>OX578148.1:131316710-131886710 GCA_951213105.1 Amaurobius ferox
AACTAATCTTTAAAAATAATTTTTTCACTGGATTTGCTTCTATAATTTGTAGCACATTAAAATAAGATTTAAACGTAGATTCATTCGCGGGTCATGCCTTTTGATGGTTTAAGCTCTTCAAATCTGGAGATCTTCCTATACTTGAGGGAATGTACATTAGTATGCCCGATAAATTCGGATTTCATTTTCACTGCGAGCGGCATATATCGACAATTTTTAAACGCCCTTCACATTTGACTAATTTGGACAGTTCACAGCAATGGTGCCTTTGTAGAATATTTTAAACCATATAGAAACTTAATTTCTCTATATTACAGTAAGGTAGCTGACGACGCCGCCGTTGCTCTCGACACAACAAATTTCTCGTTTCCCAAGAGTCTTTGCTTCGTACCGCAAAAAATTTTGATTATAAAAGTATGAAATTTGGCACACTTGTAGAAAAAGCTTTGGAAAATACGCTGAAATAAATCGTTTTTGATATATATTGTATTTTAAGAAATATTCACACAAAGAGAAAATATTTGAGCTGCGAGTTCGCGTTCTGGATAGACTAACAATAGCAAGGCCCCGAATTTTGGCAGGCAGGTATCTACATGGGTGAATTTTTACAGGACGGACACCCTTTTTTAAATGTGGTTGCAGTTGAGATATTTTACTATATATGCACTTCTGGAGTGAACTTTTTTTCGTATCGGTGCATATAGAGATTTCTCTGTCTCGTACCTTCAAAACTATAGCATACAAAAATATGAAATTTGATACATTTACAGAGAAATAATAACGTAACGCGATAAAATAAACCGTTTATCGATTTCAACTTTAGTTTGGCATGAAATAGCTCGTGAGGCGAGCTCATGATCAAGGAATTTAGTTTTTTAATACCCTAGGCTAAGAAAAATCCCTGTTTTTTACTTCTGCGGAAAATAAGCAGGGATAGAAAATGGATTTTAGATGAATTAGTAGAATTTTCAGGAAAGATAGATATGAAGTGAGTTCTGCGATCGCAGCGAGGAGCAGGCGAAACCTGCCGAAAGAGGTTGCGCGAGCGGAGCGAGCAGGGGGCTGAGTCCCCTAGTTATTATAAAACATTAACTAAGTTTTGTATATAATAAAATTATGGAGTCAACCGATTTCGAAGGGGAAAACATCAGTTTTAGGACATGCAAGAAGCATATCATTGATTACTTAAGCAAGTGCATGACCCGCAAAAGATTAGTATACTTGTCTAAAGGTAGTAAAATGCTGCCACGATAGGAGAAATAAAAGTAATTAGACACAGGTGGCAGGAAATTGAGCGGCAGGGTATTAAGAATGAATAATAAAAAACACAATACAAAGGAAATAAATCATAACATAGCAGATATTCAAGAATGGATTGAAAAAAACCCATAGCAGATCAAATAGAAACAATTGAATAATGAATAAACATACAAAACGGTAGAAAAAAAATGGAATCTTTAAACCAGCTGTAAAGAATATCAAACAAGGAAAATCAATAAGAAATTATTGAAAACGATGGTAAACATAATAGGAAAACATATGTTCGGCTTGGGTACATATATATATATATAAATATATATATATATATATATATATATATAAATATATATATATATATATATATATATATATATATATATATATATATATATATATATATATATATATATATATATATATACACAGAGTGAGTCAGAACTCTTGAGCCAAACTTTAAGGGGTGATAAATCACATCTAAACCAGCAATTTGTGTCATACAAAGCAGGGTTCTAACTCAAGAGGTGAACCGCTAGATGGTTGCTCATGACATGAGGAAATGGTAACTATCTCGTGAAAAGAGGAAACACTAAAATGACAGAGTAGGCACGAAGTACGTTTTACTGACAAAAATTGCAGAATGCATGGACAAAGTTACAGAAACTGCTCAAAACTGTGACCACTAGCAATAATGCAGGTTTCATACCTGCGACGTAACGAGCGGTGCACGTTAGAAAAAACACACGGCATATCTTGGACAACGCCGGTAGCAACAGCAATCTTAGCGACAAAGTTCTAGTAGGAATCGATGGGGCTATCGTAGATGATACTTTTTATATGGCCCCATAAGGAAAAGTCGGGAAATCAGAGATTAGGCGATCGTGCCTTCCAAGCTATGGGACCTCCCCGACCAATGCATTGCCCTACGAATATAGCATCTAAGGTGTGCCGCATATCCACGCTGAAATGGGGTGGTGCTCCGTCATGTTGGAACCACATATATGATTTAATGTTGGCAGGAACAAGTTGCAGTAACTGTCGCAATACTTCCTAAAAATAGGAGGTATGTTCTGCCGTCCAGTCGGCATGGTAGAAGATATGGGGCAATCAAATGATCATTGACGATTCCAGCCCAAACATTTACGGAGAAACGCTGCTGGAAGGAATGTGGAAGTGTGGCGTGCGGATTTCTAGACGCCCACACATGAAAATTGTGCATATTAAAAATGCCCTCACGAGTAAAGGTTCATTTGTCCGTGAATAAAACACGTGCACTAACATCAGACTGCGCAGCCATTTGTTGCAGAAACCAGCGTGCAAAATCAACACGTGACTGATAATCTGCAGGTGTTAAGGCTTGCACTTCCTGTGCATGGTACGGTTGTAATCCTTCGTTTCGTTATACTCGACACACCATTCTTTGGGACACATTTAAGGCATGGAAAAGTGCCTACGTGCTAGATTCCGGACGGTCTTCAACTTTCTGCAGAATGTTCTTTTCAACTTGTGGCGTCCTCACACACTTGGAACGTTGTGTATCACGCATGCCGCTGACAAAGGAGCCCGTTTTTTACAGACACCGATGCAATCGCTGAAATATTTTTCAGTCCGGCAAGCCACTTGTTGGGAAACGCCCCAGGTATAGTCTTTGGGCTTTACAAGCATTACCGTCCGCAGCACCATACATAAAATTCGTGTCAGCCTTTTCGTGATTTGTGAAACCAGCCATTCCTTCCACAATCCACGGTAGAAATGACGATGCGTTCGAAAAACCACCTCTTTATGCGTTTATTTCTTCCGAGTTTTTATTCTTTCTACGTTTTTTGAACCAAAATTCTATCAACTAGAATAAACAATTAAATGCTTTTGCCACAAGTTCATAAAAATCGTCTGCAAACAAAATAATTATTTTCGATTACTTTACAAGAGAATAACATTGGCGCTGCAATTTGAGGTTCGTTCGCTAGTTCTAATGTTTCCGCTACGATCGCATTTTTCGCAAGATGCTAATAGACTATACAAAATGCGAAAATGAAACAAGAGGTTTTAGCTTTTTTGCTAAAGAAATTTTAAACTTAGCTTAAACCCTGGCTAGTTCTTACGCAGTCGTTACTGCGTTCAATGTCAGCGACGTCTAGTGGTTCACCTCTTGCGTTACGACCCTGCTTTGTATGACAAAAATTGCTTGTTTAGATGCGATTTATCATCCCTTAGAGTTTGGCCCAAGAGTTCTGATTCACTTTATATATATATATATATATATATATATATATATATATATATATATATGTATATATATTAAAAATATATATTAACCAAATCAAGTAATAACGAAATATTAAAATCAATAAAACAGTTAAACCACTGTCACAATGCCGAAAAAAGAAGTATTCAACACTGGCTTAATTTTGAATATTAATTATACTAGACTCATTTTCAAATCTGTTCATCTAGCTTTACTTAACGCTGACATATGATTTTTTCAGAATTGGCAATTGTAAGTTACTATAAATACTAATGCAATAGACTACAGGCATTAAAAGAGGAAGAATTGAAATAAAAAAATATAAAAACAGGAAATCAAGAATTACCATTATCATGAGGCAGGAATCCTAAACTGCGCATGAACGGAGAGCAAAACCGGAATGAGGATGGTCGAGAAGCATTGAGAACAAGTATGACGAATAAGATCAAAGTGTGGGGGTATTCCATATTTAAATATTCTATATTTAAATATAGAATGCCCCCTATATTTCTATACCCTATTCTATATTTAAATATTCCTAATAATATTTTAATACCCCCTATTCTATATTTAAATATAGAATAATATTCTATATTTGGGGGGGAGGGGTTCTATATTTAAAAAAAGTAGCTGACACCTCCGCCTATGTTTGACAAAATTTGCATCCGTCGAATTTATCTGCCTTGCACCGCAAAAACTATACCATAAAAATATGACATTTGGCACAGTTTGTGACGTAAAAAATATAAAATCATTACTTATTGAATATGTGGGAATAAATTAATTTTTGAATGCTCCTTAAAGAATTGATTTATTAATATTCCTCCCATTTTTTCCTATGAGAGTAACAGTGGTCATAATTTAAACAGGTAACATATATTAGCATACGCTCCTTTAAAATCCCTAATAACTGTTCATGAAACCTCCTAAAATATGAATAAATAATTATCTTCCTAAAATAAATATTTTCTTAAAAAAATCAATCATGAATAGTAGAGGTTCCATTCAATTAGTCATACAGCATTAACTTATAATCATGTAATATTTTCAAGAAAAATCTCACTCTCTAAGGGAAACTCACAATCTTTAATATCTGACGAACAGTTCTTGAAATCTCCTGATAATTATATTTATTATTTCTTAATTGAAGTACTTATACGATATTCATATGATATCATATTTGTTACCGTAGATAGTAGGAAATAAAATCAGACAGTCATTTTCTTAATTATTCACATATCTGGTTACAATTTATGTACATACATAGCGATTTACCTCGGTCAACTTCCTCTGTCCAATTTTTAGAGTATTATGAAACACAAATACAAAGTTAAGTACCTAATTTCTGAGATAGAATACTTTCCTGAATGTCCTATTGCTGATGCATAATTTTAGGGGCTTGGGTCATGGGAAACATATAATCTGTGAAGTTTTTATATACATGATGTGACACAGACTTAGGTAATGGCAGGAAAGCTGATATGACAGTCATATCTTAGTCATATATGTCAGGCACATCTTAGTCATTATGATTGCATACCTTCCCATCTTTAGAAAAACTATAAATTCGATTGAATGTATTTATGTCACGGACAAGCATGGTCTGCCAAGAATGTATATATAGACGAACATAAAGGATCTTTTATTATGTGGTAATATTAATGGTGTGTGACAGAATTCACTAAGATCAAGGTAAGTGCGTCATGTGCAAGGAGTATTTGAAAAAAATTTTGGGGAAGAAAGTGCTCCATTAACTTGGGGAGTTTAAAATTAAACTAGACGAGACTAGAATACTAAGAATAGAATAATATAAACTAGACGAGACTAGAATCAAGAGAATAATTGTGAGACCAGAAATAGATCTCACATTTGATGAGATACTTTTATGTGCAAATTTATTGTGTTCAGTACGAAAAACAATGCTTATAGTCTGGCTGGTACCGAGTTTTATCACTCCGTGAACCTAAAGGTCAGAAAACCACAAATTTAGGGGTGCCATAACAGAGGGGACCGAGCTGGATCATACGAGATGTGGAATGGTTCCATTGGTTAAAGGAGTAATCAATGGAAAATGAAGATTGCTACGTCAAACTCAATGCGGCAAATGGAAGAAAAGGGGGAGTTACTCCCCCCCCGAGGGAACCACAGCCTGTGACCCCAGAATCAGAAAGAGATACTAACAAGACACTTGTACAGAGAGATACTAACATGACTTGGAACAGATAACTTCGACATTATGACTTGTGCAGATACTACAGCGATGACTTGATATACTAAGAGAATGAAATAAGTGCGAGTGCAGAGTTACAGGAGTACAATATGTTCAACGAATTTACGTGTCAGAGCATTACACCAAGAGTTAATGCGGTAAATGAACGACATTAAATACAGATGCTGACAAAGTCCAAGACAGACTTGAAGGTATGTGCCCATTGAAAATGATATCTGGTCATAACCACTATTTAGACGTTTCCGTTTTGGTCACATATATCCCCTTCGCTGAAATAATATAATTAAATAGTGTAATTGAATTTAATTAAGATTTATGCTGTTAATAAATGTTTTATTGTTAAAGTTTAAATGGTGCAATCAATGAGTATTATAATAATTAATAATTCCTTTACAGGACTCACGCGAAAGTTAAATAATTGGAGGGTTTTATATAGCGGCACAACTAGCAATGTACGATTTCAATAATAAATCCACTATATATGAATTAACGGCTATGTCAATCTTAATGAATTTAATATTACAAATTCAACTTTAGGTTTCTTTTTTAAATGTGCCCCACAATAATTTAATCAAATTTGAGCATAATGTAAATAGAGAGGGATACTAATTGATGATAGTGACTCTCTCTCTCTTTCTCGCTCTCTCTCTTTCTCTTTTCTCTCTCTATTTTTCTTCTCTCTCTCTTTCTCTACACACACACACACACACACACACACATATATATATATAATTTTTGGACACATATTATATAATTGTTAATTATTAATTATTATTTAGTATAATTCATAATCTAATTATATCTCTAATTTTTAGGTTTGAAACATGTCTATTTGTATATCTATTGTCCATTGGTTGAACAACTTATTCGGGAGTTTGTCCTATAATTCACAACATATAACGATCTCTAGTATTCTTTCCTATTTTATACTAGGACAGAGCAACGAAATATTAGGCGTCCTGAGTAATGGTGAAGTAAGTTATGTTTTTTTTCTATCTGAATCCTTGTGGATTGTTGGATAGATTAATTATATGGTTGCTATATGCACTCTCATCATCTTCTTTCCATTTGGCTTATATTATATTTTGTTAATTTTTGTTATTTCCATTTGTTTCTGTCTGGTAATGTGTCGGATCTCTTGACGATGTTTCGGCTATGTGGCTGTATCGTTGAGCGAAGCACATTTGGAACCTCTGTGGATGCAAAGATCCTTCAAAAGCTGAATCTACAGAGGTTCTATCCAATTTCGTTTTTCTGACTGCATCTTTTCTTTTATTTTTATTTTTTGTCATATTAATATTTCGAGCCTCCAGATTTTGATAATCCTTTGATGTTTGAACTTGATTTGTATGCATCGCTCTTGAATGTTGATAAATCCATGTGTATTATTGATAATTTAAAATTATGATCATTTTGCTTTATTTGGTAGCATTGTTTTCCTTTTGTTAGGCATTTTCTTTCATATCCACTTCACTTAATTTTCCTCCGTATTGTTTTTGAACCAGGGTATGACACTGATCATGTTTTAAATTAGTCTTACTATTTTTATTTATTTTTATCTTTATTATATAAATATATATATATATATATATATATATATATATATATATATATATATATATATGTGTGTGTATATATATATATATATAAGATTCAAATAAAAGAGGGAAACGGCCAATTGCATGACATAAATGGCAGAGGTGAATTGCGATACCTCTTTCCCGGTTAGAAGCGTGCTTTTAAGCCCGGGCAACACTCCCGGAACCAATGCCATGCAGTGGCCTATCTTCCGGATTATTATATATATATATATATATATATATATATATATATATATATATATATATATATATATATATACATATATATATATATATATATATATATATATATATACATATATATATATATATATATATATACATATATATATATATATATATATATATATATACATATATATATATATATATATATATATATACATATATATATATATATATATATATATATACATATATATATATATATATATACATATATATATATATATATATATATATATACATATATATATATATATATATATATATATATATATATACATATATATATATATATATATATATATACATATATATATATATATATATATATATATATATATATACATATATATATATATATATATATATATATATATATATATATATATATATACATATATATATATATATATATATATATATATATATATATATATATATATATATATATATATATATATATATATATATATATATAATATATATATATATATATATATATATATATATATATATATAATATATATATATATATATATATATATATATATATATATATATATATATATATATATATATATATATATATATATATATATAATATATATATATATATATATATAATATATATATATATATATATAATATATATATATATATATATATATATAATATATATATATATATATATATATATAGTGTGTGTCCCAACTATAATTCACTTTATTCTATTTATATCCAACAACTTGTACTAGTAAAATACCATGTTCTGTTCTACTGCTCCAATTCGAAACAAAAGGATTTGCGCAAACGTTCAAATCAGACAAAACTAAATCTCTTGTTCAACAAGATTAACATCTTTTCATCACTTCCAATAATAAATCCGACACACACAACCAGTCCGCGCGCTCAAAAACTTTTGTTACAAGGATGAAATATCTTCTAATAGAGTCTGCTCTCATTAATCAGTGAAATCGTATGGCAAGCTGCCCATCACAGACAGCGGAGCACTTTCAAAACGGACTCTGGAACGAAAACTACAGCGAATGTACAAGAAGTAAATATTCTTTAATGAATATTCAAAAGCGACAGTTTTGCTAAACTCACGTAATTCGTTAAAGCACTTAGGATTATAATTTATGAGGGAAGATGCTTAAAAGAGATGCGCTTTGTTGGATAATGATATGTACTGAAACATATCAGTGTCAGATTGGTGTAAAGAAACGCGTGTAAGTAATGGTACTTACATTCGCTCTAAATAACGTTTTAAATACATTAACATAAAATAGATTTGTTGCAGAGTCTTATTTGTGAATGTTTATACAACTCAGTGTGGGTTTTAAAACTTATATTCCATTTATATACATCAGTGATTCATTTTCTCCATTTGTCAAGATTTACAGAAAGCTTAAGTATCAATTATATATGGGAAAATAGTACATGTTAAAAGGATAAAAATGTAAATACTAGTTATTTAAAAGGACTCAATACATACACTTTTATAGTTTCAACTAATGTTGGTCAATACCCAATTACAGAATTTATGGATACAAAGACATGGTTATTTACCACCAGATGCAATACAAGTTTTTATGTTGACACTAAAATATTTGATTTAATATTTCATTAGGACGTAGAGGAAGGTTAACATATATAGAATTTTTTTTTTTATTTTATTCAATTTACGTCGCAACTACAGATGAAATCCAGTTACAGTAGCCACACAAAAATAAAAAGAACATAATATAGGATACACGAATACTAAGTCGTACACATGTCAAGTGCATTCAAACAGGTTTTTTTAAAACAGGTAGGAGTTAAATTAATTATATCAACATTAGTACAATAGATATTATATAGATCAACAAATTTATAGATAGAATAGCATTTTAGGTAGTTATGTTTAACAGTAGTATTTTGAAACAAAGTTTTTTTCCCTAGTATTATTAACAGGTACATGAAATTCCAGGCAAGAAAGTAAGATGAGGCAGTCAATAAATTTATATATCTATTTATATATTATATATTTATTAAGTTATTAAATGAGTGTTTATTTACTTTCATAGTCATTAAATGATCATACAAAGGATAAAAAATATTTATATATTGATTTCTGAGAGCTCGGTGACATTCGTAGCTGACGAAGTTTTTTAAACGTGCACTTGATTTTATATATTGCTTAAAAGCAGGGCGATTCGAGTTTACTTCCTCTGTTTTCAGTATATTCTGTAGAAATAGTAAAAAATAAGGGCCATGTTTTTAAAACACAATAAAAAATACAGCAATATTTAAATTATCTTGCATAATTAATTTTGCTTTTAAAAACTCGTTGCCTTTCTATAGGTATTTCTCATTTTACAGTGTTATTTAAATCATGACATGGTACAGAATGAATGGATAACAAAATGGCTCAGGGAAGCTCATTAGCAAGCTTATTAAATAAAATTAAGATAGTCTCAATCTGATATACAATCACATTTATCAGTTTTGCATATCATCAGCTTTCCGTCATTTATCGTAGAAGTTTGCGAGAAAAACGTATACCTATATTTTTTGAGTAAAATATAGATAAATTAATATTGCATAAAGTATTGCTAATTTTCTTTTTCGTTTTAAAGTCATTTTTGGCTGTATTAATAGTATTTGAAAAACATTTAAATAAGTTATTTACACGCAATTTCTTCACTGCTTATGATTTTATATATTATACGATATTATTAATGAACTAGAACTCAAATAAAAATGATGCACAAACAATATTGACGTTCGTTTCTGAAGTCTTTGTATTTCATTATTCTGTACCAACAAGTCTGGATAGTAACGTCCAAATGAGAGCTAGACTATGCTGGCCAAATATAAAATGCCTAGACGACGAAACCCATTTTATAATTTTCATTTTATTTTGTTTGCTCCTCTAGTTCATATTCCCTACAGTTTTTGTTTTACGGTGGTTTTACTTCTTTTTGTCACACTAGGTGGCGCTACCTCATTGTTTCTTGTCGTTTAGCTGTTAGCTATTTTCTGTCCGATCGGCATAGTCTAGCGCTCTATTTGGCATGTTGGTCAAATCCAAAGATATTCGAAGCGTGTGTCTACTTTCTATTTATACGCAATGTCACATTGTTCCATTAATACCACATTCTATATAAATACATTTTAATTTTACTTTAGTGTTGATATATTTATCTTTCCCTTTTATGCATAATCTAAATGTCCTGATTTAAAGCACCGAGTCACAAATCTATTATGAATTTGAATGAGTAACATGCAGTTGAATCAGTTAAATGGTATTGGTATTTTGCTACTATATATAACGTGTGCCTTAAAGTATGATGAAGATACTTATTTAAATATATGCCCATCATATACATCAAGTATCCACCAAGGAACGCGTATGCATCAAGCACATACAAAGGTGGATTCATCCGCTCTGCATGTGTCTTAATAAGTGTGCGTCTCGTTGGCTTTACGTACTTATCCCAAAATTTATCTTTCTCCGGGACATAATTCTGAGGTTCTGGGTGTCATATTGGATAGCCAATAGGCCCTGAAGTATGAAATTGTTGGCACATTGGACACGTGTAATGATTTGACACTTGCTCTGAATTGTGCATGGTAACGTCTTGCAAATGGCGTTATTATCATTTAAATATGTTATAACATATAAAATATATGTTTCTTTAAGAGTATAAAAAATAAATTTACAATTTTTATAAATACTCTCTAAATTTTCCAAAAAGTATTAGAAAAATTTATGTCCTGTCGTCCTATTCATTTGTAGTTCTCCGTCGATCAATAGAGGCCACTCTTATAACGGAACTACAAACATTATTGCATGTGGAATAGCGTTTGTAGCTCCGCTATAAAGGACGCTCTTCAACTGCAATCAACAAGTTTGCACGGGTCTTAAATAAGCGTCCGCTACTTAAAAAATACATCTGCAGATCACATTTTTCAATTTTCTTTAAATCCTAAGCCGTTGACAAATTTCCATGTAAGCTATTGGCAAAGTAAAAGCAAAAAAATAAATTAATAAAATATTCAAAACCTCTATGCGAGGAATGAGGCAGTAGATCATGACGGTAGCTGTTAGATTGTATCAATAGCTGGATATTAGCTGATTTTAACTTCAAAAATGTATTAAAAATTTTGACACAGTGTCAGGTAGGTAAAATATATGGATTTTATACCGGTTTTTAAATCAGAAGGAACTTAGCCAAAATATTTTAAATGCAGTTTAAATGTTTTCCTACAATTATGTCGATTAAAGAATTGTGCTTCATATTCTGCCCCTTCATACGTTTTTGTAATGTGTCTCTCACATTTTATAGTGTTATTTAAATAAAGCCCACTCATTACGTAGAAAATAATTTTAGAAAAAAAGCGATGTTATCACATTATGGCAACATTTCATTTATCAACTCTTTCTTTTATCACTTGTGATCTGACAATGTTAACGTAAAAATAATTAAAATCCATACTAAATTGTTACATATGAATAGGTTGCATGATAATAAATGTATATGATGAGTTACAGTTTTATGATAAATGATATTATATATATATAGAGAGTTGAAATTTTTAATAAGTCACTTTGAATTTTAATTTTTGCAATTATAAATACTATATATAAATGAAGTTCTGGTAAAACAAAAATCATTTTAATTAATGAACGTAATGTCGCTAATAAAAATGTTACCAATCCCAAAATACTTCTCTTATCTTACAATCACATGTGTTATTTAAAACTTTGAAATTTAAAACATTGATTATTTCTTATTTATTTAAAAAAAACTAGCATACAATTAAAGCAGTTTCTTTTATTCAATAAAATGCATGCACATCATTATCTATACTGGGTTTAAATGATTTATTTTATTTTCTTAAAATTGTGGTTTTTAAATTGACAATATTTTTTTCACCAAATAAAAATTTTGATCATATCTTTACTTATCAAAATTGATGACTTATGCAATAATATTTTTTTTTAATAATTGTAAATAAGTAGTTTGTATTAAAATTAAATATATATTTGTTATATTCACTAAGTTATAACATTATACCAGATATAACATTATCATATTTCATAGAAATACTCTAATTGGATACAATTGAAGTAACACACTCACGAAAAATGCATTAATTTTTATACATACCATTTAGCCAATGCAGCTAAAGAATAATTCATCTTTTTAATTACTGTATAAGAAAGAAAGAAAGCGACTCTGCATTTACTTTGGGTGAACTGTCAGTTTATGAATTGCCCCGACTTCCCTAATGATAAAAGAAATTACCTTAAATCTTAAAATACAGTATAATACCATATAATTATATATTTCATATATTATTTTATACTTTTAAATTCAATTATATAAAAAAATATAAAATTCTTTGAAGTGTAGAAAACTTCATGTGGTTTTTTATCATATGTGTTTTCATTAGCTTAATGGTCTCTTCATATATTAGCTTTTTTATGAATTAATAAATATACGTATTTAATTATGAACACATCAGTTTAAGAGAATAATTTAATAAGCAGTGGGAAATTACTGTTTGTGTAAATTTGTTTCAAACATAAATTTATAATTTTTCAGATGAATATATATTTAAAATCGTATTTAAAATTGAATCACATGTATAATTTAAACAAATTTGGAATCAAAATTTTAAATCACAATTTTGGAAGGAACGAACTATTTGAATGCCTGTTACGTTTGAATTATTATTTTGTGAAATCCATCAAATTATTTAATTAGCAACCGAAATTTTAATAATATAAATTTTCGTTAAATTCCTAATTTGAATAATTTTATTTTTTAAACGTCTTTATTTGGCAACACGCTTTGGTTTACATAGCGTCTATAATTTATTGATACTAGGATTAATACATTAGATACCAAAAATTGGAAGATAAGATTATTTTCTTTTATCTGATACAAGTTACATTTTTAATATACATTTTAAGGTTTAATTTAAAGAATTTTTATACTCATTACAAAGATGCAGCAATAAATAATCTTGTTGCAAAGGCGCAGTCAGATTTAAATCATGTTTAATTTACCCCGAAACAAATATATTATTAATCTAAAAACAGAAGATAAGTTAAAAGCACTATTTAAACCCTAAGATGTTGAGTAAATTAAACTTTGTGCAAAGGATAACTTAATCTAGAGTAACGTAAATAGGCACAAATAACACAATAAGCAGCATACAGCTTTTTGAAGGATACGTTGGAGGATACGTAACAAACATATTAACAAACCTGAATGGGCTAAATTTTGCCCATTTACCTTTTGGCCTTCAAGTTTGTTGATTCTCTTGCGCTGACGAAGGCGATCTAACGTATCCTTAAAACAGCTGTATGTGGTTAATTGTGCTTATTTGCTTTTTGCTTTAGTTTTTCTTACCTTAAGAAGTTTCCAAATGAAAAATAAAATAATAAACAACGTTATTTAATTTATGGATTTAAAAATATTTATATTATTAAAAGTTCTGATGATAACTCGTTAATTGGATGAATTTCACACAACTAAAATCTACAAATAACATACCTATATTAATGAACCTCTACTAGCATACTAATATTGGTCCAATTGCATATTGGCCAATATTGTATACATTGGCGTTTTATTAATATACAATATACAATATTGGCCAATATTGTATATATTGGCGTTAATTATATTTTCAATTTAAGGCCAATATTGGGTATACACTCTCCTCCAATATTGGGAGGATGCTGTCATTACAATATTACTCCAAATTTCTCCTTATATTGGAATTCCAATGTTTGGGTAATATTAACAAAAAATACTATCTAAATGTAGGGTATGTTACATATTAACATTTTAATAATAATATGCCCGTATTGGATATAAATTGCCAAGCCAATATTAAGCCAATATTAACTTCTAATATTGTTAAAATGTTCCCATTTTCATATTAGATCAATATTGGTTCTATGTTACCTGAAAATTTTGGGCCAATATTGGCAAGCTGAAAGAGATCGGACCAGTTTTATAAAATTATATATTTAATATGAATCGTATATAATGATATTATCGAATACAATCTGGAAAGGAAAAATAATTATATAAATTGGATAATTTTGTTGAAGATGCATTTCCTGTCAAACATTTGGAATCGCATTTTAGTAATAGATTTTATCTGTCTTCTCAATCTTAATGTGTAATGCAATTTTAGTACGACCTTTCAGAACCATGTGCATGAAATTTCAGTATCATGTTCCACAGACAGATGATAAAGGGCCGATCGTCACTGATACTTTCTGGCAGATGAGAGTTAATAGATGAAGCTTTCTGTCCCTCATTAGTTAAATGCTTACTTCGCAATTTAGTTACTTCCTCATGAATTAGCTAATAATGGGATATGAAAAGGAATTCTGTGAGTGGGGATCCTGCTATATTGTGGAAGATCGTCGATTTAAGTGTGGGAGGTTCATTTTAAATGAAGTTCTAAGTTAAAAAGTTTTTCAAAATGTCATTACATATAAATTATATTTTAATATAATCTAAAAATATGGTAAAATTTATCGAAATATTATTTAATACTCGTAGAAATACCCGCCGCTGCCTAGAGTAATTTTTAAATGGAATTAAGACTTTATAAATTCTGAAATATTTTATTTATCAATAATTTTTTTATAAAGCATAAAAAGCAGTTACGAGATAATTAGGTATTACCCACGATGTTGCATAGTCAAATATCTGACAGAAATTATATAAAGATGTAACAAATGAAAGTAATGAAATACTTCTAATATTGTACTTAAATTTGGCTCTCCAAAAGTATTTATAGGCAGTTATACAACCCATGTTGTATCCGTTTTGGGATTGATCGAGTAACGGCTATAACGATCGTGCTATCTTCATCCGAAATATCTTATTATAGCCGATTTAAACAGTAAAGATATTACTAAATTTGAAAATCTTCAAGAGCAGGCAGAGACTACTGTTTTAAGGACGAGGTTTGCTCTCAAAGGACAAAAGTTCGATTCCAGACGCTGTCATAAACCATTTCCATGCCTATACGGAGTATGGAAAATATATGTTGGTCCGAATATGTAGGTATATAAATCTTTTGGTCCAAAAGTACTTCTGAGAAGTGGTAGGTTGGGGAAGGAAGGTACGATCCCCATGATTGCAACCACCACTAGTTTCCTGTCTGAATTGGATGGTAGTAGCCAAAGTCAAAGTCCTATCATAGTATGTTTGTGGTCTTTGGATCAACAGACGCAGTATTCTCTCAATATTTGCTATGGACTTCTGTCTTATGAGATTGTTTGGCCGTGTTTCAAACAAATAGGATAAATAACAACAAATGTCTCGAAAGAAAAACTAACGTTCTTCAACATCAACACCAATGGCTCAGCAACCCACTGTGGGTCTATGTCTTCCTCAGAAGTTTCTTCCAAGCTATCACACTGGGAGCAATGATTCTCCAATTTTCAATATTTAACACCTCAATGTCCTTGACCATACAATAAATCCATCTCAACTTTTGTTATCCTGTCCCCGATTAGTGTGGACTAGGGCTCCCCCCCCCCCATCTTCTTCGAATTTGAAGGAAAATCATCATTCAGTCAGTGCCACTTCAGTATTGGATTGTGATTAAAATATTAAAAAAAATCTATGAATATCTAATGCATAAATGTAGCAGTGATGTAAAATACAGATTCTGAATGAGAAACACTAGGAGTGAATTTATTAGTACACCAGAATTCCATTATCTCCCTCGCATATGTAGTACTTAATTAATTTGGCGCCATTTAGGGTTTCCCACGTATTCTGAGTCGCGTATTAATTTAAGCAGGAATAAATGAAGCGACGTTTTATATAAATGAACCGCAAACTCAAAGTCATTAGAATGCTAAAACGCGATTGAGTTTCAGCTCGTGAGAATTAAATCAGAAATTTAAGTGACATTATAAGGAGCTGGGGGACGAGAGCTTTGAGACAGCTACTATAAAATATGAGATGTTTAATTTTTGCTTTCTCCTAGAATCGCGTAGAGAAAATATCGATTTTCAGGAAATATTTTAATTCAAGATTTTAACGAAAATAACGCTAGAGACGTACGTCTAAGTACGTACGTCTAAGTAACGTACGTCTAAGAATTTAACAAATTTCAAACACTTTTAGGAAAATGTCTACGGAAGTGTGTTTATTAGGGGTTTGCGCGGATCGAAATTTTTCGACTTAACGCCTCCAACTGACCAAGTTATTTCTCGCACTGACCGTGTTAGCGCTCGTACTGACCATGTTAGCGCTTGCACGGACCATGTTAGCAATCGAACTGAGCGAGTTAGCGCTCGAACTGAGCGAGTTAGCGCTCGAACTGAGCGAGTTAGCGCTCGAACTGAGCGAGTTAGCGCTCGAACTGACCTTGTTAGCCCTCGAACTGACAGTGTAAGCGATCGCACTGACCGTGCTAGCGCTCTCACTGACCGTGTTAGGCTCGAACTGACCGTGGTACAAGCGCTCGAACTGACCATGTGAACCCTCGAACTGACAGTGCAAGCGCTCGCACTTACAATTTCAGCTCTCGCACTGTCAGTGTGAGTGTTCGCACTAAGTGGTCTAGCACCGTACGTCTAAGTATGTACGTCTAACTAACGTACGTCTAAGAATTGAACAAGTTTCAAACACTTTTAGGAAAATGTTCATCTACAGAAGTGTGTTTATTAGGGGTTTGTGCGGATCGAAAATTTTCGACTTAACGTCTCCGACTAACCAAGTTATTTCTAGCACTGACCGTGTTAGCGCTCGTACTGACCATGCTAGCGCTTGCAATGTCCATGTTAGCGCTCGAACTGACCGAATTAGCTCTCGAACTGACCGAGTTAGCGCTCTCATTGACCGTGTTTGCGCTCTCACTGACCGTGTTAGGCTCGAACTGACCGTGTGAACCCTTGAACTGACAGTGCCAGCTCTCGCATTGACAATTTTAGCTCTCACACTGACAGTGTGTGCACACTGGCAGTGTGAGTGCTCGCACTAACCGCTCTAGCACTCACACCTCGAGTCCAAAGAAATTTCGAATGCAGAAACACAGTCCTATCCATCTCGAATGCCTCAAAGCAGTATATGTAATGGTGTTAATTAATGTCTCAAACATAAATTTATGCATTTTTGTATGAATAACTTCGGAAAATTTGATTGCTTTTAGCGCAACCCAGTGACAATTTTATGTGACTCTATGCAAAATATACGTCTTGATAAGAATTAATTGATTCATATTATTCGAAGATTAAAGATTCTTGTGACAATATTTCGTAAAACAATAATTTTGTGGATAATTATAGACAATTTCGAAAATTGTTCATTTGGTATCTATTATTTATTTTTTATTTTGTGAACTAAATTAAAATTAGTTGTTTAAACGTCATCGACATACATCAAATACATTAACTTAACTGACCGGATGACATAATTGATTTTAAAAATTATCATTCTTCAAATAACAACCTGCAAATAAAAACTTATATGAAATGACAAGTAATTAAGCATGTTAAAGTATTTAAGCATGCCGAAGTTTTAAGCCTGTCAACTAGTATTTAAGCCTGTCAACTAATACTCTTGAAAAATGAGCTACATTATTTTTAATAAGTTTTATTTTATTTAACAATGTATGATGTTTAGTTTAGTTGTTCCAATTGAAAATTGACAATATTAGGATCCGCCCCGAAGGTGTAAGACAACTTTTAAGACGACCGGAGTGCAATCTAATTTAGACCGTAACGCAATTGGGGTTGAAACGATAGGGACCGTACTATACGTCCCCTAACCGATCACCTCTCAGATGGACTTTAATACCTACAGATGTAATATGCCCTTACACACGGAAATATTTTTGGGTAGCGGAGTTCGAATCCCGTTCTACCGTGTGTGTTTCAAGGCCTTCACTGGGCTATCTCGCCTTTCTTCCCATATTTTTATTGTAAGCAACATCAACAATTTGCGGATGGGGAACTGAAGCAGAGCACCCATCTGTAATCTAGGTGCAACCAGGTATTCTAACTCAGGTAGAGTTTACAGAAAAATAGATCAATGACTGGTTTCGAATCCCAAGAAAATGTATAAATTGATACCACTTGACCATTCACTACCATGGACACGCATTTCTAATAATAAATATTTTGCTTTGGAATGTGAAGTATCAGAATATCACATACAAACACACTTATAGTCTCTTATCACATATATTTCTTTTTTACAGAACTCATTTTGGGATTCTGCACTGTGTTTTACTTACTGCAATGGGCAAATATGGAAGAAAATGAATTATGGCGTTTACATATTTTTTTTCAATTTTCTTCATATTTTGCTCAATACTTTAAAAATAATTTTTTTATATTTAAACTTCCTGTGGTTCACAAACATATAATAACTTAAAGTTACATTTAACAAACATATTTGATTAATCTTAGAACAGAGTCATACATCGTAAAGTCGTGAAATACTTGCGTTGTGTCGCTAAAAAAAACGCACCATATTATCTTTAGTGCGAGTCCTGGAATAAAATATGTATTAACATAAAACTACTCATAATTAACTGCACCACTTTGACTTTAAAATACATCATTTATTAAGAACATTCTATTCGTCACTAAATTAATTATAACATCAATCAGCACATATCTTTAAGGACGAGATTGGACATGTGAGACCAGATGAGTTAAAATCGCTTACCGAAATGACCTTCTATAATATTGGATATTCACATACATTTAAGTATGTCTTTGGACATTGCCACATTGCCTTCTGCCTGCATCGACACACAGCCTATTGACGGCATTGGCACACAGCCTTATGACGGCACACGGAACGACTCTCGTCTGATTTGCATCTCTCTGAACCTGGTACTCATCTCATCCGTCGTTGAAGTGTCCATGTCTCGTTGAAGGGTTTATCTCCGGACATTTCGCTGAAGTCTATATGAAATCATCTGACGTTCAAGAGTGGCTCTCATCTCTCATTGAACTATCTATATTTGGGCATTTCGTTGAGCTCTGTATGGAATCTAACGTTCAATTGTGAATGGAATCTGCCGTTGAAGTTTCTGGAATCTTTAGTACTTTTCGGATGCCGCTTCTTTTCTCCTGCGGTCTGATACGCTTCTTGGGCTACAATCTGTTAACCTCAGGACAATGTGGCCAGACATCTTCCATATTGGTTAACATGTTGAACCAATCCCGTGGTTTCACTTTAGCCTCCTCTTTATACGGCCTATTGACATCTCGGGTCAGGGTCGCTGTAAAACTGGCGTCATTCAGACTGATGCCATTGTCTGGCATTACATACATCATAAACCTTGAAATTAAACCATCTCCGTTAAATCTGGTCTCACACTTTCCATGAAACATCCGCATTGTTTCTTAAATATTACTCTAAAAAATGTAAAATGATCTAAAAAAATGCGTGAATAGCTCCATTAAAAGGAATTAAATCGTAGATGTTCCTAAAATGGGAGCTTTGACGCCAAATGTGTTTAGATAGAGGTATTATAGGAGGGTTTATCTCTGCTACAATGAACAATATCAGTATGATAATAAGATAGTTTAATGCAGAGACATAAATCAATAAAAGAAGCAGTTTAAAAAGTTAAAGCGGCTTCATACTGCAGAGTTAAGTTGTCAGTCAAAATGGCCTCTCGAAGTTATACACATGTTGCGTCGGTAAACAATTTTACATATTTAAATAGTATTGAGTCAGGTTGTACGGGTATGAACGACACTAAGGATGAAACTTACGACACTGTACACAATTGCAGTAATTTATTTGACTTAATGTAAATATATTTTGCATGAAATATCTTTAGTTTAATAAAGAAGTAATCAAATGGCTATAAGATATATCATTCAAAGTCAACTATTTGAGAAACTTCAAGTTATTTATATTTTGCAGAAATAACTTTATGCTATTGAAATTTCTTGATCTATATATATATATATATATATATATATATATATATATATATAATAGAAATATTCTTAACTGTTATACCTGTTAAAATCGAAGTATACTCTAGAAGGATTGTCCAAACGTGCACTCATAAAAATGTGGTAAAATCTTTGAGCTAATTGAAGCGAAATTTCACAATCAAAGATTTTAAACATTCTTGCATTAATACAACATTCCCCACATGACCATAATCAATTTTATCTCTATTTAGACACTACTACTTGACAATGATGTACCCAGCTATGGAGACATTGATGCCATTTCTTCCTTAATTACATCACATATAAAAATATAACGCAACACATAACGGTAAAAGAAATTCAACGACAGAATACAGCACGACATCCTAAACTTATGTAACTTTGCGTTTAAATTTGTCAACTATAATGAAGCAAAATGTCAACTAAACAGTTATTATTTTGAATATAAACATTTAGCTAGACTCAATTACATATTTTAAAGTTAAGCATGTATTAGCGTTTCGTTTTTGAACTTCAAAATTGTAAAATTTATGATGATTCATTCTTAGTGCAACCAAAGTAATTTTTTCAGAAAAAATCATTAAACAATAACACTGTTGTTTTTTAAATTTAACGTTCAGTATCTTAAAGTCAATTTTTTGTGTTAATTCATTATAGATTAAGAGATGTTATTTTTTATCACAACCAAAGCATTTTTATTTAAAGATTGCTTTCAAATCATCTGTGATATTCTATTATTGTAAGTCCTATTTTGCATTAGATTGTATAGGAAAAGTCTAAACAAGCCTAATGAAAATATATATTTCCTTTACAATACAAAGGACAGCTATATGCTTTCATATTACAAGAATGGAGTGTAAATATTCGAAAACTAAATATATCATAAATAAATCAGCAGAAGCTAAATAATGTGTTATCAAATAATATGGGAGACATAAAAAAGTATTTATGTGAGTAAATAAGACAAAGAAAAATAATTCTGATGAAGATGTGTTAACTTTCCTCTGAAACCAGTTGATAACATCATTTTTATATAAGTTGTTGAGTTAACGAAACATATTTACATTTATTTTTACAACAGTTCGTGTTTTAAGATTAAAAGATATTTTAATATTATCAAGTGATTATTCTCTATGGCGAAACTTTAAAGTGTAATTAAAAATATTCATAAATTCGAGTTAGATGCTTCTCAATATTTCTTTATCATAAAGCAGAATATTAAATTTTGATTAGTATTACTAAGCACAAAATTAGTTTTATATATTCAGTACTCAAAGTTACAAATTAGTAGTTTCCAACAAATTGGGGCTTTTAAAACAACTTTAACAAGGTGTCGGATGGGACTCCCAAAAGTACAGT
Source organism: Amaurobius ferox (assembly GCA_951213105.1). Classification (NCBI taxonomy): domain Eukaryota; kingdom Metazoa; phylum Arthropoda; class Arachnida; order Araneae; family Amaurobiidae; genus Amaurobius; species Amaurobius ferox. Next base: position 131,338,592 of record OX578148.1, read on the forward strand.
TACATTCCCAATACACACAGCAGAACTTCAACTCAATTCTGACATATTAACGGGCTCTGGAGGTATGGAGTAAATTATGGACTGGGCGTCGGGCTAATGAGAAATTTAGAAGCGAGTGTCTCTAAAACAAGCATTTCGGGCAGAAAGGACCGGTGAGGAGAGCACATTTACCATGTCCCTGTGGAATAAGTTGCTGATGCTTGACTGGGCTCAAACGTGATTCCCGGATGCTCATAATAAATACAATATGATTACTTTACATCATTTAACAGCACAACTGTCATAAATGTCCGATAGAAAACTAAATCTTTTCTACAGGCGTTTATTTAATATACTAATAGTTAATCATGTCAAAGGCAGGGAAGATAACTCTTAAAAAATTAAGTTACGATTTTCAATATATTTTGTTTTGCTGCAAAATGTATGATACGTACAAAAACAAACAGTAATCCTAATTAAATAGTTATATTATTACTCTTCTAAGCCACCGAGGTGCCTTTTGGGGGTTTTCAAAAACACTAACACGCTAGACAATTATTATATAGATATCATTACGATTAAATATAAAATGAAATGTATTTTGATGCGCTAAATTGTCAGTTTATAACATTTTTCATCCAAGTACTTCCACGGCTGTCAATTTCGTCAAATGTAGTCTTCGACTGTCCATATTTCAATTATATTATTTTATTGTTTTGCTCAATTGTACCCCTGAATGTCGATATCTGTTTATTTTTTTCTATTTAATAAATTTGTAATTATTATAAATCGGTTTGCCCATACTTAAATTCATTTAAAATTTGTTATTATCGCTATATATTTGATATTGACCTCACATTTTCTCAATATAGATATAAAGAAAATGATAAAAAATTGAAAATGTTATAAAAATAAGTATGCCAATATGAATAACTGATGCAAATGTCTGAAAATACAAATATATTATTACAAACCGCAAGAGAAAATTTTTTTAATATGGCACTCATATTGTTTTAGCAGTGCAATTAATCTGTCGGGAACTAAACTACGCAAACAATTATCAAAGCAGAAATACTTCTTGAAGAGCACTGTGTGTGTTTTTGGGGATCATCCAACTTTTCACGAACTGAAACTAGTCACAAAACTCAAATCCACTTTATTTAATGAAGACTAAAAAAATGATATTTCGTTTCATATAAATATGATTTAAATCTAATGTTAGCCCTTAGTCTCAATAAAATTATTTAATTTGCTTCCATCCACTGTTGCTGAATATTTTCCACGTACGCCCAAGTTCCCATTCATGTGCGGCAAATTGAGAAACATTTCTCAAAATTATAAAGATACAATATTCGGGGTGCCCCGTAAAGTTATAAATGCACTAAATAAGGTTCGAATGATGGTAGCCATAGATCTCTGAAGGTGAGTTATAGATGCTGGAAAGTGACAATACGTTCCCAGGTGGGATTAACAACAGTGTTTCTAACTGCAAAATTTGTAATTTACAATATCAGGTAAACTGAGAGATGTTGAAGAACTGTAAACTAGAAAGTTGTAGGGCGTCACCAAAGTAGTAGTAAATTTAATACAAAAGCGCTGTTTTTATAATGTATAGTTTAGCGTAAAGTATGCTAAATATGCCCGCATCTACAGCAATACATGTTTGTATACAGGAAATAACTACATACTGCATATTCACCAACAATTTGGGCGAACGTACAGTAGTAGGGAATTGTACAGCAGACTGCTGAGCAGCTTCCACATAGTTTCATCTGAATTCGCAGTATAGCAGTACCATCTTATAGTAATTTTCTTCCGAATAGCCTGTAGTGACATTTTTTGACAATTTTTTAGCATATTTTTTCTGAAAGAGCACGTTTGCGTCACAGCTGATAGTGCCTAGAGTTTTTTTAACTGTACCACTTGTTTCTTCAAAATGTCCTTTCTTACTAATTCGATAATGATACCACTTTCACTAATTGCCATTTTTCTGTATATGTTACTGTTTCCGATATAGGATTACTAACTTCAACATTTTGCCACTAGGGGCGCTACCATCTGTATCATCTGCTAGTGTATAGTCACTTTACTATATCAATATATCAGTTTCATTGTTCTGACTACTATGGTTTAAAACTTGTTACTTTCCTACTTGCACTTTACCTGACGCACTATATACATATTATGATTTTCTAAAACTCAAAACCCTATCCTAGATTTGCTACTGAAATAACTAAAATAAGACTATAATAATTTTATGACGCAAAGTTACCTATACGCATTAATCATTTATTCAGATTTAGGGGTGAAAGGGACAAGTGGGTACATTGGCATCTATGCATTAGAAATTGTGCAAATAAATCGCTTGCATAAAGTGTATCATTGGAAATTGAAATACTTTCTTTTATTCTATTAGTATGCTCAGTGTGTTACGTTTTGTATGTCGAAAGCCCAGGCCGACCGACTCATCCGAAGACTGAACGTTTTGTATGTTTAACAGTTTGGTCTTTGCAATGTCTTCTGCATAAATTGGATAAACTTTTAAACATTTTATTTTGCATTGACGTCTTATTTGGGTACTGTATGGTTTAGATTATTTCATTGTTGTTTATTGCAATTGTTTACTCTTTCTCTGCAAATCATGATTAAGATAATGCACCAACATTTGGTGCAAGGTGATACGTTTAAAATTAGCTCGTTGGATACAGTGACATTTTTAAAAACTCGCTGCTAATGTTTCCTGTCCGAATCTGTTGCTGATAATTATATATTATAATTGGCGTAACAAACCCCGATCATCAGGAGTCTGTAGCTCAATCCCCGAAAAAGCTAAATAGACTGATTTTTCTCCCTAAAACGGTCACGAAGTTGAGAAAAACAAAGCAATTACATTTGGTACAGTATCCCCTGAAAGTATCAGATAATCGTTGTCTGAGCTACAGCCATAACTGCTGGACCGATTTAATGAATAATGGTTTATTTTATGTGCTCTGGTGGGAAGTATATATGTACATTTTAAATTTGATAAATTTAAATTTGAATTTCAAAAATAAAAACAAACATGAATAAATCGTCATCGGCTGTAAATACAATGTCATCGGCTATAAAATACAATGTGCAATGCTTGCCATGAAATAGTTATATAATCGTGTTGATAAATATTTCTACCAAAATAAAAATAAAATATCGCAAAAAAACACCACTTCATGGTAAAACAAGGCAAACAAACTGCCTGTCAGGTACAGGAATCAAGAACCTATTCCCAAAAACGTGATAACGTTTTGGAAATTTGGTGAGGTTGATTATTGGTGAGGTTGATAAGTTATTATTTGGTGAGGTTGATAAGTTTAAAATGAATTCATTTCAGACTACGAAAATAAATCATTTGTGTTGTTCATTTTAATCATTATGATAATCTTGACGTTAAATCATTTGTATCATGTTATTAAATTATTTGTATCACGATGTTAAATAATTTTTATCATGATATTGAATCATTTGTATCATGATGTTAAATAATTTTCATGTTTTAAATCATTTTCACCAAAACTGATAAATTATTGAATTCGAAAAAGTGACCGAATACTTCAGCCATGCATATCTTCTAATTTTTCAAAAAAAGTAAAAAAAAAAGTCTGCTTTTGATTCTCTATCTATCATTATACTTTATATCATTATTCTCTATCAGTATTCTTTATATGCGAAATATCTCAATGTATCATTGTGGGAACGGATGGTACTGAAACTATTACTACTGAAACTATTACTATACTGACTCTATTTGAAAATCTATGAATATTTATTGTGTAAATATATTAAATAATACGCAGTGCATATTTTAAACGAGAATCGTGTAAGGAAATACTGCTACACTGGAATTCCATTATCTTCTACGGAATAGTTAATTAATTCGTTGCCACTTAGTTGTTCTCACGTATGCTGAGTATCGTAATTATTAAAGAAAGAATAAATGAAGCGGTGCGTTATAAAGGAAGCGCAGACGAGAATAAGTCTGGATTCTAAAATGCGATTGAGCGCAGTGCTCAGAGAAATAAATCAGAAATCTCAATTATATTGGAATGACCGTAGGGCGCGTGCTTTCAGATGAGTTGCGTGAAATATTTATAATAATGAAAGACAATATTTGTCTGTATTTACGTGTGTATGTATCAGTTGAAATCTAAAATCCGAATAACGCACAGCCACGAATTTCAGCACATTCCTTTTTCCTTTTTACTTTCCCTGCAATACATTGTCAAGTATGGGGAATGTATTGGATTTATACCGAAAATCGCAACTCGAATTCTCGAAGGATTTACACGTTTTGGGACCTCTAGAATTCGAAAAAACTTAGCTTGACGTCAGTGTGTGCTTGTCTGTATGTCCAATGTATGTATCTACTCTAACTCAAAAACTAGTGGACCAATTTAATAAAATTTGGTAGGTAAGTTACTTGTGTGTGACCCTGCTGTTGATTAGTTTTTGGTATGATTCGAGATAAAACATCCCACCTTTTTTTCGAAATAGTCCACAAAAGTTGCCTATATACACTCTAGTTGAAAAAATAATAGATCGCATTTTACAAAATTTGGTAAATAAGTCAATGGTGCTGATTAGATTTTGGTACGATTTGAAAAAAAAAATTTTTTTGAAAAATGGTGTACTAAAATCGTCAAAATCTAAAATAAAGAACTACGTATGCTCAAATATATCTATTAAATGCTTGTTTTATATATAATTTTTAACAATGAAAATAATAAGACCAACTAAATTACACTAGGGCTTTTCAAGATATTTAAATTTTTTTCACATGTACGCTGCGCCACAGTTGAGAAGAAGTCCAGTTACCAATGCAGAAAGAAAATTGAATGAAAAATGACAATTCAGTGTCATTTTAAATAATTCTGGGCACTCTTTTGTGCAATTAAACTCAATATAATGAATTATTGAAGAAATGGATGCTGGGATAAAAAAAAAATATTGGGATAAAACATCGCAATTCACGTTTCCCATGAACGTGTTATTCATATTCTAATTTTTCTTATGAACGACTCATCTCGTTCTCGGAAGCAAATCGCGACGTTTTTACAACATGCGAATCATGCAAATCGAGTGCTCGACGCGTGTGCAAGTAATTTGTAAAATTCAGGGAGCTTCCGGAAACAAACTTGTTCCAGAATAATCCCATTTTTATCTATATATAGCGGACTCGTTCAAAGGCACTTCAGAGGGTCGACAAGTCGAACCTTTGGAGTAGTCGAAGTTAGTTCGACGAAGTTCGAACGGACAGATGATCGAGACTAGCAGGATGCTGATTGACGTGGATTTAAATTATATTTAGTGGACGAATTATGCTTGAATGGCCATGCTATTAAAGGTCATTATACTTACTTTTTGATAGTTTGTGAATTCGCGTAAAATGATTTTACGGTATCAATTTTACTTGTAAAATGCTTAACCAAATGCACCGCTTATGCTAAGCGTGACACCAGTCCAGGTGGCTTCGTAAGTGCACATACAAAGATTAGGTAATGTAGTTAATTTTATTACCTTGATAATCTGAAATGCAGCGAAAATCTTTTGAGCATCTTCGCCCAAGCGGTACATACTTCTGCTTTACCATAAAATGCTACCAAATGATGCAATACTGTTTTGGTAACGGATTCTTCATTCACTAATAAAAGTGATTTGATTTTCTAATACGACTCAGGCTTTCTTTTCAACAATGGACATTTATTGTTTACTTTGCTACACAGTTAGGAATTCAACATTCAGCGGCACAAAGAAGGTATCTCTTCCATAATAATAATAGTATATATGGACGTCAATAGAGAACAGAGTTCTCTGTTTCACTTGTGAATAACTGTGTAGATAGAGTCTGCAGGGAAAGTTATGTGCTGCTCACATCAGATTTTTTATACTTGGGTTCAAGTTACCTATCTTTAAAAAAGTCCAGTCACCAATTGAGAACAAAAATTGAATTAAAAATGCAAATCCAGTGTCATTTTAAATAATTATCGATGTTATTTTGGGAAATTAATCTCAATTTAATGAATTATTTAAGAAATAAAGAGAACGTGAATTTGAGGCTGCAGGGAATGTCATGTGATGCCCATATCCGATTTTTATATTTAAGGTTGAGTTGAAATTTTTTGCTCAATTGTATTACCAATTTCTCCGAAAAATTATAGATGAATTTCAATTTATCACTTTCGTTAAGTGCAAAACCCGTTCTTTGAAATAAATGGGCGATCCGTAACACGATTTTTGAATTTTATGAAATTTATAAATAAAACACGATTTGTGGAAATGGACGTTTTCGCAGATTTAAGAGCACTTTAAGCTTTCAACACCGTCAAAATTACATATAGTCTGAAAACACATTTTTTCCAGGAACACAGTGCATGATTCTAACCTTATTTAAATTATTTAGAGTGTGGCTCAACTTTACTTTCTCATTGTAGAATCCATTTTTAGGTACCTTGTGATTTTTATTTATTTATTTTTCTTTACAAATTTTGCAAGAAAATTTTTGAAAAATCTGTTTCATTGGTCCAAATGATCACAATTACATTGTGTTAACTATTATTTTAATGAGCTTGGAAAATATTTCGCTTGATACCAAGTTTTTACTATGCACCTCTCTGGAAGTAATATGGCCCTATGAGGGGGGCAAATAAAAGTCAATATTATAGCACAGTTATTTTTCTCTACCATCACTGACACTTTTGGGAATGAGTCATAAATAACTCCTTTCAAGCATAATTATGTCGACTTTTTTTCAATTCTGCCATGTTAAGAAAATATAAAATTTCGTTTTTTTTTCTCCTAATTTTCAAAAACTTATATTTATTTCTAAATTTTACGTGAGCAAAGTTGGATACAAAGTTTTGTGAAAATGCATTCATATTTGAGTCATCTATTATCTACACAAGATAGCGAACATAAACACAGCCAGACAGACAGACATACATTACTGTAAGTGTAGTCAAAATGTGTAAAGGAGGTCCTAAAATATATAATCACATCAAACTCTCGAGATCGAACTATTATAAACGACAATATGTATATTATATTCGTACGTTATATTCTATAGTATGAGAATATAAAAATGCATTCGTATTAAAAGTTATTTCATATGTAAAATCTGTACGTATGGCAGCTATTTCACAAATATGGATAATTTTTATAATGTGCATATATACGTATGTATATATTCAGTGCTTGAGTTTTGCATCTTCCGATCTTCATTTGAGGAATTTATGCACATCTGTATCATGTACAGGACAAAAGTTGTCGAAGTCATGGAATCACTTCCAAACTTTGACCGATTGGTTATATTAACACTTTACAACATAGTTGAAAAGTGTTTATGACTTTGCTCATTCTGTTTGTTTGTCTGTCTGTCCGTTAGCACGATTATTGCCGTGAAAATGACTTTATCAAAATGGAATTTCAGTCTGTTGTTCAGCCGATCTGTGGGACCTATGGGAATATAAATGAATAATACCATCCAATTAGTCACACTTCAAAATAAAATATGAGATCCATCTTGTGTCAAAATCGTGATTTTAAAGTCCTTTTTAATTCATATGTTGTATTGTATCCGTCGTAAAACCGATTTTTTTTTTGCTTAAATTCTGTGCATCTACATACTCCAACAAAGCAATTGTAATATATTTCAGTTTAAATTATCATCAAACTTTGGTTATTTCTACAACGCAGCCTAATTTTCACTTATGGAGAATGTGAACACTAATACTGTGTAGAATGAGCTGTATAAGAATTGCTGCATTTATTTAACAAAAAAATATTTAGCTTATGGAGTCTGTAATATAGCTGATATGAATTAAACATTCATTGATTTTACACAGAGAAGATGACACCTTTTTCATGAACCACAGGAATACGAACTTTTTCCATGAAGTTTTAAGTATAGAGTTAAATTACTTGTACATCCATGGTTTTAAAATTTTAAATAAAATAAATTATTATAGCATTGTGATGAATGAAAGGAATGGAAAAATATTTATGAATGAAATGCTGCTTTTACATAAAGAGCTAGGCAATTTTTATTTCGATGACGCCATTTGAATAAAGTTCATTTGTTTTCGATGAAGTTTTCAAATATAATTATTGTAGTATTATGATAATTTTAAAAATATTGTCGAGAAATGTATCGCATTTTAGAGATGTTTAAACCAGGCAATTTATATTTGCATGCCGTTATTTGAATGAAGTTCATTTTTTTCGATGCAGTTTTAAGTTTTCATATATAGTAAATTAATGTAGTATTGTGATAATTTCTAAAATATTACCGAGGAATCTATCGCATTTTAGAGATGTTTAAATAAAAGTATATTGAAGTTGGAAAGTGTTTTATAATCAATGCTTTAAGCATGATTAATCTTTCTTGTTTGGACAGATTATTGTTAAATTTATATCGAACGCAGCTAGCGCAGAACGTGAAGTTTCTCATACAGTCATCGATGAGGTAGGTTTTTTTTTATCTTGTGCGTCATCATAGTTTGAAACTCGGGAGATTTTATTTCTGTTAAAGGTTTTGTAAAGGAGATAGTGTCAGCGTCGAAACAGCAACTAGGTATTCAACGATAATTTGTCAAATGTTTTAAAAGAGTATAAACCATAGGATATACATACTAATTACTGGAGAAATAAGACTCATTTGAAAAGCATTGGAGGATTTTATTTATTGAAAAACATTTTTGGCTCAAATACCAGAAATGTTGTGCTAGGAAATACAGCGAGTATAATACGTGGAAAAATGCAGCATGGATGAATATAGAAAATTTTCTTTTCATATAGTATCAGCAAGGCATTGATGTTTTAGTTACTTGGAAACTATTTGACGTAGGACACATATAAAAGGTCTGGATGACATTTGTGATTATCACAATATAGTTAAAAGAATTTGACAATAAATTGCATCGTAAAAGGATATAGTTTTCATGCAAAATATCTGGACTGAACCCTATAGAACTAGTTTTTCTTTCGCCAGACATCACGTCGGTGTTGTAACCATGCGAATAAATTATAATTGATGTATGAACCTATATTATGAAAAAAGAGAACTCGAAGAGTTATATATTCTACAAATATATTGCCATCCATGTAAATTTAATAGGAAAATTGACAAATGTCAGGAGTAGTAGGGAACTGCCAATCAAACAATATATGTTTCTTTCATGCTGGTTCCGGCTTCAGAAGATAAATAAATAAAAATATTCTTAAGTTTCAATGCTGAAAGAAATGGCGCAATTGTTGATAATTCCCTAAATTGATGATGTTTTTTTCACCAATATGTCCTTTGAAGATTACGCCATAATGGACTAGAATATTATAACATAAAGATAAATGGATGAAGCAGAAATAATTGTTTACTTAACAAATATTTACATTTATGAAGTACAAAAGCAGAAATTTGGATTCTAAAGTAAAATTGCTACATTTTTCGTATTCCTGTGGTGCTCTAAATACTGGCAGGTCATTGATTTTTGGCAATAAGGAATCATTTGTTTATTGTAACAGCGAAGATGATACAAAACATGTTTTTGAAAAAAGTATTGCGAAAGAAAGAACAAAAAATATTTGCTTGAAGTAAAACTTCATTATAGTAACACATTCCTTTGTGAATACTATTTGATTTTAAAAAATACTTGTATTGTTAAAAACATACTGTATAAATCATGTCGTATACTTTCTGATAATACGAGCTATGTTTCACACGATCAAATTTTGACGTTACCACTGAGTTTGGCTTAATCATATCCGACTCCAGATCTTATTTTACCTAATAAAGTATGAACTGCTATAAATGGAAGTATTGTTTTAAGCCAAATCGTTGCTCCTAAAGAACTTTAATAACATGTCGAATGAAAATCAAATAGTTTTAGTTAAATTCCCGACACTAAACTAAAACTCAATTGTCACATATTAACAGACTCTAGAGGTATGAAGCAAATTATGAACTAAGCGTTTAGTTAATGAGAAATTTAGAAGAGTGAAGCATTTCAAGCCGAAAGCACCGGTAACGAGGCTATATCTACGAGTCTCTGTGGAACAAGCTGCTGATGCTTGACGGGGACTGCACGTGATTCCCACATGTACTTAATAAATCCATTCTCGTGGATACTTTTCATACATCATTTAATAGTGTAAACTGTCATAAACATTCAAAATAGGAAACCAATAGTGAGATAGGGGATTTTGTTTATAATGACAATATGATTATATAATAAAAACATGCTCATTGATTATTAAAAATAATATACAGACTCATAAAAAGTAAAATTTAAATGACACTCCTTGCATCTATCTCCTGGCAATATGCACAGATGCAAGGACACAGTGGAAAACCATGTCTAATTTCTATAATCGATTAATATTCGATACATATTTTATTAATACTATAAATTATTTTACAGGTTTAATAATAATTGTAATTTTTATTTATATGTATTAATAGGCACACGTTGTATTTCGAATGCATTTTATCTGGTCTTTATACCTTCTAATACTTTAGAATGGATTTACTATTTACAATTTTTAAGAATGGCAACATGGACATTACTCTTTATGGTTGGCATTATCTTCTTTGCACATTATGTTGAGATGGATTAGCTGCTTTAACTTCACTCGTGTGTAAGTTAATTCTAATTTTTCAATTTATTCAATTCATTTTAGTTTTATATATTTCTCGCCCCCTGCAGATTTTACTATTACATCACCATCAATATATTAAATCATATTCCATTTTTTGTAACATTTTTGTTTTAAATATAATGGGTGGTTTTAGGCATTATTGAGTTTTTATGGTTGGTATTTGAATACTTTTGTTTGTTATGGATGATTTACTATTTCTCTTCAATAATTACATTTTAATTCATCTTTCTTACTTTCATATATATATATATATATATATTTCATCATAATACGAAACGCATTTAGAACCTCAGTGGATATAAAGATCCTTGAAAAGTTCATAGGTTCTATTCCTACAGAGATTTTATTCAATTTCATCTATTCAATTTACATCTTTTCCTCATTAAAATTTTTGTCATTTTAATATTTTGGGCCTCCAGTATTTGCCATTCCTTTGATGCACGTGCTTAGATTGTATGTATCACTCTTGTAAACTGTTAATTTAATTCCTATGATTTATTACTTATATCACCTTTTAGTATAAAATTAAGATCAATTTTGATTTTCTGGTATTATTGTTTTCCTTCTGTTAGATATATTTCTAATCCTCTTTGACGGATATCATTCAACCTCTGTAACATTATTGAACTAGGGTATGCCTTTTTTATGTTCTAAATATTAACTTCATTATCTATCCATCCATCCATGCATCCATCCATCCATCTTATTTGCAATGGCAATAAAAAGTTTAATTTCAAACTGTATTGTTACTGTATGTAATGAATGTTGTATAATTATTAGTCTTTACAATGTGTGGAATCAGTATGTGTATGTTGTGATCGGCAATGACATGGTGGAACAAATTTAACTTTGGAATGACCGAAATAGACTGTGTCCATGTATGAACATTAAACGATAATAAGATTGTAAAAGTACTATTATCGCATATATACTCTTGAAAAAAAAATATTTGTGCCCATCAGAAATGGAGCTACAGCAGCGAAACTCTGCATGTATGTATCATTTGAGGAGATATGCAAATGATTAGTATTTAGCAGCAAAATCAAATTTTATTAAGAAAGGATGGCAACAAGAAAATTATATTTTAGTAAGCGGTATATCATATTCTGGAAGCTATAATAAGCTCGAATAAGCACAAATAATGAGTGCGAAAACGGCCAATAGATACTATTATCAGCAATAGTCTTCCCTTTTGAATATTTCATTTAAATAAAATCAGTCAATCCACAGGCTTCAGATTGAAAAATCTCACACCAAATTGTATATCATATGTTTTTCATTCCTCGCAATATTTTAAAAGCCTTTCCTTATCTTGAACGCCCCTTTCTAGTGTGTTCTTGTGATTACTATTTAAGTCTATCTCTCTTTATTAACAAAAAATCTGATGTGGGCAACACATGACTTTCCTTATATAATGTAATGAATTTACTACTTTTACAGTAAAAAACATAGGTTTTTCTCATAGTAGATATTAATATTCTTTCCAAGATATTGAATTTTCGACAATTAGTCGTCATTTTCATTGATTTCACGTCATTTTTATCAATTTGGCGAGATTTTCGTTAATTTGGCAACATTTCAAAAAGTCGCCAAGTTGGCGACTTTCCGCTAAATTCGTCGCCAAAATCTCGCCAAGTGTTATGGACGAAGAAATAAGTTATTCTTACAGCAGATAAATGACTATTGGCGTTCAAATACAAAAGTATTACTTAAAGTATCTTTTTCCATGAATGGAACGAGCTAGATCCACGAGAATGATATCACCCAATTTATCGCATGGGATTACATATGAAAAGCGAACATGTTACTTTAGGATTTTTTTTTTTATTTTATATGACATTTTGACAATTTTTTTCAAAAATGTACAATATCTCGAGAACGGTTCATGTTCGCGTTCTAAAATTTATGCTAATCGTTTTCTAATGAAAAATTACATAAGAAATGCCTATTTGCGTAAATTTATTAGCGGTTTTGATTTTTTCACGATTTTTTCAAAATTTCATTCGAAAATTTAGGGGGGATCTGAACATTCGATTGCGTATAAAAACAATAGGCTTCCAGTGTTTACAGATTGTGATTTTTGTACCAAATTTCGTTCGAATCGGTCCATTCGTTCGTCAGTTATCGTCTCCAGAGACTCACTGACACACACACACACACACACACACACACACAGACATCACTTCAAAAATGTTTGATTCGTGATCAGGGATGCTTGAAACGTGCTCTCCCGTCGAAAACTCGAATTCGAATTTTCGACCCCGTCACAATACTTTCCTTATACATTATGTATATAAGGAAAGTGACTAGAAAATTTACCCGGTATTACCAAGGATTTACACAAATTACACATTCTGCCAGGCCGTCCAAATAGATGCTCAAGTCCACTGGATGAGTCGGACGGTCTGGGTTTTCAACAAATTACACATTCAGCGGATTCTGGAGAACCCAACAATGCTTTTACGACAAGTCCGCTTATAACAAAAAGAAACAGCTTGCTGTTCGGGAATGATAAGCCATAAATAAGCGTGCGGAAGCATACAATCTAAGTACACAGCTTGCGTTTGATCAAGCTAGAAAATGTAGAATTTAATACGAAATCCTAGCATGATTAGAAGCTCAGATGTGATCAAATTAGTGAAATGCATAAAATTAAGGGGGGGGGGAGGCAATACGGAAATCGTATTATTACGTTTCTTTCAAAACACCACACATTGAGAATAACACTCACGGCGAATTACATGCAAAAAATACCAAAACCTTTATCAAAATTGTAAAACTGTAATCACAGTTTATTTAATATTATCAGTACACAATTAATTCCAAAACTCGTTCAGAATTATCAGATTACACTAATAAAAATCTGATGTGGGCAACACATGACTTTCCTTATATAATGTAATGAATTTACTACTTTTACAGTAAAAAAATAGGATTTTCTTGTAGTAGATACTAATATTCTTTCCAAGATATTGAATTTTCGACAATTAGTCGTCATTTTCATTGATTTAGAGTCATTTTTATCCATTTGGCGAGATTTTCGTTAATTTGGCAACATTTCAAAAAACTCGCCAAGTTGGCGACATTCCGCCAAATTCGTCGCCAAAATCTCGCCAAGCGTTATGCACTAAGAAACAAGTTTTTCTTAAAGCATATAAATAACTATTGGCGTTCAAATACAAAAGTATTATTCAAAGTATCTTTTTTCAAGAATGGAACGAGCTAGATCCACGAGAAGGATGTCACTCAATTTATCGCATGGTATTACATATGAAAAGTAAACATGTTTCTCAATAGGAAATATTTTTCTTTTTATTTTATATGACTTTTTGATAATTTATTTAAAAAAATGTACATTATCTCGAGAACGGTTCACTTTAGCGTTCTAAAATTTATGTCAATCGTTTTCTAATGAAAAATTACATAAAAAATGTTTATTTGCGTAACTTTATTAGTGGTTTTAATTTTCTGACGATTTTTTCAAAATTTCATTCAAAAATTTAGGGGGGTTCTGAACATTCGATTGCGTATAAAAACAATAGGCTTCCAGTGTTTACGGATTGTGATTTTTGTACCAAATTTGGTTCGAATCGGTCCATTCGTTCGTCAGTTATCGTCTCCACAGACTCACTGACACACACACACACATACACACATATTTTCACACACACACACACAGACATCACTTCAAAAATGTTTGATTCGTGATCAGGGATGCTTGAAACGTGCTCTCCCGTCGAAAACTCGAATTCGAATTTTCGACCCCGTCACAATACTTTCCTTATACATTATGTATATAAGGAAAGTAAAAAGGATTATCGTCTTCAGATATGATAATCCTTTTAGATTCAACATGTAACAAGATTGAATTAATTGACGTTGTTCAAAAGTACTAGAGTAATAAATCTCTTTGAAACACGTTGTAATCATTTTGCCCACGTCACCTACAAATGTGCCACATTTCAATTTGTGAAGTATGTATTGAATGGAAGTGTACGATATCCTCTTATTTGTGCTTATTTACGCTGCTAAAGCTTTCCTTATCCTTTGCAAAGTATATATATATATATATATATATATATATATATATATATATATATATAAAATCGGTTTTTAGCAATAATCTGCCCATAATAATATATGTCTACGATTGAATGTTCCAATTTTCAGATAAAAATTATTTTCTTAATTCTTAGATTCACTGGTACTTAAGTATGACTGAGGAAGGGAAAGTGAACTTTCTACATGTTCAATATATTTATAATACAGGAATATCTCCGACTGCCCTATCTGGCGTATCTTCAAACTAATTGCATAACGTGCCTGTCCGTGATTCTAGATTTGTCAACTTGCATTTTTATTATATCCCTATGTATTTTAACATCCATCACATGTGCGAATTCTAATGCGGTTACTTTATAAAGCACGGCTGGCTTTATTTGTTCTCGCTCAAATTAATTGATCCTGACTCAGTATACGAGGGAAGCGCTAAATGATAAGCTTTAATTAAGTCAAAAATTTTAAAGATGGCTAATGGAATTTCAGTGTAGTAATAATTCCCCGTATGTTGCTCAAGTTGTGCGCTGTGCATCATCAGTGGTATATTTATGTATTGAATATTAATGGATTTTGTCTTATTGTAATCAGTTTCGCAGATCCACAGAAAATGTGAGATATTTCTTATTCTAAAGTGTTGAAATATACTGTGGAATCGTGATATCTACATTATACTACTATACCATAGAAGTAGTAATGTGTTAATAAAATATATTTTTAATTAAAGCGATCAAATATTATATATTAATGTGATAATTATTATATATTATTAATTGAACGCCATCAAATGTTTGGAAAACACCCACATTTTGAATGCGTTTTTAAAAAATCATAAAAAATCAGGACTTTCAATAATGTTACATAAATAATCATTTGTACATAATTATTCTAAAATGAATGATGTGAACATTACAATGCTAGCTGGAACCGTTTTTAAGTGTTGCAAGGTTTTAAAATAAATGTATCTAAAAATAAGGTAAGTGACCCAAATATGGACACCCCTAAGTATTTTATTATTATAATGTTTGTTTTAGCAGATAAAAATTTGTAAATTGATGGATGTATTCTTCTTGCAGGAGGTAACAGAGAAAAAATGATAATTGAGTTAAAAACATCAGATAGGTGCTAATAATGGACATTGTCCATGTTGGGAACCTATGCCCATATTTGGAATTTTAGCACCTAATATGGGCGCCCTTAAAAATTATACTAAAAAAACCTTAAATCAACGTAAAACTTTAATCAGAGTCGGTACAAGATGGACATACAAAAATATAAAATGTTTCCTTACTTGTAAGGCCATTCTTCTTGCACTCAAACACGGCACGTATTACACTGTATCATGTCTGATTGTTTTTCTTGACGACACAGTAGACAATGGCAGGACTCTTTTGAGCTGGATACACCACTGCAGGACGTCTGAGATACAACAGTTTATATTACATATATCTTGGGTTTAGGCTTGGGTGCTGGTTTCGGCGAAGCTGCTCGTTTGGACTTGCCAGCTGATTTATGCTTGGGTACCTTTTTTTCGGGAAAAAGCGATTTCACCAGTCTTACAGCTCGATAATTTAAAGCCTTCTTTCTGTTGGCATTTTTAAAATATCGGAGATAGATAATGGATGAATATCTGTGTCTTTTTTACAGCAGTGTCCATATTAGGTGTAGTGCCCATATTTGGGTACTTACATAAAAATAAACAGTCGTATCATAAAATATGTACAGAATCCACTTCGGCAATAAGAGGTTGCAATTTCGTCCCAGTAGCTCAACGGTAGAGCGTCGGCTGACCAGTTCTGAGATCCAAGGTTGGATTTCAGGCTAGGGCAGCAAGGTTCTATACAATGGTTTCCAAAGATATCAACACTGCAGGTTAATTCCAAAGATGTCGGAGGTCTGACAGTGACTCGAGTACGACTAGTACGGATTCAGTGGACTCTGGAAGATTGAGCGCCGATTTCAATTTGAGAGGGTAACGACACAACATGATACTAATCTGGGTAACAATAGCAGTAGCAGGAGACTAACCTAAGGTAAAAATAGCAGGAGGTGGTCAGTCAGATTGTTAGTTGCCCGCCAATCAGACATTAGGGAGTGGAGAATGCGCTTATTGTCCTCGTCCACAATAAGAGCTTGCAATTTCTTCCCAGTAGCTGAATGATAGACCGCCTGCTGGACAGTTCGGAGATCCAGAATTCGATCCCTGATTGTTCAAGCAAGGTTATTTACATATATATAACACTTTGCAAATATGTTTACGATATTTCGACTAATCTGGCAAACTATCATTAATTTGGGGACCTATTTAATGTGAAGTCAAATTGGCAAAAATGATGCTACAATTAAAAAAATGAATCCAAATTTATAAAATTATAATTACCACATTTTAATACAATAAATTAAATTGTTTAGCAGATGTAGAAATATTTCCAATTATCAAGTCATACTTCCGGGAAATATAAGTTAATTTGGTACTTCAAATTGATTTCACATACGGTCGTCCAAAGGAGCGCCCAGTGACAGTGCACTTTACAACATTAAAAACATTGTGCCGTGGATATTGTCCATCATTATTTCGCTGTGAAGGAAGTAAAGTACGTGTACTATGTAGGGAAAAGCGTGTGCTGCCCACATCATATTTAAAAAAATTTAATGGAGTACGTAAGTAATTTTTAAAAATCTGATGGTGTAAGTTTGTACTAAATCCATATGTGTAACTTTCAAAATTTTAATTTTTTGAATTATACATATAGATTTAGTGCGCTTATTGAACAATAATGGTATCACTAATCAAACAATTTATTTTAAGAATTAATCAAACGGCTCTTGAAATATCATGCGCTCAAGTTCAAAAATCTGCGCTTTGAGAACTGCGAGTTCATAGTATAAATTTATTAGTATTGTACTGTAGATGTATTGTATTATCTTGATATCTTCTGAAGGAATTAGCATTCAGAAATATCAATGAGTCGACGCGGTGGTCGAGCGGTCAAGGCGAGCGTTTCCAAACGATCGTTCGGATGCCGCGTTGTGGATTCAAGTCCCACGTAAGACATGGATCTTGTGTATTTGGGCGCAGGGTGTTCCGTTCCCCTCTGGAGCGCCTGGGGCAACGTCAAGGTCCTGGCCATTTAATAAAAAAAACGAAATATCAATGATACGAAAACATTCAGACCTGACCAGACTTTATAAAGAGACAATAATAAAAATAATTTATGATTTTAAAAATGATGAAGCGTCCCAATGATAGAAATCTAAAAGTTTTTTCCTTTACGGAGTAGGAAATACGAAGTGTTTTTTTTTTTTTTTTTTTTTTCATTTAAATAGTTTTGTCTCATTTTTTGTAAATATTTTTTGCTCGAAAATCGTCTGTTGAATTTGAAACTAACAATATTTTATAACTGTTCAATATTTGTCATTTGGTTGTCCTATTTTCCTTTTCAACCAAATTATTACATATGTTTTTCATCCTCTATTACTTTCATGAGCTGATTAAATTGGGGAAAATACAGCCGGGATAATGTGTTTGTAGGGATTTTTCGTTTTTGGGAATTTTTCTTATAAAGAAGTATCATCATCAGTTTTTGTAGTCTTGTTTTGCTTTTATTTTTAAAACGTTATTCAAAACGTGTTTTTTTAGTTCCTTTCTGTTGGATTATATGCCTATACTACAATATTTTTAAATGTTACATATGTATGGCGCAATTGGCTGTATAGTACAATTGTGTAATTGGATAGTAGGCTTTACACGCTCCATGAAACTTAGCTTCACATTTACATACTTCGTTTTTCCACTGATTTATTAAAATTCTTATTATATTTTATTGTTTTTTATCATTATATTTTATTAATAAATATAATTCGCGACTGTATGAAATGAAATAAAATTCATAGTTTCAAACTTTAAAGTATTTCTTTCAAATATATTTGAATCTTCGAGTCACCTGTAATGATTTTGAAATTTTTATTTTCTCTTCCACGCATAGTAATGTAACAGGAAAGTATATTGTGATGTTTGCAAAAAATTCCAACTTTCCATATTAATGCATCTACAACTGCTTATCATGCCTGCATACTAATCAAATATTTCTTCAATAATGCTAATGTACCTGATTTGAACAAAAAAATATGCTAAATTCGAAAAGTATTTTTGCATAATTTTTGTAATAGGTGGATATCGGAAGCTTATTGGTTTGGAGGGCAAATGGGCCAGGGTAAGACTGCTGATATTTCGAACATTTTATTCGAAAGAATTAAAAATAAGCTGAAAATGCATAATATCAGGAAAACTGTTACAAAGATATATATTGTTACAACACGAATATATTTTAAATATTTGTATTTCCTGTTCCTGAGGAGATATTACATTCACACGCAAACATTATTATTATTTGAAAATTCGGGTCACATTATCTTGGCTACACATTTGTCGACCTTAGTGACTAATTTGGCAAAATATTGCCGCTTTGACAAGTTTTGGAACCTTCTCTCGAATGCAGTAGTTTGGTTAAGAAGTGTATGTGGTAAGTTGCAAGATTTTTAATAGAAACTATATAAGCTGGCCATCAGTTAGAAGTTGTTGGAGTGGTACGAGTAAAAGTGAATTGCGATTATGAAAGTGATTGGATTGTTCTCAAAATAACCAATATTCAGGAAGATATGAGCCCCTTTTGAAATATTCTACGGAGAAGTATATAAAGTGAGCATTTGACGAACTAAATTGAATTGTGAGATACATCAGTTTCTTGAAAATATGATATTCTTTGTAAATTAGTTGAATATTTAATTTCTGATAATTGTGCGTGTAACTTGCTTTGACATCTAGTTTGTAAGTTACTTTGTAATCTATTAAATACCTAGAAAATATTAGCTGCAGATTATTCCTGTTTACACGCTCTTCTGTTTTATATAAAGCGTTATTTAACTAGGAATTCCGACTTGTTATTGTGTTTTGCAAATAAATTCATGATTCCAGAGGATGCATATTAATAACAGTTGATATGCATACGCTCGTCAATCCCCGTAACTTGCTTCGTGAGTCAGTAGGCTTCACCTCTTACGCGCTAGCGCTTTCTGGGATCGCTTCGCCAGCACTTTAGTGCCACCTGCTATGCAGGCGTAATACGCCCGTTGGGAACCGTCCCTTATTAACTGACATTCACCAGTCCTAGAACTCGCAGGCTTACACGATATATTTAGTGTCCTGTGTGTCCCGTGTCCCTCCTTAAGTGTGCTTTCATCCCTTGCTCGCTACGATCGCCAACATCCGTGACATGCTTAGCGAGTCGGTAGGCTTCGCCTCCTGTTCGCTCCGCGAGCACTTTAGTGCCGCTTGCTGTACAGGCGTAACGCGATTGTTGGGGAACCATCCCACGTTCTATCCTGCTGCAGCAAGCGACCTCATATGTATCTTGTACTCGATGAAGCTCATAAAACTCCAAGATTCCATATTCCATTTTTACCGTCCATTTTTGCTCTCAGATCAAACAGAAAACCGTTCGCCAAAACCGAAAGTTGCTTCGTGAGTTGGAAGCCTTCGTCTTATAATTCATTGTTCTTGCTGAGTCTGCATAACAATCCATATCTTGTCGCCTGCTTTTAAGAACGATTGCTTACCATAGTATGATCAAACTTTAAAATATCATAACTGTATGGTTTGCCGTTTGTTCATAATACAGTGACAAAATATCGTATGATGCTTTTTGTATATATACTAGCCGAATACCCGTTAAAAATCAACGGTCTCGCAATAAGCAACCCCTGAATAATGTAAATTTTTGAATAATTCGTGTTTCACATTTATTCGGCAAATCGAATATTTTAATGCGCAGAAGCCCCTAAAGAAGAAAATATTGGAAAATTCAAATTGCGCACGTCGTCCTTTCGAATTATATACCAGTACACCAAATTTAAGTCTCTATCTCATCCCGAAGCATACTATTTTATCATCTCCCCTTTCGAACGTTTTTCTTTGGAGCACCCCCATAAATGAACATTTTTGAAAAACTCTGTTTTCTTGTTGTGTTTTTTATCAGATGATTGACCCATATACCAAATATCAAGCCTCTATCACATTTAAAAGCAAGAGTGTCTCATTTATTCCAAAAATCGAACATATTAGGGTGCGACACCCCCTAAAGTAGCAAATATTGGAAATCTGAAATTTGCACACTTTCTTCCTTTCAAAGAATCTACCAGTACACCAAATTTTATGTCTCTATCCTATTGGGGAGCATGTTTTTATATCACTTCATATTTCGAACGTTTTAACGTTTATCTGTGTTGCACCTTCATAAATGATCATTTTTGAAAAACCGTAATAATCTTATGGTTTACGGTTAATTATGTGTTTTTTTTCAAATGATTAGCCCATATATATTAAATTTCAAGCTTCTATCACACTCTAAAGGAGGCGTTTTTTAGTTGTTCGTGAAATCGAACATTTTAGTGTGCGCCACCCCCTACAATAGCAAATGTTTGTAAACTGAAATTGCACACTTTCTTCCTTTCAAACTATATACCCGTATACTAAATTTGAAGTCTCTAACTCATCGCGAAGTATAATTTTTCTATCATTTCACCCTTCGAATGGTTTTACTTGGAGTACCCACCCACCCTTAAATATATATATTTGAAAAATTCCATTCTTCTTGGGTTTTATATCAAGTGATTCGCCCATATACCAAATATCAAGCCTCTATCTCGTGTTGAAAGGGATATTTCTATTTCATTCCGAAAATCGAAAATTTTTTGTATGCAACACCCCCTAAAGTATAAAATATTGGAAAACTGAAATTGTACACTTTCTTCCTTCCAAAGTATCTACCCGTACACCAAATTTCAAATCTCCATCTCATCCCGCAGTATGTTTTCTTATCAATTCACCATTCGAACGTTTTCCTCTAGAGCACCCCCTTGCACGAACGTTTTTGAAAAACAATATTCGCCTTGGGTGTTTTTATCAAATGATTAGTCCATATACCTTATTTCAAGCCTCTATCAAATTTTAAAGGAGACGTTTCTCATTTATTCGGTACATCGAGCATTTTGGTGTGCGGCACCCCCTTAAGTATAGAAAATATTGGTTATCTGATATTGCACACTTTCTTCCTTTCGAACGATTAACCCATACACCAAATTTGAAGTCTCAATCTCATCGCAAAGCATGCTTCCCTATCATTTCACTTTTCGAACGTTTTGGTGTGCGGCACCTCCTTAAGTAGAAAATATTGGAAATCTGAAATTGCACACTGTCTTCATTTCAAACGATTTACCCATAAACTAAATTTGAAGTCTCTATCTCATCCCAAAGCATGCTTTCCCATCATTTCATTTTTCGAATATTTTGGTGTGCGGCACCCCCTTAAGTAGAAAATATTGGAAATCTGAAATTGCACACTTTCTTCCTTTCGAATGATTTACCTATACACCAAATTTGAAGTCTCTATCTCATCGCAAAGTTGCTTTCCCATCATTTCACTTTTCGAACGTTTTGGTGTGGGGCACCCCCCCTCTATAGCATGTTTTCGAAAAATACGATTTTTCCAGGGGGTTTTATCGAACGACTGAGCCGTGTACCAAATTGCAAGTCTCTATCCATTCGGAAAGTGCCTGAAAAAAGCGTTACAGACAGACAGACTGACAGACGGACAGACGGACACTTGGCAATTAGTATATACTAGCCGAATACCCGTTGAAAATCAACGGTATCGCAATAAGCAACCCCTGAGTAATGTAAATTTTATAATAATTCGCGTTTCACATTTATTCGACAGATAGAATATTTTGGTGTGCAGAACCTTCTAAAGAAGAAAATATTCGAAAACTAAATTTGCGGATTTCTTCCTCTGTTTGTCTTGGTTTTTTTTATCATATTATTGGTCCATATACCAAAAATCAAGCCTCTATCACATTTAAAAGGAAGAGCACCAAATTTGAAGTCTCTATCTCATAGCGAAGCATGCTTTTCTAGCATTTCACCTTTCGAAAACTTTAGTGCGGAGTGTCTACCCCCTTAAATACGCATTTTTGAAAAACTTTATTCTTTTTGTGATTTCTATCAAATGTCTCGTCCATATACCAAATATCAAGCCTCTATCACGTTTTAAAAGGAGCATTTCTCCTTTATTCGGAAAATCGAACATATTAGTGTGCGCACCCCTGAAAGTAACAAATATTGGAAATCTGAAATTGCACGCTTTCTTCCTTTCAAACTATCTACCCTTACACCAAATATATCAAATATACCAAATACACCAAATATATAATTGATATATCTGTCTCATTTCGAAACATGGTTTTTTAGCAATTCACTTTTCGAACGTTTCACTTTTTAGCACCCCCTTAAACGAACATTGTTGAAGAACTATATTCGTCTTGCGTGTTTCCGTCAAATGATTAGCCCATATACCTAATTTCAAGCCTCTATCAAATTTTAAAAGAGCGTTTTCTCATTTTTTCTGTAAATCGAACTTTTTGGTATGCGGCACCCCCTTAAGTAGAAAATATTGGAAATCTGAAATTGCACGCTTTCTTCCTTTCGAACGATTTACCAATACACCAAATTTGAAGTCTCTACCTCATCGCAAAGCATTCTTTCCTATCATTTCACTTTTCGAACGTTTTAGTGTGCGGCACCCCCTTAAGTAGAAAATATTGGAAATCTGAAATTCCACACTTTCTTTGTTTCAAACGATTTACCCATACTCCAAACTTGAAGTCTCTATCTCATCGCAAAGCATGCTCTCCTATCATATCACTTTTCGAACGTTTTGGTGTGCTGCACCCCCCCCTTAAGGAGAAAATATTGGAAATCTGAAATTGCACACTCTCTTCCTTTCGAGTGATTTACCCATATACCAAATTTGAAGTATCTATTTCATCGCAAAGCATGCTTTCCCGTCATTTCACTTTTCGAACGTTTTGGTGTGGGGCACCCCCTCTATAGAACGTTTTCGAAAAATTCGATTTTTCCAGGGGGTTTTATCGAACGACCGAGCCGTGTACCAAATTGCAAGTCTCTATCTATTCGGGAAGTGCCTAAAAAAGGCGTGACAGACAGACAGACGGACAGACAGACGGGCAGACAGACGGACAGACAGACAGACAGACGGACACTTGGCAATTAGTATATATAATAGATATTTATAACAATGAAACATATATGTTGTGAGATATATCAATTAAATTGTAATGTTCATAAAACAATAGTTCAACTCGTCGACTGTTAAGAAAAAAGTGTGCACATAAAAAAGTGCATAAAACTTGAATAACTCATGTCACTAAATCGAAATTTCTAAACTGAGCTCCATCCTGCAAAAATTCATTTATCCATATACATGTCACCAAAAATTCAAATATGTATGTACATGCCACCAAAAATTCGAGGTCATCTAATCTGTCCAGGATGCGAACTCAAAGCTCAAAAATTCTTTATTTGACTTTGACATTAAATATTTCCTAAACTAAATTGTAAACTGAAAAATATTATGTCAATGCGTTACCCTAAAATTTCTATACAAATGTACCAAATTTCATATTTTTGTATGCTATATATTTTGCGCTACGTGACCAAGAAACTTAAAAAACGCGAAATATTGCCAACAGCAGAGGTGGCATCAGAGATATATAGAGAGATATAATATAGAGAGAAAAGCGAATGGCATCACTAAAAGCTAAACCTTAGATGCTAATAGTCGCTATTCGGAGATATTTCATGTTTTTGAAGAACATTTTAAAAATTTCAATCATGCAAATATTCAAATATTTTCTTTGCTGAAACTAGTTTTTTTTTTATTCAGGAGTATCAAAATTCGTTCATCTTAAGCATAAAATCATATATGGGACATATCAGATTTTTGATTTAATTTTTCCATCTGCTACTTAATCAAGTTTTAAAATTCTAACGTGTTTAAATTTGTGATTTAGTTATGAAGCACCACTTTATTTATACCCACTTAATATGCGCGAGAAGCACTGGATTAATTATCACAAAATGTCCGAAAATAGATAATGGAATTATTGTGTACTTATAAGAATACGTTTCTCCATCAAAGAGTGTATTATGTATCCCTGCTATAATTATATAATGAATATGCCTAGATTTTAGAAAATTTGAATAACAGTTTCGTAGCTTCAAATAATTTAAGCAGTAAAAACTGTTTGGAGCTGTTTAAACCTTTTTTAAATAGCTTATAGCCCTTTCTGGACGAACGAGACTTGAAAGTTCCGTTAACAGAAGGAAAAGAAAACTTACATAGCAGCACTATAGGAATTTCTGACCACTGTTGGGGCATCCGTTCTCCACTTTATAATTCATGAAAAATCCATTAGATGGCAGCCCCGAGTCTTACTAAAGCGTGGTACGAAGCTTCCTTATATTCAACTCTAATACGTGTACGTTCCTAACTATGTTTCTCAGCGACTATTCAACGGATTTGTCCGAAATGATTTATAAATCCAAAGTGTTACAGGCAAGGACGTGGTCCCAAACTTATAATTCGATCTGTGGTCGTGGTCAAAGATCACCACGGGGAAAATAATTATTGAAAATTGTATGCACTATGTCCAGAAATAAACCATTGTTGTCAAATATAATTTGCAGTTAAATAAAATTATTTTAAATATTTAAAAAGCAGATCACGACCTTATTATTTAATATCTATATCATATATTTTATGAGGAACATACTCTTTGGTTCCTAATCTGTCCAGGAATGCGTAATATTGAACAGACGTTTATCAAACCATAGGGCTTGTTATGACTATATATTAGCATTTATGAAGAAACAATTAAATTCATTATCGTAGGTACGCTCATCGATTGTGATTGTATATTTATTAAAATTAGCATGATATTTGCTTTCTCTCAATGCAATATGTATAGTTTTAATATATATACTTCTACCCACTACTCTTGGTTCTGTATCATGTAAACTTCCCCCAAAACTCATGTTTTCAACATTTTTGTTTTATCTATCTATTAAAAATTTACTTTCAGAGGAGCAATATGGCTTTAGATGCCAGTACCATGAACCAAGTCGTGTTATTCTGCCAAAATATAAAGGGTGCTTAGAACAAAATGTCAACTGCTTTTACCTAAGTGCTCGTATGCTCATACGCACAGGTGTCTGTCCTGATCACTTGTTTTCATGTGCAGATGGGGATTTTTATATTATCTGTGTCATCTTTTGACATTACTGTATGTTTTGGAAGTGGCTGGTATATTGGACATGGTTTAGCAAGAGACTAAGAGGAATTAGTAACAACAGAAACAACATACACTAATCATTAACAAATGATAAATCTCAAACAGATCCAAAAGTCATTTTATTATACTATCATCCTATAGATGTACACTTATTATATATTATTATATATGCATACTTATTATATATATTTTTAAACTGTTTTTTTAAATATTTATCTTTGAACTTTGTATAAATTGTAATTTAAATCAAATTCATAATCCATTATTTTATGCGGCTGACAATTTCATGATATGCAAATTTCACTTGACAGTATTGAATTGTATTTAAGCACGTTGGCATCTATTTCTAATTGTATCGCCACTGAGGATGAACACGGAAGATGTTTGAAATCACTTTGGTTGTATTTACGTCTGTAGGATGATAGATAATAAAATGACTTTTATATATATTTGAGATTTGTCATTTGTTAATGACTAGTGTTTCGAAATTGTGACGTGTCGCCACTCCTGGTATATAGAAATAACATATGTGATTCTATAAAAAATATAATTTCAACTATTCGTCGTATACCCATAGTTTAAATTTCCGAAATGCTTTAATTAAAGTAGAATATTGTCATATGCAAATTTCGTTCATGTGAAGCCTTTTAATATAAAAGTACAAAATGCAGATTTTTAGACTGACCCTTTATCTTTTTTTCAAATTAAAAATACATTTTCCATAGACTGTGAGGTCTATATAACCTTTGATTATTATTTCTCTCCGTTTCATTATAATTTATGTTTCACTTTATACTAACAACTTCTGACTGGTTCTGTCATGTTGACCAATCGCCGAGCCAAGTAATATTCTGCGGTCCTCCAGTTCGGCACGATCGTGATTGAAAGAGAGAGACGCGTAGAGTTGAAAGTTGAATTGGGAGTAAGGTCGTTACGAGTCACAGTCGCTGTGTGAGTGTGCATGAGTTGGAAGGTGCATGTCCGTTGTTACATGTTACTGGTTTTGGTATAAGTATGATATGAAAGATCAAGTATCCACTAATTCTCTAGGACAATAAGTTGATGTCCTCAGATGTAATGTGTTAAGCGTCTGCTACTTATGTTCTAATTGGCGGATTAGAGTAAATATAGATATATCATCAAGCACGGTCGCAGTTCAGTATAAAATATATCAGAGCTTTAAGTTATATTACGGGAACATGCAATATTGGTTGTTTGGTATACGTCAATATTTATTTATACAGCAAGCTGCTGCATTATGATAGTATACACAATATATATGTTTCAGTTAAAATCACGAATCAGTGTATGTTATTGCCCCTCGTCAAAAGCATCAGTAGTACTTAATCTAAGATTTGGATTTAGGTCACTTTTGATCCGAACAGCATTTTACAATAGCAAAACAACAGGGCATAATAAATGACCATCATTATATGAGCTAATGACTGTGCAATGGCTCCGGCCAGATCAGACTCAACAAGGCCAATTAATCGAACTATAAAAGTTCAATTGTCGTAAGATCAAAATTACCAGAGATATACAGGGTGTCTAGAAAGTTCCGGAACGGCGCAATATCTCGAGAAATACACTTCGGATCAAAAAATAAAAAACACGTATTCAATATTTTTAGAAAAGCTATCCAATGATACCAAAATTGACTTTCGTTTTTCTCGATTATAGCGCCGTTTGTCGGAGCAAAAATCAAAAATCGTCGGTCAAATGTATGTAAGTAATTTTTTTGGAGAATCCAAATCTACAATAAAAAATGGGGGTTCCCATTGAAAATTTCAAAGTTGCCCCACCCTCCTCCCCCCAGGAGGGGGTCAATTTTGGTATCATTGGATAGCTTTTCTAAAAATATTGAATACGTGTTTTTATATTTTGATCCGAAGTGTATTACTCGAGATATTGCGCCGTTCCGGAACGTTCTGGACACCCTGCATACCAATAGCATTCCCAATGGATAATTG
This sequence comes from Amaurobius ferox, assembly GCA_951213105.1. Taxonomy (NCBI): domain Eukaryota; kingdom Metazoa; phylum Arthropoda; class Arachnida; order Araneae; family Amaurobiidae; genus Amaurobius; species Amaurobius ferox. The sequence continues at coordinate 131,366,488 of OX578148.1, forward strand.
GAAACTCTATAAATATTTTGCTAAACGCATGTATTCATGTCATCTTTCGAATTACATTTTTATCTAACGAAATTCAATTTTTGTACGACCCCTTGAAATCTATATTACCGCAATTTCTTCCGATCGTAACAAAGTGGTTTAAATCTCTCTTAACAGTGAAGTTTTTTCACTGTTAATTTTGCATACTAAATTATTGAGTATTGTTTTTTTTTTCTCTCAAAAGATCTTTACGTGAATATGAAGCTATAATCGGAACTTCCTTTGGAGAGGAACTGTACTCAATGTTAAATGCTGTAAATTTTTATTAAAACGTGTTAGGTGGCCAAACCTGTCGTAGTCTAAAATTATATCTTAATTGTAACTTTAATTGGAAGATATACAGAGTGGTGCAATGTTTTCAAACAGACTGCATACGGTAAGGAAATAAAAAAGTAAACGTATATTTGTGGTAGCCTTATACACACATGGTATCCATATACACTCAAACCTGTTTTTGTGCGGTCTTTTTTTGTGCGATTTTTTATTTGTGCGATTTTTTTTGTGCGGTATATGAAAATATCAAACAAATTGGAACATAATTGGCGAAGTTATCAATAAAAAAAATTAATAGGTTTGATCGGCCATTTAGTTTTTTTCGATTTTTGATATGTATTTCATCACATTACATGAGTATTGCGTCAGCCAATTACATTACATATGTATTGAATTCTATAATCGCATAATCTAATTGTTGAACGCACAAAAATTTCCATGTAAATAAATGAAATGTGCAATAGCATATTGCGATGGAATTCTTGCGAAGCAAAGCAAAAATGCATTGATCGCAAATAAACATTGAAAGACATCTGCATCGTGTTAGTTCGGGTTTTCCTGAAACGGACTGCGTGTCTCGTTAGGTCGCTGAGTTGGTTTTTTGCTAATGAGATAGTTGACGACTAGTCTCATGCTTTGTTTTGTTTGTTTTAATGAGTAGGTAGAAGAAGTTCACTTGAAGGGAGCAAAGAGTTGCCTTTTTTTTATTCGTCTCTGATATGCGCAAGTGAGAATTCCGCTAAATAAAGTGACTTAATAAAAAAGAATATTACGTGTGTTTTATTTTTTAAATCTAATATTGATTAACGTTCTTCAAAGTGCTTTCACATTACTATTGTCAGACTACGAAGGATAATGGTTATACGTTTTGAAAAGTTTTTTGTGTGTAAAATAAGCACATATGTAAATAAAATATTTCAAAATGTTCGCATGTGTATTTTCTAAATCAGATTCCAAAAGGTTTGGCGAGATTCCAAGTAGCTGCCAAACCTCGTGTCTTGATTTCGTTTAAAAAAGCAATTCCTAGTTATTTCGTAAGGTTTTGAGTTATTTTCTACGTCAGACTTTTTTTATGCGGTCCCTATTCACCGCATAAAAAAAAACTTTTGAATTGTGTTGCGAAAACTATTTTTATAGCTACTCGTGAAGTTTTGTGCGATTTTCTTTAATGCTTTTCTTTTATGCGGTCCCTATCCACTGCACAAAAATAGGTTTGAGTGTATACTAAAAGGCGTGTATCCCATATTTCCTGCAGCAAATCTCAGAATATTGTTCTCGTGGTTCCTAATGCACGTCAATCGCGTTTCTTAAATCCAAATGAGTTTGAGCTTGAAGTTCATTTATAAAGCACCTCTTCATATATTCTCGCTTAAATTAATTGAACCCCACTCAGCATACGCGAGATACACTCAATGGCACGCGTTAATTAACCCAAAATATTCGAAACCTGCTAATGGAATTCCAGTGTAGTAAGAATTCCCCGTGTGTTTTCCATTCAAAGTATGTATTGCGTATCACTACTGCATCTGTGCATTAAATATTCATAGATTTTGAGCTATATTAATCGAGACTGCCATGCTGCGTTAGATATTCCTTATTTTAATGTGTAGAAATGAAGGATACAGTGCTATAATTGATATCATAGAAATTATTTCCATTTATATTATATACATTGAATTTTGCTATTTTCGACATCTTCAAAGTCCACTTCAAAAATGAGAGCTTGCTGGATTCCGCTTCATTGAGCTACTGTGGTTTAATTAATTGCCGAAGTACCATGAACTTAATATTATATATGTGAGGTAATAGAAAACTATGTGCCAAATACATGACTATTTGAATAAGCAGAAAACTACTAATGATAAACATAAAATTCCAACAACCACACTGAAATGTTCGTAAAATTTAATCTCGCTAGAGATAAATATATTTATTTATTTATTTTTCACTGTTTTTTCTTGAAATACCAATAGAATGTCATCACAGACCACAATGAAGAAATGTAATCATTCTTTAGCTCATATTTCAGGAACTGCTAGTTATTTTTAAATAGCAGCAGCTAGTATTCGCAAAATATCAACGTACTTCAGACTGCATCGTAGATCATATCACTCTAACTACTACAACTGAGCGATGACTCCATTTATATACTCTCAGTAGAAACTTCCAGGCTGTCATCTCGTAGAAGATTCGTTATTTTAAGAAGGTTCTTGAACTTTCAAAATACCCCCCTAAATTTCAATATTGAGGTAAATTGCCAAATCTGGCATACCTGAACTTAGAATCTGGACTTTGCAACCCTAGATTCAAGTAATAGGAATGGCTGCCTGTACGGTGTTTTTCCCGTTTCCCTTCTGGCACTCAAAAGAGCTTCCAATGAAGGTAATATTTATGCTATTAACAATATGTTCTCACTATGTTATTAACAATATGTTGCACACTATGTAAATAATCTTTGTTATTAACAATATGTTGCACACTATGTAAAAAATCGATGTAAGTAAAATGCATTGCATATGCGAAATGTGTTGTAATTATTATTATTATTGGGTTTAATTTAATTTTATTTACCGTAATAGATCTCATTATTTGCGTAATTTCCTAAAAATGCATTTGTCGCATTTGAAATATTTAATGCCTGCCCAACTACCTTCATACCTGGCGTCATTTTAATTTTATTTAAATTTGTTTGCTTTTGAAGCATTGTAATAGATGTTTTAAATTGTTTCATCAATATTTGTTTAATCTCTCCCATATTATTTGCAATCTGCAATTCTCTTTTTTTTTTTTGACAAAAATTCCAAAGCTTTCTCCTTTAACTTAGTTTTTTAAATTACGACTTTATTTTCTTCCGACCAGTCGGCCATTTCTGCGACATTTTCAAATTGCGCAAAATAAAAAAATTCAATATCCTCGTCTTTCTTTCCATAAAATATTGGCAATAAATTAATTAATTCAAACTTCTCCATTTTTACTCTCTGATTTTCAATAATTTCTCTCTGTGACCTATCAGGAGACTTTTGTCGTCTCGAATTTCTAGTGGTTCTTTGAGGCATTTAAAACAAAATTTATCCCGTCCAAAATCCTACTTAAAATTAACAGCATAAAATACACTTCAAAAATACTGCACATAAAACACTTCAACATACAAACTAAATATTCTTAATAATAATCAATTTCTTCAAACACTATATTCAATTATTTCAAATATATTCAAATTCTTTTCACTTCCAAAGTGATTGTGCATATTTAATGTAAACAATGCAAAAATCTGGTCAACATATGCTCCTCCATTAAATTTATTTATCTCTTTATTTAAATTATTTTTATCCAACTTAATATTATTTATTAAAATTTTCATTTAAATTTTGACTCACACAAAATCGTCACGGAAACCAAATGTGGGACGTAAAAGAATGAAAAAGCTTAAAGTTTAAACTTTATAATTAATATTAATTATTATTAATCATCTTCACATTGCCGTAAATTAATATTTAGTGGAATTAGTATTAAATCGTACATTGCTTTGTTGTGCTGCTATAAACCCTCCAATTATTTTACCTTTCGCGCGATCCCTGTAAAGGAATAATTAATTAAATAAAATGCTAAATTGATCACACCATTTAAACTTAAACAATAAAACATTTATTAACAACATTTATTTTCATTACTTATTGCAAGCGGAGTGGACATATGCGACCAGAATTATTAAAATGACTATCGTGGCTAGGACCTGTGATAATTGCTGAGCACATACCTTCCAATTAGTCTTGGGCTTTATCATATCTCAAAGGCTTGCATCAGTCTTAGTACTGCCATAACTCTTTGGTGTGTGGCTCCTCCTCGTACTCTGAATGCACTCACACATTGATCTATCTCCAAATATTTGGAACCTCTACGGGGCACTCTACAAATCTGTTGGATGTTTCATTCTTTTCTAAACGTGCTCGTAAGTCAACATCGTGATTATTCCTGCTGGCATGCTGCTAAGTCAAAATTCCATGGTTGTCTCTTGGTATGCTCTTAAGTCGACATCTTTTTTTTGTTTTTTATCTCTTAATCTCCGGTCACAGGCTGTGGTTCCCTCGGTGGGGGGTGGGGATAACTCCGCATTTAATTCTTTTTGGCGCTTATTGGGTACTCCTTACCCAATGGCGCCATTGCACATTTAGCAAGGCCCAGCTCAGCCCCTCTGGTATGGCACCCATAAATTTATAGTTTTCGGACTTTTAGGTTCAGGTCGTAATAAACTTTGGGGCCAGTCAGACTACAAGCTTTGTCTGCCATTCTGGTCACCGTAAATTTCTGAATAAAAGTGTTTCATCAAATGTGAGACCTGTTTCTGGTCTCACAAGTTAACGTGTACGCGCTGGGATATTTAAAATGGAATAATTATTCTTCATGTGTAGAACTACCAGAGCCTTCTCGTATTCGCAATTTTGGCGCGCCTTCTCCCTGATTAAAGTTACGTTTTTGCCTTAGTGCTGAGATATTTGCAGCAATACAATACTTTGACATGCTCAAGTAAACCGATACCACAAGTCGCTTGAAGTCGTATCCTCATTCAATAATTCAATAATGATCCGACGTTTGGGCAACATGTGAATATATTGATTCAATGACTAGCCTATAAAAGTCATTTCAACAGCCAAAAATAGGCTTCAAAATGCAGTGACCAGAATCCGCAAACCGGTTTTGTTTCTTCAAGTGCTCTTCAAAACGGAATGAATACTAATATCATTTTACTATGTTTAATATTAGCAGCATACCTGTTCTTCGTACGGAGTATATAATATAAAGAAATTTATAATTCGCAATCATGTGCAAATTCTGTTAAAATATTAAATTTATTGCTCCTAAGGAGAAGTTTAAGAATATCTGTTCTCACTATGCAAAATTATCTTCACGAGAAGATCTGACGAATAAAACATCCTGGCCTCTTTTATAAGCAAATTTACAATAAAAAAAATAAAAAGGCATTGAATCAATATATGTAACCCCGTACTACTTATATTGTCGCAGATTAGAAAATATACCAATGCGTTAGTGGAAGATTACCTGTATTACAATATGAGTCGCAAAAATCTTTGCCAAAATAAAAGAGATGATGTAAAAAATTGAAGACATCAATAATCCCCGTACTCTTTATACCAGAAGGTCGTAATTGATTCCAATATAAGCCAATATATATATCAAAACATATGTCAATATACTTGTACTACTTATATTCTCGTAGATTAGAAGATAAACCCCTGTATTTGTAGAAGATTGCTTGTACAAAGTACAATATATGAGTTTAAACAATTTTTGTCATATTAAAGCAATTGCATAATAACTTGAAAATATCAATAACCCCTGAATCAATAATCCTCGAAAATATCAATAATAATAACGTTTAAACCTGAAGACCGTAATTCATATTATCCAGTCAAAAATGCTAAGACTGGATAATAGACGGATAATGGACTGGATAATGGACGATTTGATCAAGAAATATCAAATCGTTCTTTTCTAAAATACATTTTTATAACTATTTATTTATTCTTCAAATCAAAAAAAATAATAATTAAAATTAACAGACAGATTTAATTTAATTGCGTTTCTGAGCAACATGATATAAGATAGAATAGTCCTCATAAACTGCGAAGTTAAATAACAATTTTGATTTCTTTATAATTTTCATTGTTCAGTAAAAGCTTGTGAAAAATAAACCATGGAGATAGATTTCCCATTTAAATCATGCTTCAAACAATTCATGTTTTCAGAAAGTGACTAATTAGCGCAAAAAATCTCCCACTTTTAATTCACTTTCAAACGATTTTCAAGCTTTTCGTTTGGATAAACCGCGGAGTTAGAGAGTAGAACTCATAAGAAAAAGTTTCATTTTTCATTAATATCTCAACAACCCCAGGTCTTAGAAACTCGAAACTTGGGATAAATTTATGCGGGGCTATTTTAAGGCAATACACAAAATTTCATCAAATTCGGTTCAGCCGTTCTCCCGTGATGATGAGACAAACGAAAATTTTGTTTTTTAATAATATCTCGAACCACTGATCGTAGAAACTCTAAGCATGGACTAAATTTTAAGTGGGACCCTACTACCCACAAAATTACATCAAATTCGGTTCAGCCGTTCTCCCGTGGTGATGGGACAGACAGAGAGACAGACAGACAAACAGATTTTCGATTTTATTTATATAGATTAAGAGAATGGGGATATTTTGTAAGTCTATGCAGTACGTGATTTTAAACAGTTGAATACTTTATTTAGATGTAAAATTAAATAAAAAACGGAAGTATCTTGAAATATTCTTAATCGGTTTCTCTTAGCAAAATGTTCTGTAAATGAATGACTGATAGGAGAAATAGAATAAGTCCATTGGGAAGTGAATTAGACGTATATCATTTCTCCAATCTGTGATTCAAATAATGTAAACTTGGTATTTATTTAGACTTTCTCAAGTAGACTATAAATAGTGATATTATACTTCATTAAGTAATATGAAGTTACTTACATATAGTGTTATATAAGAATTTGCAGAGAAATGCATCCATTTCTTTTAAAATATTTTATTGCGTTCATCATGACCGATGGTTTTCTGTATGTCAGTCTATTTCAAATTTTATTGGTAACAGTTTTATCATAATTTCCTACATCCTAAACATTAGAATTTGGTTCACAGCTTAGGCCAGTAGAACATTTTAATATATTAAAATTTGGCGGATATATATATATATATATATATATATATATATACTCACAGATAATGAAAGTTGCGCACCAAGAAGAAAACATGGTACAACCTCGAAATGATGTAAATAGCTAGAGGGCGAGATGATATGCAAATGATCTCAGTCTGCTGTAATTGCGCATGACCGTGAGTGGCGCTGCAAGCATGAGCCAGCGGCCTTATAAACTGGCGTGTAGTCGGCGCTTCATCAATGCGATGAGCATCGGCCGACGCAAGCACGAGTACGGAGTAAAAAGAATGATGGGTGGACGCCGGACGCAATACGCAACTGACGGACTTCGAGAGAGGCCTGATCATCGGGCTGAAAATCGCAGGGTGGCCAGTGCGCCAGATAGCGCCACGTGGATCATTCAGACTATACAGTCCCACAGTGTTGAGAGCACTGGTCACTGGACGCCACACAGACACGGAGGACTGGCTCTGGACGGACCAGGTATGCCATGACTAGAGAAGATCGAATGATCGTATGACAGGCACATATAGAGCCCACGGCGACCCGATCCCCTCCTATAGACACACGTAGTTGCTCCAGTGTGTCCACGAACCGTGTCTAGAAGCCTGAAGGAGGCGAATCTGAGATCCCAGCATCCCTTACTTGCCCAGCCGTTAGCACGGGAACATGGACGGCTCCGGTTGCAGTGGTGCCGGGGCAGAGCAACGTGGAACGCCACAGATTGGCGATATGTGGTGTTTAGCAATGAGTGGCGCTTCGTTTTGGGGACATATGATCAGCATTCCCGGTGTGGAGGTCCCCTGCACAACGCCACAATCCAAACTTCGTTATCGAGTACCACACCAGTCCCACTGCAGGCATCATAGTCTGGGGAGCCATAACCTACGACAGACGATCCGCTCAAGTAACGGTACCTGGATCATTTAAGGATCAGCGGTAAGTGGATGAGATTATATGACTCAATGTGCTCCCATTCGTTGTTGAGATTCCAGGTGTTGTTGAGACCCAGACCGTCCGATGTGTTAGAAAGGTGTAAGATAACTGTTTGGACGGACGGGGGATTCCAGGTGTACAATTCCAACATAATAATGCCCGACCGCACACGGCTCGGGTCGCCCAGGTCTGCCTCAGTTATGTCCAGACACTTCCATGGCCTGCCCGCTCCCCAGACCTGTCCCCTATCGAGCGTCTGTGGGGCCAGTTGAAACGCCAGTTGCCTCGTTGCAGCAATCTTCGGGATTTGGAACGTAGCGTCCAACAAGTGTGGACTCGTCTGCCGCAGGATAACAACAGGCGTCTGTTCGACACCATGACGGACCGTATAGCTGCTGGTATTGCAGCACGAGGCGGTGCGACGCGCTATTGAGGATGACCGGAGTGTGTACCACAGCTCCCTCTGTACGTGTTCTGCTACGGTATTTTTGTGATCATGCATATCATTCATCTCTAGCCTTCCATCAATAAAATTTCAGGTCCATTCTATTCTGCCTTCTTGGTGCGCAACTTTCATTGTCCGTGAGACTATTATATATATACAGGGTGACCCCAAAAGATTGAAACGCGCTTTAATTCGTTAGCTTTTGGACATAAAAGGGCAATGTAAATTGCAAAAAATATTGAAAGTAAGGTAGAAAATAAGACTACGTTAATGAAATAGTCCTCCCATTAATTTTCGAAAAGTTACATTTTTAAATATTTATACGACCCCCTTAGACGAAATTGGTCAATCTGAAAATTTAAAAAAAATAAAAAAAATCGCATATCTGTATCTTTAAAATCAACTGAATTATGATAAAGGAAAAAATCTGACTTATGCTACATTTCCGTACCATGTGAAAGGCTGTTTTATAAGTGAAAATAGGGATCATAAACGAATTGACGATGAAAATTGTTTAGATCAAAAATACGTTAATATGTGTCAAAAATGTTTATCCCAAATGCGTCTAAATAAATAATTATACAGACAGAGATCATATAAAGCAGTGGTAATTACTATGGGGTTGGGTATCCTAAGTATTATCATCCAGTTTTATATTTTGTGTGATAAGTCACAAATTTACATTTCTAATTTGATATATGGTCCCTATTCACAATGTTCAATTTTCAATTAAATATAACTCGCTGAATTTTAAAGTTACATATATGCGGTTTTTTTAATGATCTTGTTGCATAACAAATAAAAAAATTCTAATTAACCAAATTTATCTAAGGGGATCGTATAAAATTTTTAAAAGTGTTACTTTTTTAAAATTAATGGGATGAGTTTTTCATGAACGTAGTTTTATTTCTTATCTTACTTTAAACATTTTTGCAATTTACATTGCCCACTTATCTCCAACAGATAAAGAATTAAAGCGCGTTTCAATCTTTTTGGGACACCCTGTATATATATGTGTGTGTGTGAGAAAATTTCAACCGGTGATTCTGCTCATGCCGAGTTATGAATAAAATAGTTTATAGAGAAAACGAATTTTTATTACTCTAAATATAAAGACAAACAAAAAATTGGCCATAATTAAAAATATTTTATTAAAACTAAAGTATTTTATTGAATGAAGTACTAAAATTACACAGCTACAGCGCTTTCGAGATTTACTATGCCCTTCATCAGTGGCAAAGTGAAAATAAATGACGAACATGTGCTTAAATACAGGCCATAACCGCCAGACAAAATTTACGTATTAATCATTTTACATTTTTAAATACGAGGCTTTTTAAATATAATGGAATTACAAAATACAAAAAATACAATAAAAGGAAAAGTTTCATAAATTAAATGGTAACCAATAGAAATGTCGTCAAAACAAAATAAAACATCTACAAAATATTCAGTTTTAATATTTGCTTGTTAGTATTCTTATTCGTGTAATTGTTAACATATCCATTCTATAAAGTTTTGTATATCATTTGATAAATTTAAACTTTGAATAATACGATAACTCAGTATAGTAAACTCTAGTTGCTCATCAATACACTAGGTGTTCAGTTCTCGTATAATGTTAGTTGTGAGAAAATAATTAATATAAATAAGTAAAATATTCATTTGAATAAATTTTAGAGATAGTTCTTTGCTCAAATATTTATTTTGCATATAATTCCAGCTTTAACATATACTGTATTTTTCATTCAGAGCTTCAAAGCATTTTAAATGATTTATTCAAAAAATCATTTTGAACCGGAAACGTTACTTACAGAGTTTTCAAATTTCAGGTAACGAAATTTTTCATTTAAATCGCTTCCTCGAAATAAAACCCCAAAATCATTTACACCGGAACATTGGCACATCACGAAAATATCAGCTATCTAAATTGCAAAAAAAAAAAAAAAAAAAATACCGCTTTGTTTTTAACGCTATTTTATAGAATATTTGATTGAAACTTTATACATCAACTTCATAAACATATTTAGAATATGCTCAAATATTTGAAAATAAAGACATCAGAGATTAGAAACTCATGCTTTTTATGATATACGAGGGAATTCCATTCGCATGTTATACAGCAACTTCGTTCGCTCGAATGCCCCGAAGAACTGCTTTTGGCATAACTACCCCATTGCTCAAACTGATGATGTCATTTTGTACTCTGGACATTCGAGTGTATTTATTCGTCATTTTGTTTTTATTTAATCCGATACATTTTATCATTCCCCCGCAAAAAACGGTACTTTTATAAAAAGTTATAGATGTTCCTCCACGTTCGATAGCGTTCAGTATTGAAAGACCGAGCGGATTCTTATCTCGATGATGTATTGTCGAAAACTACGCCGAATTGAAGAAATTGATTTCTCCGTCTCGTTTTCAAACAGTCGATGATAAGAGAAATGCAAATTTAAGTAATACTTGTATCTTAGGAAAGATTATTGAAATATCAAGTAGAGCAAATTTTAAAATATATATTCTTGGAGTGCACCGTAACCAATTTTGAAAGGGCTGTTCTTAAAATTATTAAATATAAAGAATGAATAAGTAAAAGCAGGAAGCGTAGTTTTTCAAAAGTGCAACACTTTTATTATTTGTGTGTAACTTAGATATATGAAAAACACATTTATTGAAATATATGTAACTCATGTTTATGAATGACTACGATATACCAAATTCAGATTTTCTACCTGGACATGTTTTCGAGTTATTCCATTAAAACGAGTACATTCATATGACAGACCTAGAACGAGCTCGTCTGATAAGATTTAACATCGATGGAATTAAAATGTTCTACAAAAGACAACGACATACAAAATTCTCAGTTACTATGATTAATGGAACTTGATTAGTTACAGCAGTGATTTGCATCGTGTGGTATGCTTACCTTTAGGGATACGTGGTAAAATTTTTGGGCTTTCACCGTGATATAACCCCAATCATTGATGAACTGTGAACGTGTAAATAATCGCAACCATCTCATGAATCAAGGAGCAAATACATTTCATATGCCAATGAGCTATAAGATAATGAGTACAAATGGCACCCTGTATAAGTATGGCATAAATTATTATTACAGGATGTGGGACAATATACTTCATGAAACTAAACCAACTAAAAATGAGACATGTTTGAAAATCTAGTAATGCTGCTATCGGATGATAAACCTTTAATTAAATGCATAAAGCCCTGGCAACAATATGTGTCAAGAGGAAGAGACCAAATGCTCATAATAAAATTAATGCAGTAAAATATGAATAAAGTAATTAGAAGTTGAGAAATACAATAAAATAAGAAATTTATGTAGTGTAATTATAGAAGTAGAAAATATAAAAGTTAATATAAAACACATGTTATATTCCAATAAATATATAACCTAACTATTAAAATGGAAACTATTAACAACGTTACCCATATAGAAATCTAGATAATAATGATATTTTGTGTTTATAGTGGGTTTCATATTGTTCTGGAATAACATAACTGTTCATTATATATTCTGATCTCTGCAAAAATTTTGCTTTATAGCATTATAAATGTTCTTCAACGGTCGATAGCTTTCAGCATTGAGAGAGCCTGAAGGTTCTCGATCATGTATGTCGAAAACTAAGTCGACATTTGATTTCTATGTCATATTTTCAAACAGCCCTTGATAAAAGAAAGGCAAATTTCAGTTATACCAGTATGTTAGAAAATATTACTAAAATGTCAATTCGTATTTTGAAGGATGACCTCAGAAAACAGTTTTATGCCGAAGATATATGATTTGCTTTATGGCTTATGTAACATTGTTTTTCGACATTGTTTCAAATTGTGGTAAATTGTTTCTTCTGTGGTCAATTGTGATAACTTATAACCATTTGAAAATTAAAATATTTTATAAAATTGAAAAATTTCATTAAAGTAATTATATAATTTATTAAGTGAATAAATCCATATTTAAAAGTAGTATATTTAAAAAGTAATTAAGCCTTTTATTTCAGCTCAAGAATATATATAAGGTAAAAATTGTTATTTCGTAATTATTTTAGAATGAACATATAATTCATTTTGCTGTATTTACTCAAACACAACTACCAATAATGGTATTAAAATAATTAATTTTAAAATAAAACTTTATATATACTATAAAATTTTAGTAACAAAGTATTTCATTCACAACGCTTCCATGACTTAATATCAATTATACTAGAATATATCAGGATTAAGTAGAGAATCAGTATCGAAAGACATGCTTACGTTTTCAAAGATATTTATTCGATGCTCATTTTCAAACTTATTGCATACATTTTGCAAATGTTAAGAGCTTTTTTCGATATTTAGATATAAAAGTGCCATGTGATAAAAAAGACCTGCCATTAATTTTTATGACATACGATGCAATTCTCTTAGTACCTTCTGCAGCAACTTTGTTCGCACGACTGTGTCATATAACCGCTTTCGGAAAAAACTCCGCACTGATGATGTCATTTGTACTCTTTGGACACTGTATTTATTTGCGAATATTTTTCATTTAACCCAATGATTGTTCTCGTTCCCCCCGAAACTTATTTCTATAAGTGTATAGATGATCTTCGTTCGATAACATTTCGCATCGAGGGGGAATATTCTTATCTGGGTGATAGATTGCCGAAAATGACGCCAAATTATAGAAATCTGTTTCCACGTCTTATTTTCTTATATTCGATGCTAAGAGAAATTCAAATTTAAATAATACTAGTATCTTAGAAAATATATATTGATATTTCCCGTGGGGGGGGGGGGGAGTTTGAAATATGATTTTGTTGGAAATGGTTTTGTCTAGATACGTGAAATGTATTTGACTTGTTGAAATTCTATTTTGGCATTACTCCGAAATCTGGAAATTCATATTTATCTGAATAAAAATATATTCATTTTTATGCAGTTGGAGACATTTTATTTAAATTAGCATAAACACTTGAATTCATAAAATTCAAGTTTTAAAGTGCATTATATGCATAATGTTCGACTGAATTTAAAGGAATGCATGCGTAGATGGGGCATAAAATTCCGTTTGCTATTAGGAGCAGCATAACACTTCAAAATTCAAAAGTGCTTTAATTTCGAAATTTAAGTATATACAGGATATCTAGCAAAGCCCTTAAGAATCTTAATTATTTTCTAAAAAAGCTCCATGACTGTACAAGTTAGGCATATCTATAGTAAAAATACCATGTCCTAACGATTAAAGTTTCTTACAGCGCCCCTTGCGGAACATTTTAGAAGTAAGGATAATGAACTCTAGATTAAAACGAGAGAGACGAACGGAGAGAATTGAAAAGCTTTAGAGCAGTGATTAAGAATCAACTGCAGGAGATAATGAAACCTAGATATGAAAGGCAATAAATATCAGTCAAAAAGTTGTATTATCGGGATCTCTAACGCGGTTATACCTGCAATTCTTGTCAAAGATCACTTAATATTATTTGCGGAAATCAAATGTGCATTGGATCTAGTTGAAGGCATTCCAAAAAGGCTCTACACATGATTTCTGTTTTGAAGTGTTTTTACTGTATTATTCCCGAGTATAACAGAAATTCATAATATCGAGTAAACATGCGTTCTGAAACAGTTTTATTATCGATTTCTACTAATTAGACATTGCTACACATTTTTAATTTTTTCCCCTCTATCTCGCGTAGCTGTTCGATTTCGTCACCCCCAACTTTTTAAAATATCCGTTAGGTGAGCTGCAATAACTTTTATTCTATTCAGACAGGACACTTTACTGTAGATATAATTACTATGCATAGTTCCGGTAGCTTGAGATAAACCCACACTTTTGTCATTTAGTCGACCACGCCCAGTTTTAGTCGGCCACGTTCAGCTTTGCTGGATCGAAGACTAGAACACGAAGTCCTCTTTAAAACTAGCATAAATCTCCTAGTTTTCGTGGAGGATAGCTCTCCGAACCTGTCCCAATACCACTTTTGGGAAACAATTTGCTAATTCAAACAAGACATTTGTTAAACTTCTTCTATTGGTAAAAATATTGCTCTAAAAATCCACGTTATACACTTGAAACTGATCAGGCAGCATCGGTCTCGGTTAGTACTTAGGTGGGTGGCCACCTGGGAACACCGCGTGCTGTTGGCACATTTCGGGCGCGGTAGCCCGGTGGTTTGCGCGCCGGATTTCCACGCTGCCACAACTGCCGCCGTGTTCATGCGGAGTACGATCATCTTAAATATGTGGGTCCGTAAATCCTTCCGAGAGGTTGGTGGTAGGGGAAGGCGGGTACGGTCCCTATGGATGCCTCCCCCACTGGGTTCCGGTCTAAATTGGATGGCACTTCCCGGCCGTCCAAACAGTTACCTTACCCCTTTCTGGTACGTCGGACGGTCTGGGTCTCAACAACTACACTTGACACTGATACCAACTTAAATCAATTCAAATTATTTAGGAGTACTTATATCGAAAATATTACCTTATCAAATTCACAATACTTAAAACTGATATGAAAATAGAAGTTACAGTACATTGTTATGAAGTGTTTGGATTCACATGGCTAGTAATTCTTCAGAATTTTTTACCGAATTTATCTAGAATTAAGTTCCCCAATTAATTTATAGAAAAATAAATTAATTTAAAGTTTATTAATTTAAATAATTAATATGATGCATCATTTACAACAGATCATCAGTTATCTAAAATGCCAAAGAAGATGAATATAATTTCTCATTAACTTTTTTTTTACGAAATATTAAATAAAAGTTCGATGTATTAGGTATAATAAAAAATATCTAGAGTAATTTTAAAAAAATTCAAATAAATATGTTGTATAATATATATTTCAGTTATTGATTTTTATGATATACGACATAATTTTATCAGTGTGTCCATATCACTTTTGTTTGCATGGGTGCTTGTAACAACTTTTTGTCAAAACCACCCCGCTCCTAAGACTGATGTCATTTTGCGTATCAGACATCCGAATGTATTCATTACTTAATACATCTTTTACATAATTCAATATCTGTTTTTTTAATCGAAAAATGTTTGAACTCGAATGAACCTGCAGTTCATACGTTCGATAACGTACGTTTGTTAACGTATGTTCGATGACATTTCGCATCTAGAAATATCTTAGTGATGGATAATCATAAGAGAAGTCACATTATGTAAATGGATTTGTACCTTTCGTTTTCAAATGGTCGATACTGCGAGAAATGAAACTTCAAATAATAAAAATATCTTAGAAGCGATTATTGAAATTTCAACACATCTTTTGAAAAATGATTTTGGAAGCATAATTTTATAGATAAGTGAATTAAGTTGTACTGACTGACATATTTTCAAACTGAGTCAACTCCATTATAAATGACTGAGTGTGTTAATGTAATTTTAACGTATGAGTTTTATTATACAATTTTAATGCAATGGAATTTAATTTATAAATACAGATGGCATGAAAATTTGAAAGTGTGTTTCAAATTTAGTATATATATATATATGTATAAAACTACTATAACACTAGATTAATATATGCATTTAAATTGAAATTGGAAGCTATTTAACAAAGTATACACACGTACGTCAGTTAATTAAAAAGATAAAGAATTTGAATCTGAATTTTTTGTCCTATAGCTAGTTATAATGTTTCAAGATTTGTAATCGAAATCAAACCCATATTCAAGATTTGAACCATGTTATATGTATGCAGTGACAGAAATTGCGGCTTATTCACAAATATTTACATTGCTCTTACGATAAGTTCTAATATGGTTTTGTTATACAGTTAAACGTGACTGAGCACAATTTATCATCTAGAACTCACATAACAATTTAAACAAAAATAATATTGTAAGAGAGAAAGCCTTGTTTACAGAGTTTTCGAACTATCTGCAGCAAAATCTCCATTTAAATTGCTTTCGTGAAATGCAATATGAATGAAGTATTTTATCAGAATGAAGTATACCTGAATGAAGTATACCCGAATGAATTATACCTGTAAGTGGTTTCCTGAATAAAGTATTTTATCAGATTGTTATATACGTATAAAATTGCGATAAAAGTATCAAATTGCTATATACGCATACATTTTATACAGATTGCTATATACATATACAATTTATACATATTGCTATATACATATAAAATTGCTATATACATATAAAATTTCTATATACATATAAAATTGCTGTCTACGTATCAGATTGCTATATATGAATAAATTTTACAGATTTCTATATACGTATAAAATTTGTCAGATTGCTATATACGTATAAAATTTGTCAGATTGCTTTATGTATAAAAGTGTACCACATAACTTTAAATAATTATTAGCAAAATGTATCTTCTTACCTATAAGCTTTTAAATACTACATAAGATTAGAGTACGTATACGTACCATATTTTATAAAAACAATATTCAAATTATTAATGCATATTTTCAAATAAATATATCAACAGTTATATATATTTCGGTAACTTTTCCATTGTATGTTGTGTGATTTCATTCATATCTTCCGCAACAACGCAGATCACCCAAATATCTTTTTTTGGCATAACCACCTTATATGTGATGTATGTTCAAAATTACATATTTATGGCAAAATTTTGATGTCTTTTGACATTCCAGTGCAAATATTTGTTACTGTAGTGTTATTTATTCATGTACCTGTTTTTCATCTACTATAACACGCTATAAGCTTATACATGTTTTTTATGCTCGATACAGTTCGTTTTGAGAAGGTTACAATATGTATGTTGGGTTTTTTTTTTTATTAATGAGATACTTCTAAAAGTTTTATGTCTCTTTTTCAAGAATCTGATGCAGTGAAGGTGATGTTAAGTATTCTAGCATCTCCGAAAATATAACTTAAAATTTCCAAGATTTAAAAATTTATATTAAGAAATGGCTTTATGTAGATATATGCTTTACTCTCCCTGCAATATATGGTAATGTATAGAGAAAGTATTGGACTTGTGTTAAATATCGCAAATTTAGTTTTTGACGGATTTACACGTTTCGAGCAATCTAGAACCCGTGCAAAATATTTTAGCGTGATGTGTGTGTCTATGCATGTATAGTTGTGAAATGTATTTATCCACTCTAGTTCAAAAATTAATTGACCACATTTCATTCAATTTGGTAGAACATATTTGAAATGGGTAGGCCTTGGATGCCCCTGGTGCTGATTCGATTTTGGCACGATTCGGTAAAATATCAACATGCCCACAAAATCGTCATATTCAAAAATAAAATACTACATATATTCAAATGTATCATTTATATTCTTGTTGCATACGTAATTTTTGAGGACCAAATCAATAAGACCAACCTCATAACTCTCGGACTAACAGTTTTTGAGATATTTTATTTTTTGTGCATTTTTGCAGTGTCGACTTTAAATAGTCTAGTGCAAGTTCATTGTAATTTCAAACAGTTATTTTTGTGTATTGTGTTCATTTTAATGAATTATGAATAAAAATGAGAAAATGAATTCCACTTGAGAGGGAATACCATGTGATGCTCACATCATATTTTTTGTTTAATAATTGGCGTGTTTTGCATTAATTTTATACTGGGTCGATTTGGGGCATTCTCGCTCTAAATATTATCCAAATTTTCAATACAATCTCAGCAATACATTATAATTTATATGATACCCAATTCAATTTTATCAAAATGAACTCAAACTTTTAAATAAAGTATACATTTTAATTTGATCATTTTAAAACTTTTCGTATACATGCATTTTATCACAATTGATTGTATGATGCACGATAAATTATTTCATTTAAACAAAACCAAAGGAAAACTTTTTATTATTTCATGGTTTTCAATAATGATCTTATAAAGTATAAAATCTTGAACTTCAGCTTTTTTCAGAAACAGGGTATTTCATGAAAATATGCAAATATGCAATTTCATAATACGTTATATTATACTTGCGTAAAAGACTACTGTTCATGAAACAACCAGCAATTCATTTTGCAACAACTTTCATAAATAGCAATTTTTAGATACTATGGATTGTATGATGAACTGGTTCACCGTTAAAATACTTAAAAATCTTATGTGGACAGCACATGACTTTCTCTGCAGACTTATATCCATGTTCTTTTTATTTTAATTAAATTTAATTCATTTTTACTTTCCCTGCAATACATGGTAATGTATAAGGAAAGTATTGGAATCATGTCGAAAATCGCAACTCGAGTTTTCGAGGGATTTACACGTTCGGAGACCTCTAGAATACTTAAAAACTATTTTTACCGTGACGTCTGTGTGTGTGCGTCTGTCTGTCTGTGCAGCTATTTTATTCACTCTAACTAAAAAACCAATTGACCGAATTTCATAAAATTTGGTAGGTAAGTCACTTGTAAGCGAATCAGGGGCAGATTAGTGTCTGGTACTATTCTGGATAGAAGAACCTGCCTTTTTGTGCGAATTGGTCCGCAAAAGTTTATATCCACTCTAGCTGAAAGTCTAATGGACCGAATTCCACATAAATTTGGTAGATAAGTCGCTTGTGGGTCACCCTGGTGCTGATTAGATTTTGGTAAGATTCGAAAAAAATATCCTGGCTTTTTATTTTGCAAAACGACCCGCAAAAATCGACAAAATCTAAAATAAAAAACTACGTATGCTCAAATATATCCATTAAATGCTTGTTTTATACGTATTTTTTAAAGAAGAAAAGAATAAGACCAACCCCATTGTACTAGGACAAACCTTTTCTCGAGATATTTTCGTGTTTTCGTTTTTTTTCTCTACGCCACGTTTGAAAATGAGTCCAGTTACCAAATGAGAACGAAAATTGAATTAATAGTGAATTAAATTTAATTAAAATAAAGATAATTTTTATATAAGTCTGCAAGGAAAGCCATGTGCTGCTAACATTAGATTTGTAATTCTATTTTCGTTCTCATTTGGTAACTGGACTTATTTTCAAAGATGGCGTAGAGATAATACGAAAAAACTAAAATATCTCGAAAACGGCTAGTCCTAGTGTAATGGGGTTGATCTTATTCTTTTCTTCGTTAAAAATTACGTATAAAACAAGCTTTTAATGGATATATTTGAGCATCCTAATTTTTTTATTTTAGATTTTGTCGACTTTTGCGGATCATTTTGCAGAAAAAGGCAGGTTATTCTTTTCCGAATCATACCAAGATCTAATCAGCACCAGACTGACCCATAAGCGACTTATCTACCGAATTTTGTAAAATTATTTCCATTAGTTTTCAGCTAGAGTGGATACAGGCTTTTGCGGGCCATTTCGTTAAAAAATTCGATGACCCACAAGTGACTTACCTACCAAATTTTATGAAATTCTGTCAATTAGTTTTTTTGTTAGAGTGGATACAAAATCTGCACAGACAGACACACAGACACACACACAGACGTCACGCTAAAAATAGTTTTTTAGTATTCCAATCGTTTCGAAACGCGTTGATCCGTCGAAAACTCGAGTTGCAATTTTCGGCATGATTCCAATACTTTCCCTATACATTTCCATGTATTGCAGGGAAAGTAAAAATGGTAGATCTTAAATTTAATAAAATGCGTTATATATGTGCAGACAAAATTTGAACAAAGAAAGTAGCTGTGTTTAAATCGATTTATCAAGAAATTCTAAATTAACCGCTTTCTTTTATATTTTGGAACTTATATGAACACACAATATATTTTCCATCCTCAGAATGAACACGTTCGATTATTTTTTTAAAGCAAAAAAATAGGGCCAAGGACGCGTCATTTCCAGAGTTTGCAAAATACCGGAAGCGTAATTTTTCACTTAAATTGCTTCCTTTAAGTAAATCCCATAATCATTTACCCTGGAATTTTGAAATCGTTGAGGTATATCAGTTATTAAAACTACCAGAGAAGATAAAGACAATTTAGCTTTCCTGTCTTTATCACTTTTTATAATATTAAAGTGATATACTCTGAATAGATTTTTTATATAAATATCTCTATTATTCACGAATATCTACAAATAAATATATTGAAAAAAAATCTGATGTGAGCAACACATGCCTTTCCTTATATAATGTAATGAATTTACTACTTTTGCAGTAAAAAAAATAGGTTTTTCTTATAGTAGATACTAATATTATTTCCAAGATAATCAACTTTCAACAATTAGTCGTCATTTTCATTGATTTAGCCTCATTTTAATCCATTTGGCGAGGTTTTCGTTAATTTGGCAACATTTCAAAAAGTCGCCAAGTTGGCGACATTCCGGCAAATTTGTCGCCAAAATCCCGCCAAGCGTTATGCACTAAGAAATAAGTTATTCTTACAGCACATAAATGACTATTGGCGTTCAAATACAAAAGTATTATTCAAAGTATATTTTTCATGAATGGAATGAGCTAGATCCACGAGAATTATGTCACCCAATTTATCGCATGGTATTACATATGAAAAGTGAACATGTTTTTGAATAGAAAATATTTTATTTTATTTTATATGACGTTTTGATAATTTTTTGAAAAATGTCCAATATCTCAAGAACGGTTTGAGTTAGCGTTTTAAAATTTTTGTCAATCGTTTTCTAATGAAAAATTACATAAGGAATGTCTATTTGCGTAACTTTACTAGTGGTTTTGATTTTTTGACGATTTTTTCAAAATTTCATTCGAAAATTTAGGGGGATTCTGAACATTCGATTGCGTATAAAAACAAAAGGCGTCCAGTGTTTACTGATTGTGATTTTTGTACCACATTTGGTTCGAATCGATCCATTCGTTCGTCAGTTATCGTCTCTACAGGCACACACACACACACACACACACACACACACACACACACACACACACACACACACACACACAAACAAACACACACAAACACATACTTTCACACACACACAGACATCACTTACAAAATGGTTCATTCGTGATCAGGGATGCTTGAAATGTGCTCTCCCGTCTAAAACTCGAATTCGAATTTTCGACCCCGTCACAATACTTTCCTTATACATTATGTAGATAAGGAAAGTAATAAATATACTATTGATCTTTAATAAATACGACATTAATATTATTTACATGTTATACAGCAGAGGGACTCAACATTTTAACATAAATGTGAACCACCAAAACCAAAGTATACAAATTTTAGTATCGCCAATAAAAATATGTCATGTATGTACATGACATGAAGAATAGTGTATAATTATTAAGTTATTGTCACTTTTTTATTTATTTCGTTTTTAATAAAGATTTTAACAAAAATAAAATAATATTAAAAAATGCAATATGATTAACAAAACTATTAATCCTGATTGATACTCGTGTTTGTTTGATAGTACTAATTTTCTTTATACCTGGTTCTATTTTACGTAATTTTAAATGTTAAGGAATTTTGTTCTATATTTGTTTAAGTACATACTTGAAGAAAATCGTACTTCACATAAATACGTTGAACAAATTTACATTGAAATACTATATAAACTATCAATGAATTGCTTTTTTTTTTCTTTAGAAAAAAGGTATCCGGCAAATGCTACAAATTATCCATACATTGTATTTTCTCGCGTACCACCAGTGGTACGCATACCACTGATTATGAACCACTGTTCTACAGTATTTTGTTTTAATAAATGCCTGAAGAATTATCTTATTTTGTCAAAATTAGCTTATTTCTCATGCAAATGGTGTTATTCTGGACTATTTAGAAATTTTAGTATAATTATTCACTATTATGTTTTTTACTTTCCCTGCAACACATGGTAATGTACAGGGAAAGTATTGGAATCATGTCGAAAATCGCAACTCGAGTTTTCGACGGATCTACACGTTTCGAGACCTCTAGAATACGAAAAATCTATTTTTAGCGTGACGTCTGTGTGTGTGTCTGTCTGTCTGTGCAGATATTGTATCCACTCTAACTAAAAGACTAATTGACCGAATTTCATAAAATTTGGTAGGGATATCACTTGTGAACGGATCTAGTGCTGATTACTTTTGGGTACGATTCGGGATAAAAGAACCCGCCTTTTTTGCGAAATGGCCCGCAAATGCTTGTATCCACTCTAGTTAAAAATTTAGTGGACAGAATTTCAAAAAATTTGGTAGACAAGTCGATTGTGGATCACGCTGGTGTTGATTAGATTTTGGTACGATTCGGAAAAAAATAAACTGCCTTTTTTTGCGAAATGGCCCGCAAAAATCGCCAAAATTTAAAATAAAGAACTACTTATGCTCAAATATGTCCATTAAATGCTCGTTCAATACGTAATTTTTAACGAAGAAAAGAATAAGACCAACCCCATTACACTAGCACTACCTGTTCTCGAGATATTTTAGTTTTTTCGTATTTTCTCTACGTCATCTTTGAAATTAAGTCCAGTTATCAAATGAGAACGAAAATTGAATTAAAAGTGAATTAAATTTAATTAAAATAAAGAGAACGTGAATATAAGTCTGCAGGAAAAATCATGTGCTGCCCACATCAGATTTTTACATTCCCTGCAATACATGGTAATGTATAGGGAAAGTATTGGAATCATGTCGAAAATCGCAACTCGAGTTTTCGACGGATCTACACGTTTCAAGACCTCTAGAATACGAAAACACCATTTTTAGCGTGACGTGTGTGTCTGTCTGTGCAGATATTGTATCCACTCTAACTAAAAAACTAATTGGCTGAATTTCATAAAATTTGATAGATAAGTCACTTGCGGGCGAATCTGGGGCTGATTAGTTTTGGGTACGGTTCGGGATAAAAGAATCCGCTTTTTTATGCGAAATGACCCGCAAAAGTTTGTATCCACTCTAGCTGAAAAACTAATGGACCGAAATCTAGCAAATTCGGTAGATAAATTACTTATGGGACACCCTAGGCTGATTAGATTTTGGTACGCTTCGAAAAGAAATAACCTCACATTTTTTGCAAAATGGCCCTCAAAAGTTGCCAAAATCTAAACTAAAAAACTACGTATGCTCAAATATATCCATTAAATGTTTGTTTCATACGTACTTTTTAACGAAGAAAAGAATAAGACCAACCCCATTACATTAGGACTAGTCGTTCTCGAGATACTTTAGTTTTGTAGTATTTTCTCTACTCCACCTTTGAAAATAAGTTCAGTTATCAAATGAGAACGAAAATTGAATTAAAAGTGAATTAAATTTAATTAAAATAAAGAGAACGTGAATATAAGTCTGCAGGGAAAGTCATGTGCTGCCCACATCAGATTTTTACTTCCCCTGCAATACATGGTAATCTATAGGGAAAGCATTGGAATCATGTCGAAAATCGCAACTCGACTTTTCGACGAATATACACGTTTCGAGATCTCTAGAATACGAAAAAAACTATTTTTAGTTTGCCGTCTGTGTGTGTGTGTCAGTGCAATGTATCCACTCTAACTCAAATCATGTATATATCCACTCTAACTCAAAAACTAATGGACCGAATTTCATACAATTTGTTAGGTAAGACCGTTGGGTGTCATCCTGGTGCTGATTAGTTTTTGGTATAATTCGGAAAAAATGAACCCGCCTTTTCTTGCGAAATGGCCAGCAAAATTCTCATGTATGTCACTCTATCTGAAATGTTAATTGATAAAATTTCACAAAATTCGTTAGATAAATCACATGTGGGATATTCTGGTGCTGATTAGATTTTGGTACGATTCGGAAGAGAACAATCTGCCTTTTTTACGAAATGGCCCGCAAAAATCGTTAATATATTATAAAAAAACTACGTATGTTCAAATGTATCTATTAAATGCTTCTTTTATACGTAATTTTTGATGCGTAACAGAATAAGAAAAACTCTATTACTCCAGGACTTACCGTTCTTGAGATATTTGAGATTTTTAGCATTTTTTTATGCCGCATTTAGAAAAATGCCCAATTACCAAATAAAAGCAGATATTGAATTAAAAATGCAAATTTAGTGTCATTGTGTGCAATTACACTCAATTTAATGAGTTCTTAAAGAAAAAAAGAAAAAATGAATGTGAGTCTGCAGAGAAAGTCATGTGCTGTCTACATCAGATTGTTTTTATTAAAATTAAAGTTTCTTATCGTTCTTCTTGAAAACTTCGTAGATCAAATTGTATCGTTGCTCTTTCGTGTGCAATATTGTTTCAAATCGAGAAAGAGCTTTCTTATCTGCATGATGAATGATCAAAATCGACTTTGAATTCTTGAAATCAACTTCAATATCGCTTTCAAACAGTCGACGGAATGCAACATTAAATAATGTCAAATATATTTCAGAAAGTAATATTGGAATTTCAAGAAGAATTTTTATAAAATGATCTTGCAGAATAGATTTACATAGATTGTAATTTGTTTGCTTTCTTTGAAATATTTTTGGTTATACATTCAAATTAGAGACATTTGATTCAATACGAATACGACTTTCCAATGTTTGATGGACTATACACTAAGCATTGTGCGAAAATGAAGCATTTATTAACTGTATTTATAATGTAATTGAAAGTATATTAAACTAAACTAATTGTAGTCATGTATAAGGGGTATTATTTTTTGCTTACGATAATGTATGTATATTTTCATACATCCTTTACATCTAAACATTTTATTTATTTCTTTTATAAACATTAATATCATGTTCATAAAATTTAATTTAAATTTAAAATGTTGCTTATTTCTATTAATATTTTTATTAAAATTTAAGCGTGCAGTGAGACTCATTGTAGCTACAAAAATTAAAGTCGATCTTGGCATCTTGAATTCTTTGATGCCTGCTATATCCAGTAAAATTCTAGTAATTTAGTTAATGACTTGTCCAGTAATCCATTTTTGTCTTCGGTCTGGCAAAGTGCTCTGCAATATTTTCCATTTTCTTTATCCCATTTCTTAGCTTTTGGGACACTTACTTAATGATTTAACTTACTTTTCGTTTTATTGGTTCCCATTTATTTTTGTTCGGAAGTCACTCACCTTGTAGGTGTATTTCTGTTGTGTTTTAGCATATGCCTATTTTGTGTATGATTTCTAGTCTTTTATTGGTTGAACGGTTCTTCATTCTGTTTTCTGATTAGCCCTCTTGGGTGGATTCTTAATCAAGGTCTCGGGTATATAAATCCATCTGCTTCTCTTGTGGCGATTGGGAGTCGCCGGGACCCGAACCAGGGACCCTTTGCTTACAAGACCGATATTATAATCACTGAGCAAAAGCTAGCTTCTCCTCCGCTCTTATGATTCGGGTACAGGTTACAAGCATCTTTGATCACATGTCTTTGCTGCCGCACACTCCGTCACCTGATGAAGGCCCGGTCTAATTTCGGCGAGGAATGGGGGCCGCTGAGAAAACCCCTGCGTTTCCCCCCGAAAGGCAGTTGAGGGGCTGAAGGCTGAGAGGCGTGTTGTCTCGGGCATGACGTCTGTCGTGGTCAACCAGGAAGGGAGTGGCAAGGTCTCTGACTCCGTGTCGTGCTGCCATCTCGTGTTGAGAGGTGAAATCGTTGGAGAGGAAGGTTTTTTTCGTGCGCGAATGTCCAGGGTAACCACTGTGGCGATTGGGAGTCACCGGGCCTCGAACCAGGGACCCTTTGCTTACAAGACCGACATTATAATCACTGAGCAAAAGCTATCTTCTCCTCAGCATATTCTCGAAACAACTGCACTCTGTGTTTATCTTATTTGTGTTCAAATACGTTGCCCAAATGTTCTTTATTCTCTGCACAAATTGGTTTTTACTTTTTTCATTTTCCATTTTATGTCTAAATTTTCATTGATATTCTGTTAGTTATTTATTACAATTCTTGTGTAAAAATCGCATACGATTTTGAAATTACATAGACACTGCTTACTTTAATTGCATATGTAAATATCAATCGTGATAAAAAATAACGATATTTATAGTAAATGGGTTTTCTACTAAAAATTAATCAATTATTTCGCCTTTAAATTTGTTACTCAGTGACATTCAGGACATGAAGCGATGATCTACATGCGAATCATCTGACTATAAATACATTTTATATATGCTGAATGAGGAGACTCTACTGTTGAATTAATAGACGTATTTCAATTGGAAACATTTCCATTATAAAATGTTCTTATAACATACTTTTTTGTTATATTTTTGTTATAAAATAAAAACAATATTAGCTATCTGTAGAAAAATCGATTATTATATTCGTAAATTTTAAGCAATTAAAAAAAGAATAAGAAGCAATCTTGAGTTTGAAATTACTTATAAAAATTAATTAATGTGACCATGCAAACCACCTACGTAAGGAATAAAAAATTAATTATCAAATTTAAATACGCGATTAAACTACAAACTTTAGGATAATTTTGAATTGGATTTTATAATTGAAAAATGATTTTGTTTTTAATCATAGCAGATTAATGCCTAATTTAATTTTCACAAATATGTTATTTATAAATGTAAGTCATTTTATCTTAAACTTTTACAACAAGTTATATTTCGAGAATTAATTTCTTGTCGAAATTATATGGTATAGAGTTTTAAAGTATCATTCTCATAGAAAAATAATCTCCGTATTCTGTTGTAGAAAAGTAATAATCAAAAATTGGTATTAACAATTATTTATATTAAATTTTTTGATGTTAAGAATTATATTTAATGTTTTTGCAAAATAAATATACATATTAGATTGAATTAACTATTTCATTATTCCGAGAAATTCTTATATATAATCATATTACACACACAGAAAAAATTTGAAATTTAAATTTTTATGACATAATAATATTGTAAAAAAATTATTTAAATTTACTAATGTGTTCTGGATTGACAAAACATACAGCACAATGATTTTCTGTATTATTTTTAACCAAAATATCTTCATTTTAGTAATAACTTAATTTTAATCAAAAAATAATATGGTACATGTAGCGTGTATATAGATATCATATTTCAGGTAAAAAATATTTTATTTGAATTGCTTCCTGAAACAAAACCCAAAATCATTTATTCCGAAATCTTCGTTCTACAAAGTATCACTTGCTTGAACTAAACTTGCTTGAACTTGCTTGAAAAAAAAATAAAGCTCTTTTGTCATTTTTGAACACTATTTATATAAATTTAGAGAATAAACTCAGCACATTTAAAATGGTATATTTAGATTATTTTCTAAAATGTAAGATCAAATGTATGGAAAAATAGAAAATTGCTTTTTACGATAAATGACGCTATTCCACTTGTATGTTTCAGTGTTACCTTGATCACCCTACTGATCTAAAACTCCTTTATGCATAACTATTTCATTCCTTATACTGCTGATGTATTTTCATACTATTTGGACATTTTATTACATATCAGATTCCTCATTGAATCAAATCTTTGTCCATAATCCTCTCACCCTTAAAAAAAAGTATTGCATAGTTTTGTATATTGTAACGAGCGTGCAAAATGTCCCTCCTCACCGAAGTCCCTTTTTAAAATCAGATAGAAAAACACCCTTCCCTATGACGTGAATATTTGGCTTCTGGATTCTAAAGTTCGTAAGAGGAATGCCAGATTTGGCAATTTATCGCCAATGTATCGACTTTTTAAAGGTTCGAGAAACACATCGAAATAACCAGTATTCAACGAAATATAAGAGATTTCCGGAAGCTTCTATAGACAGTCTATACAAAAAGTCATAACTCAAGATATATTTGTAAATAAACGTGTGTTTTTTATCCAGAAATGTGGATTCATCCATGTATCTTGAGCACACACCTATGATTCCTGAGAATACGTCGTAACAATATGATTTTCTGCGCTTGACGATAACGTTCTAAACCCGGAAGAGGCATGCGGACGATAAATTGTTGGAAAGGACTTTAAATTTTAGAAATCAAATTTTATAATACTTCTACTACAATACATTTTCCGGGAACAATGAAACTGTATGAAAAAACGTAAATTACAACATATTAACAAATGTTATCTTGTATAGGGTCAACAATGACATCTAGTATAGGGTCAATAATTGTGCATTATTTTTTTATCTCACTGCTAAATAAGCATGGACATAAAATATACTTTCCAGCCACACCTCAAACACATCCAATATTTTTTACAAAGCAAAATATTCTACTACAGGAAACGATATTGGCAGAGTTTTAAAATTTCCGGCAGAAAAATATTTTATTTAAATTACTTCCTTGAAATAAAACCCAACATCATTTACTCCAGAGTTTTCGAATCGATGCAGATTATGAGTCATCTGCGCTATCAATGAACACGAATAAAATAAAGCGCTTTTTTCTTTAACAATTGTTATGCAATTTTGA
Organism: Amaurobius ferox; assembly: GCA_951213105.1. Lineage (NCBI taxonomy): Eukaryota > Metazoa > Arthropoda > Arachnida > Araneae > Amaurobiidae > Amaurobius > Amaurobius ferox. The sequence continues at coordinate 131,395,139 of OX578148.1, forward strand.
AGTGAAAGTAATTATATTTTTATATAAATTCATTTTACTTAACAATGTACGGTACTTAGTGCCTAAAATAGTTGGCTTAATCAAAAATTTCCAAACTGTTACTTTCACTGCAATGCATCGCAATGTACAGGGGAAGTATTGTAATCATATTCTCAAGTTTTCGAGGGATCTACACATTTTGAGAACTTTAAAACTATATTTTTAGTGACGTTTGTATAGGTATATATATATATATATATATATATATATATATATTTGTGTGTGTGTTTCCACATTAACTCAAAAACTCATTGACCGAATTTAATAATATTTTATAGGCAAGTCACACATAGGTTACTCTGGGGATGGTAAGACTTTGGTATGATTCGGAAGCAAAAACTTGCCACTTTTTACGAAATGATCCATAAAGGTCATCAAAATCTAAAATAAAAACTACGTATGCTCAAATGTATCCATTAAGTGCTTGTTTCATACGTAATTTTAGGGAGTAACAAGAATTATACCAACTCCATTTATCTAGGACTAACCGTTCTCGAGATATTTTAGTTTTTTCGCATTTCTGCTACACTGCCTATTAAATATGTACAGTTACCGAATAAAAACGGAAATTGATAATTATGCTTATTAATTAATGCTTGTTATTAAATATGATTATTTATTAAATAATTATGCATGTTATTTTGTACAGTTAAACTCAATCATTAAAGAAATAAAAATTAATTTGAGTCTGTAGCTACAGTCATGTGCTGCCCACATGAGATTTGTTGTTCGGAAGCACCATGGAGTTTGACAAGAGATAGACCTAGATTATGTTTAGGTTTCTTTTTCACTATCTCGATAACTTTCGATCCTAGAAACTTGAAATATGGAGTTTAATGTGGGGTCATTTCACGGTCCACAAAATTTCATGAAATGAAATTCGGTGCAGCCGTGATGAAGATTTAAACACACACACACACACACACACACACACATATATATATATATATATATATATATATATATATATATATATATATATATATATATATATATATATATATATATATATATATATATATACAGTAGTGGCCAAAATTGTGGAAACATTTTGGAAAAAGTGCATTTTTGAGGTTTGATGGCTCAGAAGACCATTTTTTTTGTACCAATACCATAAAATTATATATCAAATCCAATCAAAATTGTAAGGCAATAACACGTGTTCAATTATCTGTGTTCTATCAAAAGTTATAGTCAAATAACCAGAAAAAAAGAGCACAACTTGCTTAGGTTTATATGAAGTAGCTTTCTTTCATTTGAATGTAGCCAATGATCATGAGTGTTTAGAGATCCAATCAGGAGTCATCTTGCTTTGACAAAGAGACAACAGGACATTTATCAGTGTATTATGTGATTACAAGTTGGATTTTTTGCTTTATTTTTTGATTTAGTGAGCTTGTAAAGCGTAATAAAATTAAAGAAATGGAGCAAAGTGTTGATTGGTCACACAGAAAACGATATAAAATAGTACTATTAAGTGAACAAGGCTACATTTATGAAAAAATTAGAAGAAATATTAGGGGTAACATAACCAAAGCTGGCGTTTCTAAATTTTTGAAGAGGTACAAGGAGACTCAGTCACTATAGAACCGGACTGGTAAAGCCAGGAAAAATTGCACAAGAGTGATGATAGAAGATGATAGCAAGTGATGATAGAAGAATTAAGACACTGTGTCTAGGTGACAGAAGAAAACATTATTGGTGTATACAAGGTGAAATGACGCAGTGCAATGTGAAGTTGAGTGCAAGGACTGTTCGACGCAGACTGCATAAATTTAGTCTAAATTCTAGAATTCGACGAAAAAAAGCCATTTTTATCTCTCAAACAAAGGTTGAAAAGCTTAAACTGGGCTAAAATCCATGTTAAGTGAACAATGGAATAATGTGACAGTTAAATTTGGAGTGATGAGACCAAGACTCCCTGTTTGGTAGTGATGGCGTAAATTACATCAGGAGAAGAATTGAGAAGATTTGCATCCTGATTGTATTAAACCTACCATGAAACATCCAATTACTGTTATGAGCTGGAACTGTATGACATTAAGAGGTATAGGCAGAATTTGTGTGATTAATGGGAATATAAATGTCCAAAGATACATAAATAAAATATATGAGCGCAAATTGAAGCCTTCTGCACTTGATATTTTACACGATAATTAGGCATTTATATTTCAACAGGATTGAGCTCCATGCCATGTTTCTGGAGTGTGCAAAAAGTGACTCCCAGATTACTATATCCAACTGCTGGAATGACCTGGCAATAGCCTAGACCTTAACCCTATCGAAAATCTTTGAATCCGACTAAATAAATTCGTTAGTCAGAAGCAACCCAGCAATAAAATCCGATTAACAGAAGCAATAATTCAAATTTGGTTTCACATTGTAACAGCTGCAGAACTAAAAAACTTGGTTCACTCCATGGGAAAGAGTTGTAAGTCCGTAGTTACTAAGTATTAACTGACATGGTAAGATTTCATTTTTCTTCTTTATAAATGTCGTTCTATCAAACAATTATTCATAAATGTTATTGCATTACAATTTTGATTAAATTATCTTTCGATTGATATATAACTTTACGGTATTGGTACAAAAACAATGGTGTTATGAGCCATCAAACCTCAAAAATACACTACTTTTTCCAAAAGGTTTCCACAATTTTGGCCACTACTGCATATATATATATAATAAAAGTTTGAAAGTTCAATGAAAGAAAAATGAGAAGCTGTAACTCGAAAAACCTAACTTTCTAACTAGCTTACAAAAACAAAATATATGTATAAATCAACAAATCTTAAATCAAATGGAAAAAAATACAAATTTCGAATCATCAAGTTAAAGAAAATTATCAAAAATCAATGGTATGGAATTGATAAAAGAAAAACTGATGAAATCCAAGCATTAATGTTATATATATATATATATATATATATATATATATATATATATATATATATATATATATATATATATATATATATATATATATATATATATATATATATAATTATAATTTAGTTTAACTACCAATGAAGATGAAAAAAAAAACTCTTGCGTCAGTTTTAACACTATTTCTGCAATATTCACTACAATTACTAAGTAGCTTTAAAATACATATTTAGATTATTCTCAAAAATGTACAATACATTGGAGGAATAAAAATCCCAGTAATATCTTTTAATGACATATGAAGGCATTGCATTTGCATGTTTCACTATAACTTTAATCAGCTGCATACCCGGAAGAACTGCATTTGGCATAACTATGTCATTACTTATACTGATGATGTTTCGTATTTGAATTTTAATGTATATCTATTCGATACTATGTTCTTTATTGAATTCAATATTTCTTTACCGCCCCCTCCCCACTTCACAAGAAATATCGATTGCAAAGTTTATAGATGATCCTTTGCTTTCGTCGATATCGCTCCGAATCAAAAACGAGAGTTCTTATCCGGGTGATGAATTGTAGAAAACGACTTTAAATTATAGAAATCAACTTCTATATATCGTTATCAAGCAGACAATTCTATGAGAAATTCAAAATTAAATAATGCCAAGGGTATCTTAGGAAGTATAGGAATTTTGAAAAAGATTTTGAAATGTGATCTTTTAAAATGGTTCTTTTATAGATATGTGATTTGTGTTGTATTCGCCGAAATACCATTTTTATTCATTATTATTTCACTTTGGGAAAATGTGTTTGACTATGGAGATAACTTTTGGGATTTTTTATGTAATCTTATCTTAGCATTATAAGAAATTAGAGTATTTTGTTGATCTTAGCTTAATGCAACTGCATATATTAAATAAAGTATTTGTAATAAGTCAGGTCTAATGTATGTTGTTGTTGTAGAGACCCATACCGTCTGACCTACCAGAAAGGTGCAAGGTAACCGTTTGGACATCCGGGAAAGGGTCAAATGTATGTGTAATGTTTATTTACCTGTTTAGGAAAATATTGCATTTAAATACGTCATTAACCATCTTACGGTCCTGTGTCAGTTAGCCCCGAAATTTAAAATTATTATTTCCATTCAGATATTAGTAAGCCCCGACATTGAAAATGTTTAATTTCAGTTAGATAGAGGTCGCAGAACCTCACTTATTCACACCAATTACGCCATTGTTGTACGTGAATTGCCATCTATGGATTAAATATTGTGCTTTAACAGTCTTTTGACTTTTAAATTGGCTTTTATAAATTTTAGGTTAAACATAGTTAAAGAGAGAAAGACAGTATATGTACATTGGACCAAAACGAACTGTATTTCGGCAATTCAATTACATTATAATTTTTTCTGCTTTTGTTTATCCATTTAGGGCAATACGATACACAATGCGATTTATACAAAATACTAGAGCGAAGTACTCGGCGGTGCCCAAGTTTAAAATAATCGCCAAATAATAAATAATAGGAACACCGAAATACATTTTGAACTCTAACCCATTTTGATTAAAATGTAAGCCTAGTCTAAAGCTCAGCAAGGATTGCAAAAGAATAAATCAAGGCATGCTGTCATGAAAAGCTTTGCGTACGAGGATTGGCTTCAACAAATACAACAGCTGCGGTAAAAAAGCAAAACTCCCGGTATCCGCTTACCTGCTAGAGGTTTGTTAAAATCAAAGACATTCATAAAAAGATTATAATTAATCAATGAATGAGTTTATGAAATCACTTTTTCTTCTGGAGTAGTCTGTGATATTGTACTCAAATCCTGAAAAAATTGAAAGATGGATAACATGTCCATTTCTGCATATAATAATATAACAATCGGAGCTTCTAAAAATGCACGAAACGAATATATTCCTCAAAAATTCATTAAAAATCCTCTAATAATAGTATGAACTCCGTTCACAGTTTGTTTTTAAAAGTTTGCCTGAAAGAACGTTTTCGAGCTTTCTGATGGTGTCAAGATGGAAACTCTGTGGAAATAGTTTGGGTCGATAAGGGATCGAATTGCGCCAATATCGGCCAAAATGTATTGTAAATAGTGCTAAAACATAAAATAACTGAAACACTAATTCTAAATTTAAGAAAAATATCGGCAAAATGTACTTATTCGGGTCAAGTACCTGTGTACATTATGTATTGTAGGGAAAGGAAAAAAAATACATAGAAAAATATTAGTTTTATCAAAATAGATGGTATTATAATTTCACTTGTGCTACATCAGTTACGGTCATGAGATATATGATTAATGAGATTATTGATATTTTCATTTTTTTAACCGCCAAATGTCATCAGCGTACGAGGATTGGCTTGGAAGTGTTTGAACTCATACGTTTCCAATTATATTTAAATGATTGTTGTAATGGTATAAACTGAGACAGGAATAACTTTTTAGACAATTCAGCGTCTTCCTTTTGGTACATGTTGACCAAATTTTATATATTCTTTAATTCATTTACGAAAGAGCAGATAATTTTGTATAGAGACTAGACTATTTTACTTGCAGTATTTTATAGGTGAATTCAGTTAAATATCTACAAGGAATTTTTTTACTCACTAATAATGCTTTTGTAATTCTCGCATCTCTTAAGTCATCATCATCGCCAGGTATATTTGATAGTGTTAAGATAAAATAAAAAAATTATAAAGCAGAATTAGAATCATTACATTCTTGGAATTTTGACATAAATTTGTAAATACAAGAAAAGTAATAGATGAACAAGAACTAATCTCAGTTTTAAAATATCGAAATCAGGCATCACACCTAATAAACCTTAAATAATTTATTTTCAAAAGGAAGTATTAAAATACAGTGTTTAGCATCATTTTAAATTAGATTCTATAATTGAAAATGATTCTATTCATCATCATGAATTTTAAATCAATGTATGCGTTACAATTTTCAACCATTATCTTTATAAATGCAAGGTGCTTTTTCATACTTTTTATTTTGAACGTTATTTTAATTAAATGCCATAATATATTTTGATAATATCATATCTTGTTTATTATCAATTGGAATATATACATGAAATAGTTTATTTTAAAACGTTAATACAAGAAAATTCCCACCACATAATATATACAAATATGATTAAATACATACATATATTTGAAGGAGTAAATAATTTATGTAAATAATAATTTTCTATGTCTTAAATATTTGCTTATTTATGACAAACATTCATTAAATTTCAAAAAATATATTTTCGGCTATGTTCTAAATAATATGATGGCTGCTTATTTTTCTTCATTATTAACAATTAGTCATTTCACTCGTGCGTGCTCAGTGGCTAGTTGCCATTACATATGATAGCTACACAAAGTTGCAGATAAACATTTTTAATTGCCTGTATCGAAAGGATATTAAATTGAGTATTTATTACGTGCTGTACAAACTGCCGCTAAATCAACACAATATAATAACTTCGTTATAACGTAGTGTCGTACAAGACAGAGCACCAGGCGCGAAGCGCCTTTAATCTCCAGTTTCAATATGTGGTTCTTATCGTCAAACTGTGACATTAATTCAGTGACCCTAATTGGAAGTTCGAGGTTTTTATTTACTACTTTTTATTATTTGTCCTAGCTCCTAGTGTGGCAGTTTGTTGCACATTTAGAGTTTAAGCAGTTTGGGGGGTTGATGCAGATCTAAGGGTTACCTAGCGTTTTGGCAGTTTAGTGTTTAGAATATTTTTTTTTTTATTATAAAATAATAGTCGCGAGTTTTATTTTAAAATCAGATGTTTGAGGTGGGATCATTTAATTCCGATTATCGATGTTTAGAACAGCGCGGGGTCTCTTACGAGATTTGGCCTTGCGATGATCATAGTCATGCAGATTGAATAACAGTTCGTTTGGAACGGATGGCAAATTTCGGTAAAATTTAAGCGCTAGCTTTTTAATTTGGGCTCTAACAGTTTTTATTTTGAAGTCATTCCTAATTACCGAGTTTCTTAAGTACCTGGGAGCTTTCCTGATAATCCGTAGGATTTTGTTTTGTTTTGTCTCTAGGAGGTCTATTGTAGTTTTACAGGCATATCCCCATACGGGTGCTGCATACAGCATTCCCGGGCGGATGACCGATTTATAAATTAGGAGTTTATTTTGATAACTTAGATTTCCGTTTCCTATCATTGGGTATAAGGCTCCTGTGGCCATATACGCTTTTTTGATTAAGTTCGTTACGTGCTGTTTCCAGGTTAGGTGGGAATCTATCGTTACACCTAGGTATTTAGTAGATTTTTCCGCTTTTAGGGCATGGTTGTTTATGTACAGAGGCGGCGGAGGTTTACGTTTTCTTGAGAAATAAATCCAATGACATTTATTGGGGTTTAATTTTATTCGCCATTTTTCCAGCCAAGTTTGGAGTATGTCTAAGTGTTGTTGTAGCTTTCTGTGCATTACTGAGACATAGGGGTGTTTTGCAAGTATCGCACTGTCGTCTGCATAGAGTGCCAGCTCTGTGTTTGGAGTCCTAGGGATGTCGTTCAGGTATATGTTAAAGAGTGTCGGGCCCAGGATAGAACCTTGCGGTACACTACTTTTAATGAGCTTGGGTGTAGATAAGTTACCTCCTACTCTGACTTGAAAGTGTCTGTTATTTAAGTATGAGATTAAAAGTTTGACAATAGCGTCAGGGACTTTTAAAGTGATCAATTTGTACGCTAATCTACAGTGCCATACTTTATCAAAGGCTTTTTGTATGTCCAGAAAAATCGCAGCTGTGGGTGTCTTGTTATTGAGACCAGAAGATATGTACTCTACCACTCTCAGCAATTGATGAGTGGTGGAGTGCTTTGGCCGAAATCCAAACTGCTCCGGAATGATAATGTCATTCTCACTAAGGTGCGTGTTCAGTCTCTTAAGAATAATTTTCTCAGTAATTTTACTAAGTGTCGGTAGCAAGCTAATTGGTCTATAGTTGGCTGGAATTGTGGCATCCTCACCAGGCTTATGGATTGCTATAATTATCGCTTCCTTCCATTCTTTGGGAAAATAGTTTAGTTTTAATATTTTATTTATTAAGATTGTCAAGTAACATATTACGTTTAAGGGTAGGTTTTTAACCGCAATATTTCTGATTTTGTCGTGCCCTGGGCTTTTACGGTTTTTGAGATTTTTAATGATTTCTACTATCTCCTGCGGGGTGGCTGGGCTAATCTCAGCCGTTACCGGGGAATTCCTGAAATTATTTAAAGTTTGTCTGACCATTCTTAGGGTGTCCTGACACATTAGATCGTGGTTTGGTTGGAATTGTTTTTCATAATGGCTTGCGAGCGCCTCGGCTTTTTCCTCGTCTGAGTACGCGATTTTAGCACCATCTATTAGTGGCGGGAGCTTAATTTGAGGTTTCCTGAGTCTTTTTGCGAATTGCCAGAGCGATACGTCTTCTGGGCTAAGGGATTCGATTAGTTCTTTATACTGTTGCTGCTTTTCTGCGACAATTTTTTCCCTGACTTTGCACGTGAGTCTGTTAAGCTCCCTTTTAAGGGCGGGGTCTCTGTTAGCCTGCCATGTCTTACGTATTCTGTTTCTTTGCCTGACTAATTGTTTGACATGGTGGGAAAGTGTGGGCATTTTTGGAGACTCACGATGTGTTGTGGCAGAGGCAATTGCTCTCTTGATTTCTGTTGTGAGTGTGTGCGTGGCAGAGTCAATATCCGCCGTGCTCATTATGTTAGGTACTGCTAAGTGCGGCTCGAAGAGTGCTCTTTTGAATACTTCCCAGTTGACCCTCTCTTGTCCCAAAGAGGCTGGAAGAGGTGTGTTCAGGTCGAATGTCACCAGTACCGGCAGATGATCCGAGTCGAATTCATCTAAGGTACTAATAGTGTGAGCGTAATCTATGTTTCGCGTAAGGACAAAGTCTATAAATGAGCCGTTGGCGCCTGAGAAGCAGGTTGGTGTCGACGGTACAATAATGTTAGTGTTTGTCGTGTTCAGCAGTCTGTGTATCTGTGTACCGCGTGAATTGGCTCTCCTACAGCCCCACGCTCGGTGGTGCGCGTTGAAGTCGCCGGCGAGTATAGTGTTTGGATATCGCGCGAAAAGCAGTTCCAGTTGCGCAGCTACATCTACTCTACTCATATTTTTGACATATGTTGAGGTTAGGATAAACGGGCTAGTATTATTAATTTTAATTTTTATACTAGTATTTTCTATACCTTGAAGATTTATGTTGTTTAGTTCCTCGTGGGGAATATTTCTTTTAATGTATACTGCTGTTCCTCCATGGGGCGTTCTAGCATTAGTGTTTGAGCTAAGATTATGATAGCATATATAGTTGGCTATGTTTAGTTTTTTACTTTCTCTAACTTTAGTTTCCTGAATTAATAAGGCGTCTACGTCATTTTCATTTACATAGTTCCTAAGTTCATTTATTCTTGGAGATATGCCGTTCGCATTCCAAAATATTATTTTTAAGGATTCTTTTTGCGACCTAGCCATGACGGGTTTGATTCTCACTGTTATTTTTAAAGTCCGCGATTATTTTAAGGGCCTCAAAGACCATTACCATAGGATCGCTCTTTTTTTGTACTAACTCTGCGAACTGCATCAACAGATGTTTTATGTCGTCTAGATTGAACATGCTAATAAATCCTCTGATGAGGTTGATGATATCCTCCATCTTTTCAGCATCAGATTTATCAGTCGGTTCAGTTTCAGCTTCCATTTCCTCAGCCTCAACCACGGTTTGCACTTTTTTGTGAGTGTCCTTTTGGAACTCGATAGTTTTTTGCTTTTTTTCACCCGTTTTAACTAACGGCTGGTTTTTCGCGATCTCTTCATCCCTGACTCGTTTATTTTGTTTCCAATCCTCAACCTTAATGTCAAGCCTGTCCTTTGCCTCCTTTGCCTGTCTGGCTTTTTCTATTTCCGATCTCTTTTTAATGGCAGCTGTAGCTGCTCTTACTTCCTCCAGGGTCAATTCTCTGGAGGTCGATGATTTGGGGGCCTGCTCTTGCACCGATCTGGTAGGTGCTGAAGGTTGGTGTCTTTTTTCCTGTGGCACTATGTGCGAGGAGCCCTGAGGGGGTGCCTGGGGGTTTAGTCCGAGGGCCTTTTGCCTCCAAGGTGGTATCTGATTTTTTGGGGGAGGGGGGCATACTCCGGTGCCTTTCCTCTGTTCCAGGGGTTCTTCGGGCATTGCCTGAAGTTCGCTGGATGGTCTCCATTACAATTTGCACACGTTGCCTTCTCTGTCCTGGGTCTCTGGCAGTCCCGTGTGAAACAAAATTAATTTATTATTTTTATTTTTCTGGTAGTTATAAAGTCGCCAATATTTTTTCGTGTTTCAATGTTACCTATGTCTTTAAACATCTTAATAAAATTCATTTTTCACCTTTTAACAATCCTATTCATGTCTAGAATCGTTTGGGGTATTTATTAAGTTCCTTGCGAATACTGTTTCGGTTATGTCTGTCAAACCAAAACTGAACGCCCATATTTCAAAATAGATAGTATATGAGCTATGTTTCTAAACAAAAGGTAATTTTACCATTGCTGAACATTCTTGGAACTCTAATCATGTTTTAATTTATTGGAAACTAATGCCATTTTGACTTCTACTTCCAATTTAGAATTGGATAGTTTTGGAAGTTTTTCACCCCAACTCCCTTATTAATGATAAGTGTGTTTTCTTATTTTCTACTTAAAAAAATATTTGATTTAATTTGCAGATTTAATTTGCCCTTTTGTTGGTTTAGCCATTTCTAACTGTTTGAGCTTTTATAATCAACTATACAAGCGATTTGTCCCTCGTCTTTGAAGTTTTCTTTCATTTTAGGTCTTTTGTTATTCACTCATTGTGACCCACCTCTTATTGTGTGCGCTTGTTTACCTACTTTTTATTTCCTCGCAGTTAACAAAAACAACTTTACCCTACTTCAGTCACGTTTGGTGCTCGTGCATCAGTCATCGATTTTTCTCTGGCAAGTAAAGTTTGCGCTTCTTGTGTGTCCTGACAAAGAAATATGTTTTTCTCCTTCGAAACCCGTTAATGCTATTAATGAGAGACAAAGTTGTGTAAGTTTTTCTTTAAATCCCTTTATATCGTCATCCTCAATTGAAATTTTCGAAATGTTAAATTGTTAAGTTGATCCGGAAGCTAATGAGGCCCAACAGAAATTTTGGCTAGAGACGAAGTGCTTGATAATTATGCAAATCGATATTGTTTAGTATTCCTTTGTGTTGGCAATATTCCTTAATTCAAATACTATTTAGAAATTTTATACGTTCCTCCGGTTTCCAAGGCGAGTTGGATTTAATGAGATTGTCGCGAAAAGATTAGGTGCAGTATAATATTACCAGCAAAGCCCTCTCGCCACGCCCGTACAAGTACACCAAGGTCATGCATGGAAAACAGTAACCGGCGAACAGAACTCCCGTCGACCCTCCCATCCACCACTAATATCCACAGACCCAAGAGAGCCATACACCCCCAACCAATCAATATTACTACTTCTTATACGATCCCCCATCATAGCATGCCTGCAATACCATCGCCTAACATAACGCAATTAATTTGTTTCTTTAGACTCACTAACAAACAAATTTATCAAATTTAATATCTCAAAATTATTATTTCAAATTTTTAATTTCTGGTTATACCATGAAAGAAAAGTAACTAACTCTATGGGGTCATATAAGTCAGCCCTAACCAATCTATCTATAAACATAGTTCACAAAATGCGCATTGTTTTAAACGCGAGAATCAAGATAAAGCAGGAAGCAAGTCGTTAAAAATTAACTTACTTATTAAAAGGCATTGTGTACAATTCGTCATTTAGCTCACTAAGCAAATTGATTATGCCCATTCTAAACTATATTGCTTCACTAAATACATCCGTGTAATTCAAATGCACAGAGGTTCATTATAACATATTTTAAAATTAAATTCAGATGCATTCTAGTGATAAAATACATCAAAATGTATTCATCTTTAGATATATGGATAATGTATGTATACATGTATGTATGCATGCTAAATGCATACATTTTTAGATATATTCTAGTCTACATGCATTTTATAAAATATTATATTTATTCTAGTGAATTTATTTTATAAAATAAAAATACTATAACATCATTACTATAAAACTAAAGGTACATTAAAATAAAATGATAATGAGAAAAAAAAATTGCGTTTCATGAAAATACAATATATTTGAATTTTCAAAACATTGATAAATGACTAAGATGTTATCATGAGTTATACATTTATTAGAAAAATACATTAACTCGTTAAAACAAAACAAGTTCGAAACCTTAAAGAACCAATTATCTAATTTAAAGAAGGGATAAAAGTATAACATATTTTTGAATTAAATCCCATAATTGAAAAATGATTCTGTTTATCATCAGGATTGCAGAATAATTTATAATTTAAATTTTGCAAATACTTTTCTTATGAATGAAATTTATGTGATCTTAATTTTTGTAGTGTAAAACAAGCTTGAGCGATATCATTTTTTACAGACAAGGTCCCTTTTAAAATATATATTTATAGTTTGTAGAGAAATAGCTTTGAACAAATATATTCATTGGAAATTATATAATTTTGCTATTTTAATATATTTATACTATGTTAATTAAAACTATTTTAATCGAGCAAAATGAAATACATTAAATATTTCTACCCGTGAGACAATATATTATGATCACCCCGTAGTTATATACACTATCTTTCAAGAGTTAAGCAAGTGATACAAATACTCAAATAGCGAGAGTGCATGGATTTTATTGGGTGAAACTTAGCATTGTCGTCAATGGAAATATTCAAATTTCAAATGATGTTTACAATAGCGATTTGCTTATCAAACAATAAGAAAATTCGACGTCGGATGAAAACGACACTTTTGAATCTAAAAGTTTCATTGGTAAAAAAAACGCTTTTGAAGAGTGTTAGGATTCATTTTGGCTTAGAGTAGCTTTCCTGTGATACAAGAAAAACGTTTGGAAGATGCACAACGATGGCGTGATGTTACTAAGATGGAGGTAGGGCAGTCCATAAGGAAAGTCCGTAATATCATTTATGCGGACATTCTGTTTATTTCTAGTTTAGGAAAATAATCCCAAACAAGTAGAACAATTATTCAGATACCCTTTTCATGTTGTCCTAGGGCTGCAATATCCTCTAAAGGCCAGTGCATTGTACTACTTGCCGAACTCAATCTCTGGTATATTTTTGGCTAATCAACAAGAGACTGCAGCATCTATCCGATCAATGGCTATCACAACAATATCCATCAAGTTGATATCCACCAATACTGTGAGACAAAGGCTGTGTTTCAAAGAAAGTATGCCTCTGTACCATGTGTTTGCATCTCTTTGAACGCTAAGACCAGATGAGTACCATTATAGTTAGAGCTCCTCTACTACAGGCTGACTTATCAATCATATTGAAGCCCATAGGGTTCCATACTACAGTTACAGAAATTATAAAATAAGTGTTTAAAATAAATACTTTATATAAAAAAAAGTTTCAATTAGAGTAAATCAGAACTTAGTTCGCACAAGTATACTCCAGTACCGGATATCCAATTATTTACCAGCCATTGTTTTCTTTTTTCTCCGTTTCTAGGACTTTAACATCCTCTAATGCTCAGTGCATCGCACTACTGGCCAAACTCAATCTCTGGTATATTTTTGGCTAATCAAAGAGGCTGCAGCATCTATCCGATCAATGGCTATCACAACAATATCCATCAAGTCGATATCCGCCAATACTGTGAGGGAAAGGCTGTGTTTCAAAGAATATATCTCTCGGTACCATGAGTTTATATCTATTTGAACGCTAAGACCAGATGAATACCATTATAGTGGTTTCGTCAGCATACGACTTGGACAAAAGTGCATTTGTCCAATATATTATGCACGGATGAGTCACAATGTGTCCTATATTCTGACAATAAACGTGGAAGGATCTAGTGAGACCGAAAAACATGCAATCAGCCTAATAACATCTTTTGAAAATCACGCTCTTAGTCGTGGAATGGTTATGGTATGGGTGAAATTTTTGGGGGGATATCGGACCAACCTATACGTGCCTACAGGATATACTGTGATGGTGGAAATATATTGAAACCCATCCATTGAAACCTTCTTTATACGACAGTAGTGATTCAAGATATTATTTTACGCTCGTCCTCACAAAGCAGTATTTGAGACCGAAGATATTGTGCACGGATGAGTCACAATGTGTCCTATATTCTGACAATAAACGTGGAAGGATCTAGTGAGACCGAAAAACATGCAATCAGCCTAATAACATCTTTTGAAAATCACGCTCTTAGTCGTGGAATGGTTATGGTATGGGTGAAATTTTTGGGGGGATATCGGACCAACCTATACGTGCCTACAGGATATACTGTGATGGTGGAAATATATTGAAACCCATCCATTGAAACCTTCTTTATACGACAGTAGTGATTCAAGATATTATTTTACGCTCGTCCTCACAAAGCAGTATTTGAGACCGAAGATATTGTTCGTATGCAATGACCAGAGTAATATCTGGATATTAACCCCACCGAAACTCTTTTAGATGCCCTTGTATGAGGTATTTTCGTCTAACACCCCTCCCCTCCAATTACTCAACAGGTTCTAAAATTTATCTACAAGAATAACAGTTATTTCCCTCTAATGCGCTAGTTCACCTGATTGCTAGGATGAAAAATTGAAGAGGAGCTTTCTCAAATTCAGTGGAGGTCACATCCCATAAAAAGTTACTTTAGTTTGTTTGTACAGAATATAAAACTTTTTGTCCAATCACTATGAGTGAAGTCAGTACTTAAAGAATAAAAAAAAATCTAAATATATTTTCTATAATTTTGTTATTATACTTATGAATATGTAATCCTCAAATGACTATCTTCTTGTAAACTTTGGAGTCAATCAAGACAGAACTTTTTGAGTTATGTCAGATTTACTAACGTGTTAACAACATAAAGCGATTAATGAATGCCCATTTCTTTGCTTTCTTTAAAATATATACATTTTTAATTACTTACCTTACATAGTATAATGTAGAAGAAAAACATTATGACTTAGTGGAAAGTCAAATTCGACTTTTCGACAATTTTACAAATTTTTGTCATACATTAGAACTTTTCGAAAGTTATGTTTGTATGTATGTATCTGTGTGTATCTGTAGATGAGCCATAGTATTGGAGACATAGTACATGCTACTATATAGCGATATAGTATTAGCGTGGATGCGATATAGTTTTAGCGTGGATGCGATGTATAGTGGTAGTGATCAACTTCGCTGGGACGTGAATGTTATATTGCAGAAACGTAACTTGACATAACAGCAATGTTACGATATTATGGTTTAGAAATATTACAATGTGAAATCACTAACAAGTTAACATGTGACGTCACAAAGTACCCTAAAAATGGCCAAAATGGATTCGCTGTGACGTGAATGGGAAATTGCCAATACGTCATGCGACTTCCTGTGACGTTCCAAAGTTACAGTGATGTAAATTCTACGTCACTGAGGAAAAAATGCTATTAAGGTAGTGTAGATCAAGAAAACAGTAACTTACGTGTATAAGTTAAGATATATGTTAATCACGTTAGATTATACACATAATTATATGTCCGGCCGTCCAAATAGATACTCAAGTCCTCAGGACGAGTCGGACGGTCTGGGTCTTCAACATAATTATATGTGTTTAACGAAAAACTAATTTTATTTGTAAATTCAGTTAATGAATTTACTAACTCATTAACTGAATTCAGGAACTAATTCAGTTCATTAAATGTGCAGTTTCATTTTCAGTACATTTCATGTGCAATAAATCTATGTTTATCTAATTAAAAAAATATATAGTTAAAAAATATGTACTCGATATACATTCTCGTTAAACATTTTAAAACGAAACATATTTCATTTCTGTATATTTTTTTTCTTTTGTATTTAATAACAAGCCAATATTCGCCACTCTTTTATAAAGCAAATCGAAGAAAGCGACACCGCTTTTTATATTCCTAAAATGTGTATATATTACATCTTGACACTTTTATTCTCTCGGTATAGATTTAACAAGAATAATACCGTATTATCACTTCCTAGACATTTATTGGCTGGATATTATATTTATGAATCTCTTATTTTTCCTCCTCTCCCTTCTCCGAAGAAATCGGTGCCAGAGTATTCCCTGACACTGGATCTCATTCTTCATTCACGAATATTAGCAAAAATTGAAAATAAAACTCAAAGTATCCTCCCAGTCGAGAACGGTGGGGAGGGGAGTCGGACAGGGGGGTAAAATAATCGCGTTGCTGAAAAATGTTCGGCAGTGAATCACCCCAGTAAACGCGCCCCCACCGAAATAAAATTTATGACAGCTTTCATTCCGGAAACTTGCACTCAAGAATTTACTTTTAAACTTCAAATAAATGCTTCTTTTCAGCAAGAAAAAAATTCCGCTGCATCGTACCTTATTGATTTTTCTCGGTGATAAATTGCTCTCATAGTTTTCGTGTATCTATTACGATGAAATATCGATAGAAGACAGTACTCGCGCGAGTATATCTATATATATTTATATTTGTGTGTGTTTATCTATGCCATGTGCGCATATATATATATATATATATATATATATAAAGTATTATATATATTATATATAACATGTAAATACAAAAACAGAATATTAGATCTGCACATCATATACTGTGAAAAATGGAGTCACAGATTATTAATGTATAATAATGTATTAGAAACCAGAAACATAAGCAAATTTGCCGTAAGCAGTCCAAATGTGGATGCTAAAACAAATTAAATCATGGTCTTATTTAGTTTAACAATGTATGTGAATCAACATATAAATATATATATATATATATATATATATATATATATATATATATATATATATATATATATATATATATATATATATATATATAGTACATATAGGACCATTTTCAATAAATGATCAATATCTTGTATTTATAATACAAGTACATTAACATTCTTGATATATATATATATAATCTCCTCTCATAAAATTGAATAAGGAAATCAGATATTTGCATGCTTAAGTTTGTTTATTACTAATCCCAGTAAGATGTCACCAGTTGTTATCTTTGTTTCAAGAAATAAAACAGGAATAAGGAAAGAGGAAAAGCTTCCAAATTCGATCAACAAGACGAAGAAGGCAAAGTGTTTATTTTCTTCCTTCAGCCAGCAAACAGAGTGCTGGGCTAATGAAGTGAGCTGACTCGACGGGTCCCGTGCCCCCTCTGCCTCATCAGCCCCTTTCCATCGCAATTTCATCACTGATTTTCTTTCCCGATGGGCCATTTCCGCTAAGGTTGTCGTTTTTATTCGCATTCATTCTCTTTCAAAATGGCCTGGTATTAGGGAAGTATGTAATATGCTTTATACCGTAGCTGAATTTTGATGTTTAATTTTTAACTGAATTTTGAAGTTTAATACATCAGTCAGCCTTGTTCACAAGAAAAATGATTGTAATTAAAAAAATTGTTTTATGGAAAAATTAAACATAAACGTAACAGAAAAGAATTATCTATGCACTGTAACAGACTTTGTGGACCTATATAAAATGATATATATATATATATATATATATATATATATATATAACCGAAAATATTTATAAAATACAAAGAATAATGCATGGCCAAAACTTATTGCCATTATTAATTTACATTAATGGCCTACAAAATTTTTGGATTGGACAGTGGATTAACATATTTCACTATCCTGCACTAAACCTACTATTTCTATGATGTCATACTTCGTTTTCAGTGAGCGATAAAATCCCGAAGCTCAGTGCCATTACCACCAGTTTATCATCAATTTTGCAGACATGTATTTTCATCGTGTATTTCCATATGTTTTTCTGCTACGGAACTGTTTTATTTTCACTATTGACTAAATTCATCCGGAACGAAGTCGGTTGCATAGGTCTTCCTAATGCAATCGAGCGTTTACCGTGATCTGGCGTACAGCGAGTCTTTGCAGCTGAGATCGGGCGAGTACTTAGCCTCCTCAGAGACTTAGCACTGTTCTAGTACTGTGCTCTGTTTTAGTACTGCACAGCCTTAGTACCGTTCTTAAAAAAGTATTGTTTTCTGACAAGTAGTAAAATTAATTTATTTTATTTCAGAAAATGATTGCTTCATAACACATCAACGCTAATAATCATTTGAATACACATGTTGTAATGATGGAAATCCTGATGCAAAACCGGTTTGGGCACCCCAATTCCTTTCACTCAAGAACATTCGAAATTTCGTTTCCCTTAGTTCGCATCCAATGTTCGGTAGTATACGTAAATAGTATGCTTATGTCATGGGACCTTTCAAAGTTTTTTTTGTACCGCCCTTTTATCCGCACCTAAGAAGAAATTCGAAAATCCGACTCAATTTCTCAATTTGATTCTGTTCCCGGGATGATACTATAAGCATATAAATATTCTGTTTCTAACTCACAGGAGGTTTCTTAAAGGTCTGAAAGAACGTTTAAGCCGTCAGGCAGGATATCAAGTGGGGTTCGAAGGGTCTTGAATTGATTTT
Organism: Amaurobius ferox; assembly: GCA_951213105.1. Lineage (NCBI taxonomy): Eukaryota > Metazoa > Arthropoda > Arachnida > Araneae > Amaurobiidae > Amaurobius > Amaurobius ferox. Next base: position 131,413,688 of record OX578148.1, read on the forward strand.
TCACACACTCTTTTTACGTCCCCTATGGGGGATCGAAAATCTGGCTCCATCAGATTTTCAGCAAGGAGCAACTATTAGTTTACTACAGTCCAGAGAGTTTCACCACAGAGAACAAATTTCTCCTCGAAAGTTTTGACTCATGGTCAATAATATGAATATGTAAAAAAGATGATACCATAGACACTTATGAATAAAAAAAAAACAGGGACACACCTTGTGGATCTGAAACAAAAATACGTTTCAATACCCTCGCCTATTTTGATTCGTCCCGGAGACAAAATAAAATCTGAATCAGTTAGACTATTTCCCGTGTTTGAATCTAAAAGTTACGGAAGTTTCAGTCCTTTCTGTCGCAGGGGTTTAAGGCTTCTGTAAATTCTGGAAAGATGTAAACGCGTTATATAATTATTATATAGATTAGTTGAAATACAAATTATTCATCTAAATGAAAGAGGGAATTGGTAATTGCGAACTGTCAAGTAAAGCTAAATATTTCTTTTAAGCTACTTAAAAGGAGTTGAAACAATTCTACATGAACTGGTTTGTGTATAAAATCATGTTGATGCTGAAAACATATTTAAGATTTAAAAAAAACATTTTCCGAAAGATAAATGGATACATTTTAAACATAAATTCTCTTAAGACAGAGTGTTTATATTAATAGATGATATTTTAAGCATTCCCCCGCCTTCAAAATCTAAAGGCCTGCTCCTTTTTAGTGAATGTTATAATGTTTCAATTACATCGCGGTGTATGTGGAAAATAAGTTTCGTTAATCATTTTTTACTCAAAAGTAAATGATTTTAAATAATATTCCCCGTCATATTTTTATATTTGAAATAAATGTTAAAAATGTAAAATGCTTAAATTTTAACTGTTAAGAAATACACAGGGTGTATCTGCGTCCAAATTGATACTCCAAGTCCTCTGGACGAGTCGGACGGCCTGGGGCTTTCACAGGGTGTATCTGAATTCATCATCAATATTTGGTGGTGGGGTAGGGAATAGGATAAGAAGACTATTTCACATAGCAATGCATAGGCACAAACTAACGCATGACGGTGTAAAGGGTGCTTTGTTCCCACAACTCCCATTCACGCGCAAAGCTGTCTGACGTATGGTTCCAGCATGACGGCGCTCCAGTACATTTCGCAAATGATGTGCGTGGTTACTTGGCCAGAAAATTTAGAACTCAATGTATTGGTCGCTGTGAACTGGTTTGCTGGCCACCACGGTCACCGGATTTATCTCCAATCGACATCTTTGTATGGGGTGCGATGAAAACATGGTGTACGAGACCCCTGTTGCTTGTGCTATGGACCCCGGAAATTCCGGACATATTCCAGAAAGTCCGGTTGTCCATGCAACGTCGTTGAGAGGCATGTACTCTAGCAAATGGTCGGCATTTCGAGCACCTCTTGTAAGTCTGTACAAACGATGCACAAATATTTTTCTTACAACTTTTTTATTATGTTTTCCTTCCATCATGTAACCGGGCTCATGTTTCTCTACTACATACATGACGTGTGCGCCCATGCTTTCCTGCGTGAAATAGTCTTCTTTTCCTATTCCCTACCTCCCCACCAAATATTGATGCTGAATGAAGATACACCCTGTATAAATCAACAAATAAATAAATTACATATGGCTTAAATATTGATTTGTACCAGCTTTCAGCGATCATACGATAACACTGCATGCATATGTGAATTTATTTCAACATTTTTCGTAAAACAATTTAATACCAGTCTTACAAATACGACTTTTAGATATATTTCAATGCAGTATGACACTACTTCGAGGGAAACGTTTTATCCCATTCGACAGTGCCAGACAATCTAACCGGCAGTCAGATTTATAAAATGGCAATAAACATCGTCACTATGAGTCGTCACTATGATAAAATTTTGCCCTTGACCGACCCGTTCTTGTGTTGCTGTCAAGTCCATAAGAAGTACCTTCGGCTTCCGTAAGCACCGAAATAAAAATGGGAATAGTCACAGTTCTGTGGGTAGAATATACAGGGGTTTAATTAAATTTCCCAGAGACTTTCGCAACAATTTACGTATACATCAGTACCGGGTCATAACAGTAATATCAAATCATTCGCTTATAAAGCGTTAGTAGCGTGAACCGATTAAGTGCTATGCACCGCATGAATCGGATCACGCCCTTTTTGCCACATAATTAGGATCAACACGTATGGGGTAGCAACCACAGGGCTGGCCACCCTTCTTCTCTTGCTCATCATCTCTCCGACCTACGATTTATCATAGCTATACTCTGAATAGAGACGGGGATAATTTTGGGCGTTAGTGAGGATCAAACTCGAGTCTGATTCATGCAGGATTTTGACATAACTACTACGATTTTTCGGCACCAGTTTGGAAATACAAGGTAGGATAAAAAAGTTCGGAGACTGTGCTGATATTTCCAACCCGAATTGGAGGAGAGGGGAACTATTTTGCCGTGTCGTAGAGGCACATGTGACGCGAGATGTGAAAAGGAAGAAGCAGATCCTCAGTGCATGGTTTTTCCAGACAATGCGTGTCAGTGAACTGTAGTTGTCCGTTTTCGACGAACACGAACAACTGCAGTTAACTGACACGCATTATCTGGAAAACATATTATTCTTCCTTTTCACATCTCGCGTCACATGTGCATCTACGCCATGGTAAAATAGTTACCCTCTCCTCCAATCAGGGTTGGAGATATCAGCACAGTCTCCGAACTTTTTGATCCTACCTTCTATATAGATTTGTACATACAGTCAGAAGTGATAGAGAGACGTTGCACCGAAACACAAAATTTCACCAAAAACTGGCCCTTTTACGATATATGGGACCACAATACAATACTTTTCCATAAACATATTGTGTGTATCATATAAAATGAAAATTGATAAAAAGTGATACAGTTTCGCTTAAAGTTAAACACCAATTACTTTGCAGCTGCAATACTTCATCTTTAAGTGGTCATGGCTTCATGGATCTGTGTAACACGCACCCAAGGGTGTGATCCAAACTTCGTTAATCGGTCTCTGACAAACCCATATATTTCCCCTATACACACACGTGTATGCTTTCATAAATAATGCATATATAATGAGAAACGAGAGTGAGCGGAAGATACGCCTCATTACTATTATGATCTGTTCTGTAGGGCCCGCAGGGTAATGAGCAATTCAGATTTTGTATAATCTTAGTTTCGTTGTTGATGCAGGATAATGTATGACCCATTTTTGGTCATCCGACACAGAGATATCATTACTTATAACTATTTGAAAAACATGCTAAGGAATGAATGTAAATATATTGAAGCGGGATATAATATAATATAAAACTGTAATTAGGTAGAAAAATATACAAAACAAAGATTACACGAAATTCGAAATATACGAAATATACACGAAATTATATCTTTCCTACAAAGAACTCGCGCGAGAGAATTAAATGACTTTGTTTATTTTAATTACTAACTAAAATAGGTTTATATATTTTTTAAAGGATCAAGTGGCAAGTATTTAATTGTTTTTTGTTTTCTCACAATTCTAAAATATGCTAATTTGTAATAAAGCTCATGGAATGGGCTCACAACAATTAGGTTAATCAAACAAAAGCTGTTTATTTTACGTGGATGGAAAATTGTATCTTTATCTTCTCTGGAGATGAGCAAAAGTGAACGATAGATCTCCGTTAAGAATAATATCTACTCATGAATATTTGTCATTGTCAATAAGTAAAAAGTATGCAGCTGTTTCAAAAATACGCTGGATCCCTTTTGTCAGTGCTATATAAACAACAAATTCAAAATCAAATAGACGAAATAGGCAGACATAGAAGAAGCAGATCAGATAACAGATAAATACCTATGCTGTGCATTGGTAGCGTATATCCGGCGTAACCTTAAAACAGCTGTATGATCAATTTTTATTTCATTTGTGTTTGAATGCGTTTCTCAAGTTTTCCTTATACTACACTACATTATTTTTATTTATTAAAAATAATTATATCTGTGCCATGAGTGCAACTGGGTCTATATTAACATTTGCTAATGTTAATTTAGTCAATGTGTACTACATACTAGATGTACTAATTATCTAATTAAAGTGAAGCAACTTCTACGTACCATAACGTAGGGTTTCATACAAGTAAAAAAGCATATATGTATACTTGTATGTAACTCCTTTCTATATTAGAGAACTTCCATTTACAGTAATCCTGTGCTCTAAGACGATTTTCAACTGTTAGAGCCAAAATAATTTCCTGCAACTGATGTTTTGAAACAAATACCTCTACCAGAAAATAATATAACTTCCTTACTTAAATATATTTTATAGTTTGTTTGTTATCACATTGCTTGCCTGAAATTCAAATATATGTAATAACTAACCTTGTTGCGATGCTCAGATGAGGCGAAGACCTGAATGCTGAGATGACCTCAAAATCATGGCCAAAGAGCAGTGAAAGAAGATACCTGTTTAGAAATTTCATACTTGTACTAATTCAGTTTTCTGAGCAGTACATTTTATTTAATAAGTGACATCAATATATGCCATATTTTGCTCTCAGTAACTAGTACACATGCTTATTTATATACATTGTGCCTGCAAATACGTCATTCAGGATCAATAGGAAATATAAGTAGGTACTACGGCATTATAAATGATTTTATCAATACTGAAAACCAGCAAACGAAAAATGAATATCATGGCATAAGCAAGTCAATGGGTAAGTTTTATAGTATAATACATTGTATATGTTTTGCATTTCAGTTGATAAATAAATATTTTTTTATCTATTTTAAATTACTTTTCAGGGATTTCTGCCTAATAATAAATATATATTTCTAAAATTTTCTTATTAGTTTGCATAATTTCTTAGTAAAATCTAATTATAAAATACGATCTCCATCTTTTATGGTTCATAAATTATTGCTGTCGTAAAGACATTTACTAGTGGACTTTTGCTTACTGGGTTGCAAGTTATATAAGAAAGTAATTACGGAACGCGACTATTCGTACAAGCAATAAATACTCGTATCACAACATAAAACCCTGCGCAAATAAGATATCATAAGCATACGGCCGTTTTGAAAGCCCGTAATGGGTTTTCTTTCTCAGGACAAGTAGATCAAGAGCTACCTAGCAATAGTGCAGAAAACTTCCTTAAAATACATAAATACGCAGTAGTGTTGCCATCTGGTGGGAGGAAATATAAGGATAATAATGACTTTTGGTCAGGTTCAACTGCTCTTATTCCCCTATTTTTTTATTTTCTCCCACTTTTTTTCAGTTTGTTTTTATTTTTTCAAGTTTTGAGTAGTTTTCCGATGGTATTTATTCCATTTAAATGATAGCTCTTGACTTCTTCACTGATGAGAAAATCCAATCACGTGTTTTGAAACGATTGTGCACTTACAATATTATTATTACGATATTACGATTTTATTTCCGCAGCATTTTACATTAAGATCTGGTTATTTTAAATTTTATACTAGTGAAATAAATGTTTTAAAGTACGTGCAGCGTAATACTGGTGACATCTTTAAGTAAATAAACACATTTTTTTTTCATTTTCAGTTACAGTTTTAATGTCCAAAATCTGTTTTGTTTTTTTAAAATCACTTTCAAACTATTTACTTTCGCTAAGTGCTCTTGAATTTTCGCCATTTTGCGAGAAGTAGAAAAAAAAAGTTTCCCAGACAGTGTTATAAACAGCGCATCTTTTATTTTATTTTGTGAAAGGAAGGAGGCAGTGTCATACTTTACCCCAAGTACCTCGTAACAGGCAATATGTTATCTGAATAAGATTGTTTCATCTTGAAGTTTCTCTCCGGTATATTGTTCTTTCGCCGTACTGGGAAAAGTTGTAACTTCAGCTAAGGGAAAAGAAATCTTATCTCCCGTTTTCCTGGTACTAAATTTATCCACGCTTTGCTGGTGAAGCGAGGACCATAATTTGATAAATAGAAATTCTGAGACCCGTATAACTTACAACTAAATATAAGTTGACAAACGAAAATCGATTGAATGTTATATGAATGTACGACTTCAGAATAACGACGATACTATAATGACTGCAAACTCATATTCGATCTTGAATTTTTTATGTTTTATAAAATTTAAAGGTGAAAAACTTAAGCTCCTTCCCTATTTTGTATGGTAGTATAAATTGACTAAATTGTTTTTATTAATAGAGAGTGACGACGACACAATAATGACGGTAAACTCATATTTGATCTTAACATTTTTATGTTTTATAAAATTAAATGGAAAACTTAAGCTGCATGTTTATTATTTTCCTTATATACATAATGTATAAGGAAAGTATTGTGACGGAGTCGAAAATTCGAATTCGAAACCACTAATAAAGTTACGCAAAACGACATTTCTTATGTAATTTTTGATTAGAAAACGATTGACATAAATTTTAGAACGCTAACATGAACCGTTCTCAAGATATTGCACAATTTTAATAAAAATGATCAAAAAGTCATATAAAATAAAAAAAATATATTTCCTATTGAGAAACTTGTTCACTTTTCATATGTAATACCATGCGATAAATTGGGTGACATCATTCTCGTGGATCTAGCTCGTTCCATTCATGAAAAAATATACTTTGAGTAATACTTTTGTATTTGAACGCCAATAGTCATTTATCTGTTGTAAGAACATCTTATTTCTTCGTCCATAACGCTTGGCGTGATTTTGGCGACGAATTTGGCGGAAAGTCGCCAACTTGGCGACTTTTTGAAATGATGCCAAATTAACGAAAATCTCGCCAAATGGATAAAAATGACGCTACATCAATGAAAATGACGACTAATTGTCGAAAATTCAATATCTTGGAAAAAATTTTAGTATCTACTATAAGAAAAACCTATATTTTTTTTTACTGTAAAAGTAGTAAGTTCATTACATTATATAAGGAAAGTCATGTGTTGCCCACATCAGATTTTTTTGTATGGTAGCATAAAGTGACAAAAATGTTTTTATTAATAGCATAAAATAGCAGTGTAAGATAAGGACAAGAGTTCAAAAATATTCGGCACTATTTTCACGCATATGTGACATGCTACCATCCTTGCACAATAATGTATACTATTCTCGTATAATAATTTAAATCAAACGTTGTAAATCGTCGTTTTAAATGCATCATAAAGTGAATTAGTGACAACATCAATCTGTTTTGGAATTACTAGTATTTTCTACAGAATACAGAGCAATCATGTTAACACAGGTATGCAGGTGTCTGTCGCGACTGTCGGAAAGGGAATCGACAGATGTCTGTTCAGCGTCGCGGCTTAGTGTTTATATCCTGAAGAAGGAAACCATTTTACGCCTCCGAAACTGGCTAATACCGTTACTAATTTACTTTATGATGTTATCCATAAGTTACTAATTTTAATACTTTATAGTTTTGCATTAAATTCAGCATTTTTTCGTAAGCCCTAACAGCATTTTTTATCACAGTGACGTAAGATTTACGTCATATTGTGACTTTACGACGTCACAGATTGTCGTAGTAGGTCTCGGTAATGCTATATTGAGGTCACAGCGAAGCCAATTTGGTCATTTTCATGGTCGTTTGTGACGTCGCACATTAACTTGTTTGTGATGTCACATGTAATTGCCATTGTAATGTCGTCACATTGTTACGTGTTAATTAAATTGTGGAAATGTCATAATATAGTCAGAATGATGTTATAAAGTTACTAATACGCAACTTCGCATAGATGTCACAAATATGATTTCACATTGTGACCCAGGTGTCACGTGACTACAACGTCACTGTCACACATGTGACGATCTTTGCTGTGAGGGCGATATCTATATCAAGTGGCTTGAATAGTTTCAGATTTATTGGAAAATATGGCGCAAGACATTAGCTTTCAAAGTAATTGCGACATTGTTTCAATTGCATTCATACGCTATTGCCCAATTGCATACTATCATTGCGTCTTTTCCTAGGCTTTATTATATTTTGGGAAAATGAACTCATGCACTTATTGAGAACGAACTTTTTTTTTTGTCCACAAAAGGTTCAGAGTTCAAATAAAATCTCGATATTCGGTTTCTCAGATTAATATGCTCTATAGTCCATACATTTACCCAATTGGTTTACAATCAGTTGTGTAATTTTTGCGAAAGGTGGTTACATCCATTTTGAACAAGTCTACGGGCCGATGACGAATCGGAAAACTGGGTATATTTACGGAATGAACATCCCCATAAGAGCCTTGATTCCAATTTGGACAAAAATTATATTTTATATAAATATAATTTATTTTCACTATTCAAGTAGTATAACTCAAAATATCCTCGTATGAACATTGCTATTTAGGAGTTTCTCTATGTTTGGAATCAATATATATATATATATATATATATATATATATATATATATATATATATATATATATATATATATATATATATATATATATATATGTATGTATATATATATACTTTTTTATAAACATGCAAAATGCCTTCACTGTCGTCTTTTTTGAAACCCAGAAGGAGGTGACGCCTTTCTGGCAGCCATTCCTATTGCCCATATGCTGAAATTAAGATATGGGTTGTCAGATTTGGTGATTTATTGCCATTTTGGCGACTTGTCTAATGAACTGGGGCATTCCCGTAATAAGAAAACTTTACGAGATACGAGCGCCTTCTGGAAGTTTCGACAGATAATATATGAAATGAATCATTACTTAGTTGGAGAACAGTTGGCGCAATACAAGAGCTACCTTGAATTGTGAAGCACGTCAATGTTTTGAGAATAGTAAGGCATCTTTTGTAAAATGAGTGGAGCATTTAATTGTTGTTTTACTGTACCTGGCAGTTGTTTAATAATCTTGTGAGATAGTTGTCGATCATACATATCGTTCTGTTTATTGTTCCTGTTTACGCTGTGCCTGTAAACAAACATGTTTGTTATCCAGAAATTCGGACTGATGTCTGTATCTTGAGAAGAAACTCACGATTCCAGAGATAACGCCGTAACAATATACATATATACACGAAATGCTTGTTTAGCAGAGAAAGTTTAATGTTCATTTTAAATTATGAAAGTAGAAAATCCTAGTGTATAAAAATAATAACTGGATATGATCAGTTGATATAGATAAAGCAAGGTCTGTGTTCATCAGATGATTAGAAGCGAAATATTACGAGTAAGACATTTCTATTGAATACGGACACATATGAATATAATGCATACAATTTGAAAAATATTTAAAGGATACTGTATTAAAGAAAGATATTATTATTAAAAGTATTTAAATATTTAATAAATAACTTCACTGAATATAGGATAGGTTGAGAGGAGTAAGGTAGATAGGTTGATGACAGGCTCACGAGAAAGGTTAAATGCAAATTAAACGTGTGCAAGGTTAATAGCTTATTTGTATTTATCATAACTCATAATCAATTGTTTGTGTATGATAACGACATTAATTTGTTAATTTATGTTACCTTACTATTTACGAACATGAATTAGCTTGAACAGCCCAAACCCCAAAAATGGACATAACATGAAATATATATATATATATATATATATATAATTTCCAAATAATAGTAAAGAATTAACAAATAAATTAACATCACTAGATAAAATAATAGGATTTCAAACTTTTGATTTTAAAGATCTGTTTAATAATATTATGATCACTGATCTTTATGATGTCATTTTGGCTTTATATAATGCTTATATTACCAAACAATCTCATCTAACAAAATTTACCAATTTTCCTAAACCCCTCCATTTTTTTATTTTCAATAATTAGATAATTCAAGGTAATAAATTATACTTACAAGACTCAGATGTTCCACAAGGTGGCTGTAGTAGCAGTATGTTTGCTAACTTATACCTAAATAATTATGAGAAATCCTTTACTTCAACAGATTATAAAATTTACAGATATGTAGATGATCTGATTTGTTTAGTATTTACTCATAATTATGTTATAGATTTCTATGCGGATAATTTGGAATTGATACCTAATGAAACTACTATTAGTAAAAATATTAATTATTTGGATTTAAATCTAATTATAGAACCTACTAATGGGATACTTACTAATTTATACGATAAAAATATTTTTTTTTTAAATTTAATATTAATAAAATATTACCATTTAATTCCTGCAACTAGATTCAATTGTTTAGAAATATTATACTTAATCAACTTTTTAGAATTTATAGATTATCAGATAAAAAACTTCATTCTTTGCACATTAATAACCTCAAAATTCCCAGTAAATTATATGAATATCCAGCATATTTAGTAAATGGTATAGTTAATAAGTTTCGATTAGCCTAAAATTCTTAATAATCTCTCCTTAGTACCTTATTTTTGCCGTACATCTACATTCTCTTGAATATACATTACATTATATTTTCATCCTTTTCTTTTGCAGCTTTTAGTGTAGAATATCACATTTTACAAGTCTTTACGCAGTTCTGTTTTTTTATTACTCATTTTGAAAACAGCAGATCACTTCTTTAAACTTTAGCGAATGGCAACATTGGTCTTGTCATTTATTGCTCGTCATGGAGTACATTTGAGGTGTATTTTAAGGTATTTATGTTTCCTATCTATTTTTTCAATATTTATGTTTGTCGTCCAAATAACACAAGTTTATAGATAAAATATATCTTGTGTTTCAGAAACAAGCATTTTTGTGCTCATTTAGGTTAAATATTTGGACTTGAAAAATAATGTTTTTGAAATGAACAATTCTTAAGCCTAGAGCTTTCCCACGTGCAAGCTTTAATGGTTGATATTTTTTGTATTCCTATTTTCGGTTCCACACCATTGATATTTGTTGATTATCTTTAACTTTATGACCAGTAATATGTATTTCAATTTCCTCATTATGGTTGAATTTCATTTTATTTCATTGTATTTTGTAGGCAAATTTTAAGATAGTTAGATTATTATGACTTACTACTTCCATTCCACCTTTGGATTTACAATTTTAATATTCTATATATATATATATATGTGTGTGTGTGTGTGTGTGTGTGCGTGCATGTGACACTCCTTTGAAATACAACAGGTTGGTTAAGTCAAAATGTATTTAAAACATACGCGAGAAGGAATTCAAAAGAATAAGAGAGGTTAATAACATGAAAAGAGAAAAAAGTGAAAATGAGGAAAAGCAAAAAATAATTCCTAACAAATTCAACATTAAGGGTTATAAAAATAAATTATAATTAAATAGAACAGTATTATACATTAACACACACACACACACAAACATACGGGCACAACAATGTATATCTACCTATGTAAATATATATAAGTACTGGAACTGAAGAAAGAACATAATTTTGTTCAGAGCCAATCCAGACTGTTTCTTAATCTTTTCTTTTGTATATAGCCTCTGTGAGCTACTTGAACCCAGCATAGAGAAGGCAAGAATATAAAAGGACTTCCCAATGGAAAGAAAGATAGACGAAAAAGGGAAATTCCGAAGAAAGATGGGGAGGGGAAATGGTGAGAAAGAGCCATATGTGTTGCGGTGGAGAAAACGTTTTCGCTACAAGAGGGTCTACATCTTATACCAGGCAAGGACGGGGGAAAATAAATATGAAAGATGAATAAAAAAACATTAAATGCAGGGAAAATCTAGAGACTGAACACGTCTGACGCTGGAGAAAAATATTATATTTAGGTATAAATGTGAGAAAAAAATGGAAGAAAACGGCGGCCAAGAAATAAATCGGAGATATTTATACTGGAGATTGACTGGAAGAGGGGAAAATAAACTGTTTTTATATAAATGTATTGGAAAAACGATGCAATGGATTTTTTCTTTTGCTGAAGGTGCCTATCGTGACTGAGGTAGAGAAAAATGATGAAAGGGTATTGGCGTTTTAGATCTGTTATCATTGAAAATTTTCTAACACATTCATTTAACATATCTGAAGAGTTTAAATAACTGATGGATGCGAATTTGTTTTTATGACCTTGGACGTTTATTAAATTATTGTAATGCACTTTATGAGCATTGCTCGTTAATATAAACATTTTAACTTTAAAAATGAACAGTTATTAACAACAACAATTAAGAGCATAATTAAAATTACACCAAAACTTACTACAATATTAACCCAGGAGAAGAACTCGTGTGAGACCCTATCATATTTAAATTATTTAAATAGATCATGACCTCGACCTATTATTACTAAGATAGCACATACCTTGATATTTTTGGACTTGGTTTGTTGGTCTGAACTTTTCGGAATTCGTGAAAATACATTGCACATTTTTCACACTTCACACATTGCACTTTTTAGCATAACACAATGACATTACACTTCTGCCATTGCTGACTTCATTTCTCTCTGGATCTGTTTCCGACTTCTCTCGTTGATATTATCAGGATCTATTCTCATTCCACCTTTCTGCTACATGCTATCGTGACATATATCTCTCTCTGCTCATTCATCTGATTCTGTCATTAATGAATCATCAGATTATCTCGTTGATGTACTCTTGCTAGCAGCAGCCTCTTTTGACCTCGCGTAAAGACACACCGTCTTACTTCCATTGGCTATTCTTAAATGTAACGTTGTATCGTGGTTTGATATATTACTCTGGATCGAATGAAATTCGCCTTAAGTCTTGACCTTAAGCACTGTTTATACCTCAAGTAACATTTTCAATACGGATGATGTATTTATTTTTTTTAAACTTTTCGGAACCAAGACTGTCGAAATTAGTGCCACTTGTCTGCGCCTTTTGTTCGATAGCAAATACCAACATCTGGAAATGTTGCTGTCAGACCAGGAGGCATTTATGCAGTTTTAATTTTACGATATTTTTATATGTACATGAGTACGTGAGACATGTCTGAAACAATAATTAAACATAAAAAGTAATTCACATTCCCGTAAAAGTTCAAAAGCAAAACAAGAATAAATCAGAATAATATAAGTGCACTTACGAAAAGTAAGCCGGATGCGTTGTTGTACGAGGACATCAAGTCATAAAAAACGTCACCACAAAGCGTCGAAAAGTTACTGTCATGCAATTTTCACGGGATGCAAACTTTAAACACCAAAGTCACTTATAATAGAAAAGTACGTCAGGGAAAACAATACTAGATAACGAAACTCTCCAGTAAATGCACGTAATACAGCGCAGTCAAAGTACTTTTTTCAGCAAATGTACAAGAAACAACTCAGTAAAAGTCAAAGGCAACAGAAGAAACTGGACAGATGTGGCAAAGTGCAAGGACATCCAGTCAGGAAACCTGTCAATTCAAAGCGCCGGCAGGTACTTCTCAAACAGTCTTTAAGATAACAGCGTACTTGATTCAAAGTTATTAAGTGCACCAGAATTTTGAATGAATAAATTTATCCAACAAATTTACCGGTAGACAAATTCACAGGTGACAGTAGACACTCACGTCAATTGCAGGGAAGTATAACACAATCAAACATCTGCAAAGTGTATTAAGAAATACACGTCATCCTTCATATAAACCGAAGTACGTCCGAGAAACATATTCTCACAGGATACAAAAGGACAGGGGAACATTAGTCAAAGACAGCAACACAGCAAACTTGATTCCGAAAACCATGCAATTCATGCAATAAGGCTAAAAGTTATTGTTGTGATACAACCATTCAAAGGACTTAATTCAAGAAATAAAATCAATTGAATGATCACATCCCAACACCTGATTGGGTCGGACACTCACATACAATAAAAAGGGAAAATTAATTAATAAAAAAAATTAGTTACTTAATGGAAGGGGATCGTATAGTAGGGAATAGAATTTTGAATATAAAGCAATGCGTTGTGTAATTAAATATTAAACCATACTTGTATGTGAGCGCCTTAAATTACCTTACCTGCAAAGTATGAAATGTCTCATAATCAATATTATATCTTATAATCAATGATAAAATCTTGACCAAGATCAGAATTGTTCATCTTTTAATTATTAGTCACAACTAATTTATCAGTCATTAAAATTTAATGTAGTTTTTCAAGTTCCTTAGTTATTTCATGTTGTTAAATCATCTAAAGTCAAAATTACTTTAATCACAGCATTTTCTTTTTTTTTTTAGAATGAATATGTATGAAGATTATCAACCTTTAATAAAACCATTGATGAGCAAATCACCAGCTGTTGAAAATTTCCTTTCTGAGCAATTTTTAAAGAATGAACATGAATAACATCTGCTTTGTAATGTCACCTCACAGATCATAAGCATTCTAAAATTCTCTTCTACTTCTGTAATAGACACATTTAGAAAGAATATTGAACACAGCATTTTTTTTAGTCATAGAAAAATCGCTAAAATATGACTTGTTAACTCATTTCCATAGTAATTTGGCAAATAGTTGAAATCCACTGAAAAATATCCATAGAGGCAAATGCTGCTGTCGAACTGGGAAATAAATAATATTCTCCAACTTGGCTCAAAAATATTTAACAAAATGATTAATAGATACTTGCACACACAATAAATGACTTTCTGTTGCCATACAAAAATCATCAGCAGAACAATTTCTTTTTACAACTTCATATTACAGTCAAAACATTCAGTAGATTGCATTCTTTTCACAAATTAACAATATATATATACTTAACAATGTGTCTGATGTATTCAGATACACATACACCTTTATAAAACCATATTAGAGCTAGGAGTGCCCATGGCACTCCTGCCTAAAAATTAACACCACCTTGCTGTCACCAGAATTTTTGAGAGAAGAGCGAGCATCAGCATTTCACACCCGAGTCAATTTCCCGCCTAACCTGTCACGCTGTGATTGGCTGAAGCCACACACACCGTTGCCATACCAGGAAAAATAAACTCTCGCTGAACAGGGAGATCAAAGTGAGACAGCAGAAAACAAGTTTCCGTGTCTCGCCTACCAATTGAAATAGTGTGCGCGTATGCAGTCATATTTAAAAGGGACGTACACTGTACAAATAAAAACATGAACTGATAGCAGCACGTTATAATTAAAGTTAATAAAAGAGTCAATTGGTCTATTAATGGGTATATAAAATAAAAGAAATTTTGAATAGAATAATTTGGAATAATAATAAAGTAAAAATAAAATATTTAATGATTTATAAAAAAAAATGTTAATTTGAAATAATAAAATAAAGTGTTGTGACGTGTCACAACATTACAACTCCTCACTAAAAAAAAAAGAGAAAAAAAAATAATTTAACTTTACAGTAAATAAAATTCTGGAAATTTCATAAAAAAAATCAAAATCTGACAAATGCCTGATACAACATATATATAAAAACAATCTGTGATGAATACAGTAGATGAACATAATTTCTATGAATCCATTACTACTAAGTGCATGTAAATGATCACATAATATAATCAACATTATCCTGAGACAAGTATGATGTTAAAATGTAATTAAATGAGTACAATCAATAATATATATAGATAAGTATGAATAAGTATGTAAAGAATTTTTTGTTTTCGATATGAGTACATATAAAAAAATATGAATGAGTGCAATTGCAAGTATATAAAAGAAAAAAATTTTCATTAAATTTTGCCACATAAAAGAATTAAATACCACCATAAAAAAAAAAAAAAAACTCATCACTATAAATAATATTATTAACTACCACAAAAAAAAAATCCTAAAAATTTTTTCTAAATTTCAATCAAAAACAAATAAAATTTCGAATAAAGATGAAGAATGAATTCCATAAAAAATTTTAACTTCTATGAACTACAATAAATTTAACTTCAATGAACTATAATCCAAAATTTGGACAATTCGTAAAACAAGGTTCATAAATGAATTTAGTAAATCCAATGAATATAAGAAAAATATTTTAAATTCTAAGTCTCTGAGAAATAAAACAATAAATTTGAATCACAAAAATCGGACCATAAATCAATCAAAACAATGAATGCAAAATGCAAAAAAGTAATGTCCTTAATAATATAAAAATGAAATTCAAAATTTCAATACAAAGTTTAAAATAAACCAAAATCTTCCAATGAAGTTCAAGTAAGAATAATTGAATTAAAAGAATAAACAATTACTATCAATTAACTAAATTTTCCAAAAAATTAAATAATTACTATGAATTAACTCAAATTTCCAAATACTCGATTCATAAAAATATTTTCAAAACTGAACTGTTTTACCAAAACAAAATAATAAAATTTCAATTGAAATCAAAGAAATTAAAATATCAATGCAAAGAATCCTATTCATTAATGAATTATAAATAAAATAAAATTCCATCAATAAAATGAAATTTTATCAATAAAATGAATTCCATGAATCAATGAATTATATTAATAAATGAAATATCTCAATAAAATGAAATTTTAAGAAAATGTTACCAAAATTCAGACTTTATCAACAGAAATCAATGAAAAACCGAGACACTTCCAAGACTGTTCTGCTTGATCAGGGCAGAAAAGACCAAAGAAACTGTACCCCCAGCTGTAGAGCACAATTTGCCTCAATTTATCCATCAAAATCCATCAAGAAACTAAGACTGATAACCAATTCTCTGTCCATATTCCAACACTTGAATCCTCGAGCAATATGTTGCTGAAACTATAATAAATTTAAAAACAAAATTAGTACAAATCAAATTTAACCTCAGAAACCTGAAAATAAACCATTAGAAAAATAAACAAACCATTAGAAAAATTTGAATCATAAAAATATTCAACAATGTAAAATGAATTTCAAACAAAAATGAATTTAAAAACTCTAAAATTTTGAAATCAAAAGTCACATATATTCACATATTCGAAAAAATTTGCAGGTAGAGAATAAAGATTATGTGATTAATTACAAAAAGATTATGTCTTATGAGGAATAAAGACAATAATTCAAAATTTGCAATTAAAGACTGATAAGAGAGAATGAAATAAATAGCTGAGATGTATTCTAATATTTCTAAAAAAAAACTTAACGGAGATGCTATCAAGATTTTCAATCAGAAATATAAATACTGAAATATTGAGAACGGGTCGGAGCTATAAATGAGCCCTAGCAAAAATTTGATGATATGGATGAATCATCAAATGCAATTAAAAAAAGATAGAGTCGGAAGATACCCACATATGTTCAACAAAACCCAGACATTATAATACAATTGAATAAAATTACCAATTTGAAATTTAAAATTTTTCTTTCAAAATGCAATGAATAACCAAAATAAATATAAGAAGTTCAGAGCTTAATGCTAAATTTTCTGAAACATGCTTATAAAAGAAAAATTTCAATAAGAAGTTTTGAATAATCTGTAAAATAAGTTCATAAATTAAATTATCAAAATTCCAAAGTTCTTCATCATAAAAAAAAAATACTTATTTTCTATTTTACACTAATCATAACTCAATTCTTCCAAAATATAAAGGAAAACAATTGCTTTCAGCAATACTAAAAGTTTAATTTATCAAAATAATTTGTTTCGGTGGTAAGTTTTAAAATTAATGCAAGGAAAATATAAAATAAACATATAATCAAAACCTTTTCTCATATAATAATCTAATTCGAGTACTGCCATATTCAACAAAAAAACATAATAATACACTTCATATATAATCCCAATCAAAATAAAATATATATTTGAAGTTTTATGAACTTCAATACTAAAATAACACAATAACAACAATATTAGGAGTCTATGCTCCATGGGATTATTAGGCCAATAATTAATTCATACATATATTTTTTTCTAAAAATCATTTTTTTTAAATGTCACTCTGACATATAGGCCTCTCATTTAATAAACATCAATCATATATAAATAAGCACTCGATTTAATAGAATATTCCTTGCCAGAAATTTACTTTTAACTTATTAATTTACTAACATTTTAAAATAATAAAAAAAAAACTTGCGACAACTGTAACTTTAAATTTTGCAAATAAATCAACAAAGTTTTTTTGTTTTTTTTTTGTTTGCCAAAGTGGATGTTAAATATGAATTAAAATTTCATTATTTTACTTATTTTATAAAGCACAAATAAATACCAAAATATTTCATAATCAACCTGTCAAAATTTGTAAATAACGCTTAGATTAATATTTTAAATTGATTAATATTTTAAATTAACTCAGATTAATTATTTTAGATAACTCTTTTAAATATTTTTAATACTGTGTTTTAAGCATTAACATTGATTGCTATACCTTTTAATTTAGCCAATTAAAATTAATTTTAGATTACTTTTTTCAATTTAAATAAAGAACACATACAATTAAATATAAATATACAATATAATACAATTTCATATCTAGAGTAATTAATAATGCAAAAGAGTATCAGTTATGATTTATAAACTGACAATACATAAACACTTGTGATTACTTAATTATCAAATAAGATATTTGTTTATTGCCTAAACATTTCCTGATTGGAAGTGAATTGCAACAAGAGCAAAAAAAAGCACTAGCTATTGTTTCCAGCGAAAATTTCAATGAATTGGAAAAGATTTTCAAAACAACAGCCGCTCAGAATATTTGAAATCAAAATCACCATAAAATACAATTTCTGTAGCAAACATGAATAATTTGCCAATACAAAAAAAATCATATGTCTTGTAGTAAACTAATATTTACTACTATTATAATTAAAACATATGAATAAAAAAAAAAAAACAATTTAACAATTTTATTATTTTTATACCTATATTTTAAAATTTTATTTAATAGTTAATAGTTTAGTATCTTTTAAAAATTCTATTGTTATTGCTGAAAAAAAAAATTTTTTAGCAAATTTATTATTTAAGTTTATTTTGATTTAGATCTCTAAAAATTGACCAAGGTGGAGGGCGCAAAATCTCCAAAAAAAATAAAATAAGAGAAACAATTCTCTTCGACATAAATCAAAGCAAATTTGAAGGAATTTACACAATTGAAGTCCAGCTTCAAAAGGATAAATTAAAATGTACTATTGAATTCTATTCGGATATCCAAGGGATATAAAGTTTATCAAAATAAAATTTCTCAGTCAATAGCTCATACCCAAGATAAAACAGTATAATTTTACACTTAAAGTAATCACGATGACATTAAAAAAATTTTTTTTGATTTGTTAAAGGTATAAGATTAATTTAAAAAAAAATTTAATACATAAAAACTTCATTTTCAATATTATTAAAATATACAACATCATTCAAAAGTTATTGGTGCTTAAAACAATAAAATCAATTATTAATATCACAAATCAAATATGTATCATTAAGAATTTTAGTTAAATCTCAATTAGATTAAAACAAAATTTTCATTAAATTAAATAGAAATTATATCAAATTTTTTTTTTTTTTTTTTTTTTACTTTTAAGGTTCATTAAAATACATGACTGCCTATGCATATAAATTTAAAAAAAAACACGGCACCAAAAATTATATAACCAGATGTTGTGATACAACCATTCAAAGGACTTAATTCAAGAAATAAAATCAATTGAATGATCACATCCCAACACCTGATTGGGTCGGACACTCACATACAATAAAAAGGGAAAATTAATTAATAAAAAAAATTAGTTACTTAATGGAAGGGGATCGTATAGTAGGGAATAGAATTTTGAATATAAAGCAATGCGTTGTGTAATTAAATATTAAACCATACTTGTATGTGAGCGCCTTAAATTACCTTACCTGCAAAGTATGAAATGTCTCATAATCAATATTATATCTTATAATCAATGATAAAATCTTGACCAAGATCAGAATTGTTCATCTTTTAATTATTAGTCACAACTAATTTATCAGTCATTAAAATTTAATGTAGTTTTTCAAGTTCCTTAGTTATTTCATGTTGTTAAATCATCTAAAGTCAAAATTACTTTAATCACAGCATTTTCTTTTTTTTTTTAGAATGAATATGTATGAAGATTATCAACCTTTAATAAAACCATTGATGAGCAAATCACCAGCTGTTGAAAATTTCCTTTCTGAGCAATTTTTAAAGAATGAACATGAATAACATCTGCTTTGTAATGTCACCTCACAGATCATAAGCATTCTAAAATTCTCTTCTACTTCTGTAATAGACACATTTAGAAAGAATATTGAACACAGCATTTTTTTTAGTCATAGAAAAATCGCTAAAATATGACTTGTTAACTCATTTCCATAGTAATTTGGCAAATAGTTGAAATCCACTGAAAAATATCCATAGAGGCAAATGCTGCTGTCGAACTGGGAAATAAATAATATTCTCCAACTTGGCTCAAAAATATTTAACAAAATGATTAATAGATACTTGCACACACAATAAATGACTTTCTGTTGCCATACAAAAATCATCAGCAGAACAATTTCTTTTTACAACTTCATATTACAGTCAAAACATTCAGTAGATTGCATTCTTTTCACAAATTAACAATATATATATACTTAACAATGTGTCTGATGTATTCAGATACACATACACCTTTATAAAACCATATTAGAGCTAGGAGTGCCCATGGCACTCCTGCCTAAAAATTAACACCACCTTGCTGTCACCAGAATTTTTGAGAGAAGAGCGAGCATCAGCATTTCACACCCGAGTCAATTTCCCGCCTAACCTGTCACGCTGTGATTGGCTGAAGCCACACACACCGTTGCCATACCAGGAAAAATAAACTCTCGCTGAACAGGGAGATCAAAGTGAGACAGCAGAAAACAAGTTTCCGTGTCTCGCCTACCAATTGAAATAGTGTGCGCGTATGCAGTCATATTTAAAAGGGACGTACACTGTACAAATAAAAACATGAACTGATAGCAGCACGTTATAATTAAAGTTAATAAAAGAGTCAATTGGTCTATTAATGGGTATATAAAATAAAAGAAATTTTGAATAGAATAATTTGGAATAATAATAAAGTAAAAATAAAATATTTAATGATTTATAAAAAAAAATGTTAATTTGAAATAATAAAATAAAGTGTTGTGACGTGTCACAACAGTTATTAAATAGGAGATGCTGAAAAATCTTAAAAGGAAATGCCGGTGGTCTCACAACATAAAAATCAAACCAGTAGAGTAGTAAAAACCAGTGTATGGATGTAGCCACTGATGAAGGGTGTATATACGTCCGACAGTGCTCAGGCAGTTTTTAACAATATTTTGTAAGTCTTTTAGGATGTTAAATAAAATACCTTTCGTTTAAAAAAAACATTTTGTCCTTAGTTTTATCACATTTATTAATTCTGTGTATGAACCACACGCTACAGCAAAAAAGAGAAATTTTTGTCTATAAAAAAGAAAAACCATATTTCACCGTACCGATATTAAATTTATATTATATAAATATAATAGGCTGTATAGAAAGAAGAAATAAAGCTTACAACTTTAGATAAACAAAATATTTCCAATCTCTATTTGATATAAGTGAATTGAATTCTACTGAAAAGATTTTTCCCCTTTATAAATATCCCTTCACGTATTTCAATACTCGTAACCAGTACTAAGTGATTTTCTCGATGAAATTTAATACTGTGATAGAAAACATTGCAGATTATTGAAGGTATAAGAGCTACTGCCAGACAGAACAGAATATTGCTGTCAATAAGTTAAACTTAGAGTTTAAGGGTTTGTTTTCTCTTTAAACTTCCAGATGGTAAAATGATATAAGAGAAATAAAAGTCCCATGTCTAGAAAACACTAGTGGTTTCTATTTTTAAAGGTAATATTCCTAGTACGAATTTTTGTGATGGGTTCAAAATCAATAAAAATGAGAAGGTAATTTTTTATGCATGTCAGCAGAAAAATTGTCTCTTTCTAAGTGTATATGGCATGGTAAATTTATATGTTCATAAATATGATTATGCTCATAAATGTTTAATGTAAATTGTGATCTTTTTTAAATTATGTAATTTTAGTCAGCTTATAACGATGATCTGCATCTGCAACCCTTTATTGAGATGTCCATCGCATACTCTATTATTCAATTATCCTGGGCCTCCAATTTATTTTTGTAAGATCAGTTTGTCTTTGATTACTGTTCATTCAATTTATCTTATTTTAATTACGGTTGTCTATCTCCACTACTTCCTCTATGGGTTAAGTTTCATTGGAAGTCCTTTCAGCACTTCGTCACCACTCTAGTATTCATGGTCTATTATGCATCTTTCCGTCCTTCTTATTGGACACAACTCAAATCTCTCTCTCAATCTGAACTGTTAACTAAAGGTTCAGTTAATTACGTGATTTCTTAATAAAGTTTCAAGCTTAATGCTCACATTTTGCGTATCGATTGAGTATTTGCTATTCATAATAACTAACTATAACAATATTCAGAAACAGGCACTATTTAGGATAATTTAAGAAAAATGCTCAGTATTTATAAATAATATTTTCTGAATTAAGCTTCAATATAAGTTTAGCGCTATTCCTCTGTTTTTTTCGTCATGGTGATCACGTTTAAACAGTTTTCGGTTAACTCATTGCTTTTGTGTTTTTTCAATAAATGACGAAACGACTGTAAGCATGGTTTTATCTTAAGCCTGCTTGTGCCTATGGTCTCATTTGTGTTAATAAATATCCGCATTATGTTTATTTAAGTGGTTAAACATTGTTTTTTAATGTACTTTGCGGCTTTTTGAAGTTTCAAACAACGTTTCTCTAAAATAAAACCCACATTTCCCCTACATTACACAAATCCATCATTTAAACATTTCCGTCATACAAAGTACATGTGTTTCTCACCATTTATGTATAGATCTTATATTTGCTTCTGATAATGTTTCTATAATTATCTAATCACTAACTGGTCTTTCTATATAATTTTAACTACGGACTAATCTAATCTGTTCATTTCCCTTTGTCAATTATCTCAAATTCAGGTATTTTTTAGGTATTTTAGGAATTTAAAATATTTTCTTAACTAAAACAGTATTGATATTTGAACACCAACGAAATATTCATAACCCTGTAAACGTGTTGTAAATTTCAATATATAAATTCGTTTGTTTAACTATTTCATACATTGTAACTGCTCATTAATTCATAAAGGATTATAATCAAATGGTTCCGTGTGAACCAACGATACTAATTATTTATTTAATTTCATTCGTTAGTTTATATAAATAATCGTAAAGATTAAAATTTTAACATGATATACAATATTGAACAAGACATTTTAGACGGTTTCCGTTTTACACTTTTTCTTTATGAAATGTTCAAACATATTATCTAATTTCATTCACTTGTATCTTTGCAAATCAAATTTATAATATTTTATTTCTTTCATGCGAGTCTGATTAATAATATTATCTGATATCAATAATATTAATATTACTGTAAAGTAATTTCCGTGCATTTGGTACGATAGGATATTTAGATCCTGCGCATTTTTCAAGGGGATCCTTGAGAAACATATATAAGCATAAATAACACAATAATGAAGCATATAGCTGTTTTGTGGATAAGATGGATTGCTATCTGTATGATTCATTATTGTGCTATTTGTGCTCAAGTTTTCCTTATCCTTTGCACAAAGTGTATTTTAGTTACGAGGCATTTAGTTACTAAAAAGATATGCTTTTGCTACAAAGTTTTATTTATCCTGCTATTTTCAAAATAAATAATTTAAAAATGTATAACTTAAACGCTTCTACAAATGAAACCTTGAAATTTTGACACCCCATGGAGAAAGCGACATATATTCAGTTAAGCGAATGTCAAGATAACGAAATTTGTCAATCCGAATGAACGGTGTAATATTTGACTACAGTTGTACTCCACCATACATACCATAAATATTCTTCTACGTTTACTGTACACAAAATAAGTAGCTCAACCCATAGAAAACTAAAACACATCTTTGCAAATTTTGAAAATGCGAGTCATTTACAGATTCACATTTCTGAGATGAATCATTTTGCAAAATACACTTTGGACAGTGTCTCCAAAACACACAAGACAAAAGAATCACATACTTTTGATTTTCCAATGGATTGCTGGACTTATTGAACAAACTGTATGTGAGAAGTTAAATTATGTACATTTTTCTTTAATATTTTTTTTTCAAAGTCATTATTTTTCCTGAGCGCTTTATCGAGTAATACAGCAGCCGTTGCTTGCTTAATTGATGTATTCTTACACATATTAGTACATTAAACAGGGACATGACTAGGAATTTTAGTCTCTTAAGCAAAACATGTAAAATTGTGGGCCAAAATAAAAGTTCCAAAAGCTTTTATATTGCACACCTCCTCCCAAAAATATAGCTTTGGGGAAATTACATTTTTAGGTTCAAACATTTAATTTCGGCACCCAAAACCAAAAAATATTTTTTTTTCATTTTGGGGGCCTTTTAATAAGTGAAAAAATTGAAATTTTTGGCATGTTCTTTAATTTTTCATGTTCTTTTGTATGTATTATATAAGCTCCACTAGTTTATTCAAATGTTTGAAAAGTATTCACTGCTTGACTTATATTAAAAAACTGACAAAATCTTAAGACTATTTTCACATCGTGGGCTATTTCTTGTAATGAAGGGTAAGCAGTTGAAGAGTGAAACTATTGTTAAATGCATGCACGCATGTTTGGCCTAGTCCTGACTGACGCCTAGCCCTTTGATAAGGTTCCGGGCTTTTCAAATGTTTTGAAACCTTTTATTTATATTTAACAAGTAATGTATATATTATTTGAAATTGTTTAGTATAATTATTTAATAATAATAAAATGCTTTTATTTTCCAATAAAATTTTAAGGCTATACTTACTCTGTTGTGAGCGATGCAAATATGTCTGCTCGCTCTGAGCTCGTATGTTTTTAGGGCCCTTAAGTGTTGTTGAACCACGCTCAACAGCTCAACTGGTAACCACGCTTCACTGCCAACGGTCGTTTACGAAACTGACAATAAACTACACGCTGTTACATTTAAACGCATCCGCAACATTCTCTTTGTTATTATTGGTGTTAGTGTCTGGTATCTTTACATTTTCTCTAAGGAATACATAAATATATATCATATGAACCTTATTTACAACTAAACCCTCAACTGATTCTTGCCAGTGGGCGAAAATTAGAAAATGATGGCTTACCTTTAATGCACTATCGTCCTTTTATTCCTGTACCAGAGATCCGCTACTATAGTTTTTAACAAAATAATCCACATATCCAGTCGAGTAAATATCTGATTCGTATATGTGAACGAGCAAATAAGTCAACGAACATTAGATGCTCCGTACTCTTCCAAGGTCAGCAATGGCTGGGTTTCATCGATGAGACAAAAAATCGCATTTATTTAATATCAGGTGAGTAAAATAACGACCAAGTGACAGAAATTTAAATAAGGCGACTAAAACTTACACCAGTTGCACATATCAAACAACATATAACACAAAAGACCACATTTTACCAATTATAATAATCAGGTGGTAAATGCGATTTGGTCATGAAATCACAGCATCTGAACGTTATCATGAAGAAGAAAGTTTCCAGCGTCAGAAAATCCTATTCGGCATGACCTTGAACAGCTGTACAAGTGCGCGCGCACTGTTATTTAGAAATTATGCATTTACGTTGTGTGAGAACACCGGCAATCAAGATTTTCGTATTTTGAAATGTACCAGATAGGGTATCTATATTTTTACTTTCTCTGCGATACATGGTAATGTATAGGGCAAGTATTGGAATCATGCCGAAAGTCGCAACTCAAGTTTTCGAGGGATCTACAGGTTTTGAGACCTCTAGAATACGAAAAAAATATTTTTAGCGTGACGTCTGTGTGTGTGTCTGTCTGTGCAATGTATGTATACACGCTAACTCAAAAACTAATGGACCAAATTCATAAAATTTGGTAGGTATGTCACTCGTGTGTGACCCTGGTGCTGATTAGTTTTGGGTATGATTCGGGATAAAAGAATCCGCCTTTTTTGCGAAATCGCCTTCAAAAATCTCTTGTATCCACTCTAGCTAAAAAACTAATTGACCAAACTTCACAAAATGTGGTAGATAAGTCACCTGTGGGATATCCTGTCGCTAATTAGATTTTGGTATGATTCAGTATATAAGAAGCCGCCGGTTTTACGAAATGGCCGGCAAAAATCTAAAATAAAAGACTACATATGCTCAAATGTATCAATTAAATGCTTATTTTATACACAACTTCAGACGACAAAAATAATCAGACCCACCCCATTACTCTAAATTGAATCATTCCAGATATTATTTACATGTTTAATTTCGAGGAAATGAAAACGATTTTCACTGTAGTTAAAAACAATTTTTAATAAAATTTCTTAAAATCTTGTAGTTAAGTCAGCCGATGGTTATCCTGATGCTGATTAGAATTTTATATGATTCAGTAAAGTATAACCGACTCATTTTTGCGCACTGGCCCGCAAAGATAGTGATAATATGAAATAAATGACTAAAATGAATATACATATGTTAAACCATAGTGATTAAGTACTTGTTCTTTAGTTAAATTTTGACAACTAAGGGAATAAGACTTATCCCATGACTGTAGGATGAACCGTTCTCGATATATATATATACATATATATATTTAAGACCTGAAGAGCGTAAAGTGAATTAAGTTGCCAAATTTAACGAAGATGCAATAAAAAGCCAAATTGGATATATCTAATATCAGAAAAGTTTTCATGTTATTTTCAGCAATTAAACTCTATTGCCCAATGAAATAAAAAAATGATAAAATGAATTTGAATCTGTAGTGAAAGTCATGTGCTGCTCACATCAGATTTTTAATACCGTCTTCAGATTATTATTTTCCCTGCAATATATGGTGATGCATATAGGGAAAATTTTGGAATCGTGTCGAAAATCGCAGTCGAATTTTCGACGGGTTTTACACGTTTTGCAATCTCTAAAACACGAAAAAACTATTTTTAGCTCGACGTCAGTGTGTGTGTGTGTGTGTGTGTGTGTGCGCGCGCGTGTGTGTTCTAACTCAAAAACTGATTGACCCAATTTCATAAAATTTTGTAGGTAAATCATTTGCAGGTGACTATGATGCTGATTAAATTTTTGTATGATTGGTGATGAAAGAACCTGCCCGTTTCGCGAAATGGCCCGAAAAAATCGCATGTATCTACTTCAGCTAAAATACTAATTGACCCAATTTCACAAAATGTGGCAGATAAGTAGTTACCCTGGTGCTGATTAGATTTTGGTATCATACGGAAAAAAACCTTCATTTATTCTTCGCGAAATGTCCCATCAAATTCGTCCAAATCTAAAATAAAAAACTACGATCAAATGTGTCCATTAGATACATACGTAAACTTTGACGATGAAAAGAATAGACCCATCCCATTACTCAAGGACTAACCGTTCTCGAGATATTTTAGTTATTTCTCATTTTTGCTACGCCGCCGTTGAAAATACGTCCAGTCACCCAATAAAAAGTAAAATTGAATTAAAAGTGCAAATTCATTGTTATTTTGTACAATAAAACTCATTTGAATGAATTATTAAAGAGATAAAGAGAAGTTAAATTCGAGTCTATAGTCAAAACTATGTTCTGCAGACATCATAGTATTCATTTCGATTGCCTATATAGTATTGCGTACAGATGAATTTGCCCTTGTGGCGTGATCGAAAATTTGAATTTTGGATTTCGTCATGACATGATTTGAGTATCCCATAGCTGAAATACCAATGATTATGTATGTGTATGATAATCTGTATGGTATTTTGTAAACTTTTAAGTGGGTATGTAATGTTTCGAACGTGTAATATTCTCTCAATGACGTCTCCCTTCTTATCTTTCGTCTTTATCGCAGACCAAACGGGCTCTCGGAGTGTTTTCTCCAGAAGACAACGGTGCGAGCATTTATTCCCTGACTTCAGTCTATGGTTGCTAGAATTTCGAGTCAGAAGAAGGGATGCCAGATTTGGCGATATGTCGCCAATTTGGCGACATATGCCGACTTCCGGAATGTTCCCGAAATTCACAAAATAACGATTGGTCTGGGAGATATTAGATAATTCTGGAAAATTCTGCAGATATATTTCCAGAAGTTTCTATAGAGAGACTATAAAAGGAACTCATCACTCTGTTGAAGTTCAATACAATATACGAGCTACAGTGAACTCTGACTTTTGTCAATGTTTTGAGAATGGTAACCGTTGTTTTGTGAAATTATGTTCCCCTGTATTTTGAGAATATTATCACTTATTTGCTTATTCTGTGAAATTAGTGGAGCATTTAAGTGTTGTTTGATTGTATATTGTTTCTGTCATGAATAACTTAAGTTTTCTGGAACCTTGAACTTGTTCTTGTATCCTACGTATACACCCACTATTCCTGAGGAAAAGTTTCGTAACAGTATATATGTATATACACACACACACACATACATACATACATACATACACACACACACACACACACATACATACATACATACACACACACACACACACACACATATATATATATATATATATATATATATATATATATATATATGGATTTGTGCCTTGTATCTTTGAATAATGAAACTTTATCGGTTTTTTAATGTGACCGAATATTCAAAAGTCCAAAAATGTTTAATACTTTCTTGAAAAAATCATAATTGTGTATACAGTTAGTTATGTTAAATAAACAGTTAGTTTATATGCAATTTAATATCAGAAAACGAATGGTGTCCATTTTTAAAAGCTCTAATGTATTGTTCTTGAAATACTTCACTGTTACAATTACCTTTATCCAAAATATTTTGAAAAAGTGAAAATAAGATTAAATATTTATTTAGTTGATTTTCCTCATATATATGCATCATATCTACTAAAATCATTGTCGTTGATCTTATAAGTTTCGTTAATGAGAACAGACATGTTTTCCAGTAGTTTTGCATTTAAACGCCAAAAAAGTCGCCAAAATATATTCATTTACATTATGTTAAATTAATGACAATGCTATAATGATGTGGACTTCTCACATGATCGTAGAAAAAAGTTATAAAGTTGTTGAAAGAGCTAAATACCCATTTACAAGGTGTTAATTCGATGCAATATCATAGTTGTGTGCTTTATGAATGTCGTTATAATTGAATGGAAATACAGGTTTTCTAAATTGTTTTAGGTGAATACTAAGATAGTCCATCTAATGGGGTTTTCCTAAAGTTAAAATCGTGTTTGCATTGCAGATAACAGTTTATATAACTATTTCTTATCATGCGTTCCCAAGTATGGAATTGGTAATATGCAATGGTAACAAAAAGACATAATGTGTGCCATAATTTTGCAAATCTCTACAGATATCTGAGAATTCATTCCGCGTTATATTTCAAATTTCTTCAATATATATTCTGTTTAGTATGCATGACGCAACAACAGTCGATTTCATTTTCACAGAACCCGCCTTTAAAAGCCTTACTTCAAGTTTGAATTGAGACCTCATTGCTAAAAAATACAAAAAAGGACATATCAAGCTTAATTTGCAATTTGTAGTAAGAGATATCCTAAACCTGCAATGACTGTAAAAAAATTGGTCATGTGATACAATTTTTAACCACCTATAGAGACCGACAAATTCAGTCTTACCAAGTAGACGTATTTAAATTTCTTTTAATAAGATTGAAATTATGCTACATGTACTGTAACAGACAAATTCAAATTCACGCAACCCACCTACATATCAAAGCAAGTAACTAATATTTGATATAACACATAGACTGATTTCGTGGTCATCATATGATCGACGTACATTGATTTCCCACTCATCATGTAATCGACGCTTATTGGGTGATAGGTGTTTCAATTAGTTTAAGGTATTTTTGTTGATGATGAACGCTAAACATGTCAATTGCTTTTGATTTCTGTATGAGTCAAATGCTTTACATTTTCAGTGTCCACATAATTATGTTTGCCATTTAACGAGTGCATATTTCAAATCAATAATTATCTTCCAATAAAGTCATTTCGATTGTATTTATTATCGATTTATGTGAGAAGGGATGATTGGCAATGTCAAGAATATGTTCTGTTAGGAAGATTATTGTAAAAACTCATAGAAACCCTATTTTCAGTACCCTGCTCTATTTTTATAATAAAGTATAATGGTCTTAATTCTTTTCTTTCTTCTTTTCATCTTGATTTTATCAAACTCATCTTAAAAGTAGTAAACGATATTAGCAAAATGTTATTTCTCAACCAAACTTTTTATTTCTGTGGGTTAATTTACATGTTATTGGTTTATAATGTTGTAAGTATTAGGCACATAATAGCTAAATTTTAAACAATGTCATCGCTTATAATTTGTTGAACAATTTCATTGAGTTCGTATATATTTTTTAATGTTTCCTGTTGAACTTGTGCTCCACTTTACTTCAGCTACTTAACTAGGTAAGTACATAACTTTAACAGGAAATTAAACACCAATTTAAAATATAAATCCAATTTCAAATTAAACCATAATCTGAATGAAACTTATATTCCAACCTAACTAACAGGACTATACGAAAGGATCCAACAAATTTTTAATTTTAATTTATATATTATCAGCTAACTTCGGTGTAGAAATCAAAATACATAAAGTATACAGGGTGATCATAAAGTCTTTCAACAAGAAAATGAATGTTAGTGCACATCAAGACGAACAATATTTACAATGGGACCTAGGGCTGCATCCCACTCATAGTGCCAGAAAAGTAGGAAGTTATGGTTGATCCTACAGTACTGACAATAAAAGAGACTTAACTAATCTAGCAAGCTTGAGCTCGAGAAAATCCGCACGGTACTGACCACGTCAAATACCTGCAGATATTTTCTGACAACATCTGGGTAGGTTCGTTTCCTTGGTGATTGTCTGGTGGGACCTTATGTCTTGCCAAGACGTCTCACAGGGCAGCGTACCGTATGTTCTTGAATCCAATGCTTCCGAGTCTGTTGCAGAGTTTTCCCTTACCACACAGAGGGATATGTGATGTGTGCACGATAGGGCCCCAGCACACTTTTCCACCGAGGTCCAATACTTCCTAAATGCAACTTATCCCGGACGGTGGATTAAACGTGGTGGACCTATGCTTGGTCTCCTTAAACTTGGACCTTAATCCACTGGACATTTTCTCCTGGTGGCAGATGAAAACCTTGATGTACAAGACACCTATCTACTCCCTGGATGATTTCGCCGCAAGAGTCGTTTTTGCGGACAAGATCAACACCTCACCAGGAGTCTGCGAGAGAGGGCGACAGTCTTTCATTCGTCATCGAACTTTGTGACGATGATCTAGGACGCCACTTTGAAAAACTCCTTTGAGTCTTTCTCTGATGCGAATGTAAATGTGGAACTCCTAAATTAGTTAAATTTTGAATTAGTTTTCACTATTGAAGGAATGACGTGGGTATGTAACTTTGCTCTTTTCTGACATTATGCGTGGAATGCGGCCGTAGGTTCTATTGCAAATATTGCTCAGCTTGATGTGTACTATCATCCTTCTTTTTGTTAAATGCATTTACGATCACCCTGTATACAATGCATGTAAAAAGGGCACAAATGGTATACAAATGCTATTCAGCCCACATCAATATTACGACGATTTAATAAAATCAACGAAATCATGATATATATTTAATCTTCTGAACTGCACAACGAACTAATCTAAACTAATGAAATACTACAAAAACTTGCATTTCCATCGACGAAAATCCTTCTATCTGGTATTCGAAGTTAGTCTAAGAAAGACCCTTATTCTAATGCTGATAAGTTTAGGACATACATTTATATCAGAAAAGGGCACACAAGCACTATTTTTATACTGTTTCATTTAGCTTGGTCTTTCTGCTTGTTTGGGACAAATCTTTGAATGAATTTTTGACGCACGTCTACCGATTTTCTTGAAATTTTATACACAAACATATTTGTGATGACAATACAACATTGCTCAAAATAAAAGTCCCATTTTTGTAATATAATTTTAAATTTATATATATATATATATATACACACATTTATATGTATATGTGTGTGTGTGAATGAGAGAGATATATAGAGAGAAAGAGAGAGAGAGTGAGAGAAAGGGGGGGGGGCATATGGAACGGATTTTAACTACAACAATGAGATTATGTAAAGCGAAATATATTTTTCGGAGGCCATTTCGCAAAAAAATGATGTTTCTATTTCTCGAAAATCCGCCAGATATTAATAAATTGAAAGGTTCCACTGTACTAAGAAAAAATACATACTGTACAAACAAAATTTCAGATATTTAGGATGTAGAGAAGTGAATCAAAAATGGAATCAAAGAAGTTGAATAATACATCCAAACAGACAACCATCAGTCATAAAGAAGTTAATAAAATGTTTTTTAAAGTGTTTGACTGGTTAACTGATAAAATAATTTATTACAAAGTCGAGAAAGACTGAAAAGTATAAAATAAAATATTATTAAACAGCTTTTAAGTTTTACGGTTTTAGTAAAATGCACTAAAAAGTAAAATATAAGTTTTAGGTGTCACAACATTCCTGTTCATATGCGTCTAAAAACAAAACCATGGCGCGCCCTTAAAGGAAAGGTATTTAAACATTAACATAATTTTAAGGAACAATAAATGTAATAGATAGCATAGACATATAGCATAGAGATAGCATAGATAAGAATGACGGATAGTTGAATCAAAATTGTCGAATAAAAATTGTAAATAAATTAAATGTAGTCATTATTTTATACGTCCTTTCAAATTTGTCAATGACTTTTTTTTACATATCGGATGTTTTTAGATGATTCTTTTACTACAAAATATTGTTTAAACTGCTAAAATTTTACCCTTATACTGGTTTATATTTTATACAAATTTTACACGTAAAATTCCTAAATTTCAAATGAGTATTTCTAAATCTTACAGACATAGCATTTCTCCCATTCGTTCACTCTTATTATCATCCTACACATTTTCGCAAAGATAGAATTTAGTAGAAGATAAATGAAAAATTCAAAAGCTTAACTAAATTACATTTACATTCGAGAAAATTTTCACGAAGGCTTGAAACATCGAATGAAGATAAAAAAAATGACTTGGATAGTTTCCAAGAATTAGAAAGATTTAGCTTTCATTTTAATCAGATTCTACAATCAAATTTTACGAATTTTTCAACCATAATATTTTCAATGGACAGATAATTCCGTTCAAGAAGACATACAATTTATTTTACGTTATTTTAAAAAATTTGTACTTACTTCAGGTCAATAAATGTGAATACAAAAATAAATTTATAAAATTATCTTCCTTTTCATCACTATTATTAGTCAATTAGTCATATGAAAGCCTATCATTTTATTGTAAATAGTAAAAATATCATTAAATCATTTTGTAAAGATCTCACTGCCCAAATCTGGTATTGAACCACGGGTCCTTTAATTATCCATCCGATTCTCTAACCGTTGAGCTACTGGGACACTGTTTCAAAATTTTCCTATTATCTGCATCTTCTAAGAGGGGCTTTCCTAGTAGTTCTAATTACTTCTAATCATGAAGTAGAACTATTTTGTTTATTCTATAGCATGTTAAGTAGTAATTGAAACTCCTCGGAAAGCCTCTCTTAAAAGGGGTTGACGCTTATATGCATCGAAGCACGGTTACGGAACAACAAAGCAATCATTCTTAATATAAGTTTAAATATTTTATTCTATAGCCTTGAGTAACATTCACTCCACTACGCATCCACCGCCGGCGACCTAAATTTCTGTAGTATCAGCCGATATAAGTATTTATATCTGCAAACCACTGGATCGGCTCCTAAGCTCGTTATACTAATAAAAATAATAATCTCCACCCTCTGAAATCAGATCGGCGTATAACTGCGGATCAGAACACCTTCGTATTTTTTGTATTTATATTTATGCGAGATAGTGTGACCGTGGTGTTGAAACTGGCATCATTATTCACAGAATCCAGTAAATTGAACCCCACAATTATTGAATCACACCTGAAGGGTTAATTAATTCGGGAGTGATTGCAACTCTTTCGCTTTCCTAGCTGGGGATCGAACCAAAAATCTTCGTAACTTGCCAGCTGATGCTCGAAACGTTGATTTACTAAGACAAGATTCCAAATTATCAGCATCGACTTCTACCCTATCTTCTGAAATGAAACAAATTGAAGTAAAATATATTCCCACACATGTTATAGCTATAGTATTCTATCGTAAATCTATAGCTTTGCATTTTTATATGTTATATACTATCAAACATAGAAAATACAACACCATGGAGCTTTGACTGTATAATTATACAAATTTCGATACAAATACAGCTGGCCGATGTATGCAAATGATCAAAAACGCAAGTTGGTCATGAGATTTGAGCGCGAGATATAAGGTTTGGAAACGAAAGATGAGACAATAGTTCTTACTGTCTGTCGCCTACGGAAATCCGATTTTAGAGCTGTTTTTCGTTTCATTTCGTTTCATAAGTGTTATTAATGATATGCTTCGCTGACGACGCCGAAGTCCGTTTCATCATTTGAACGATCGTGCGATGGGGATCATTTTAGGCCTTTGTACGGCTGGGTGGTCGTTCCGGCGTATCGCCGCTGAAACACGCGTGAATGTGTCTAATGTACAAATGATTTAGAAAAGATGGACTGAAGAGGGGCATGTGAATCCTTGTAGTGGTACAAGTTCATCCAAACGTGCATTAATACGCATTGATCGATGCATTCAAAAGCATGCGGTGACGGCACCACAAACGACAGCTGTCGACAGTCTGCAGAATTTGCAGATTACATTGGATGTTTCAATATCAGTGAGAATATTTTCTCGACGATTGGCCGAAAGCGGTTTGCCCTCAAATCGTCCTTTACGAAGAATACCATTGAAGACAAAACACCGACGAGAGATACCGTAAAGTTGTCGGCCCCGAGCCACTTGGACAACTGAATGGAACAGTGACGAACCTCGGTTCTGTTTGTCGAATGACAGTCACCGTGTGAGAGTTTGAGGCGACGTGGAAACAGATCCAATCCTGCTGCGACTGTAAAACGCCATACTGCTCGATAATGTTGCATAATGTTCGATGTGCCATTGGCTTCGATAGCCGGTCGTCTCTGGTTTCTATCATAGGAACAATGATGGTACGACGATATGTGGATGAGGTGCTTCGGCCGGTTGCCCTGCACAGCCTTCAGTGGTTGCAAAACGATGTTTCTCAGCAAGATAACGCGTGACCGCTCATGGCAACCATCATCAGACCATCCTTGTAATGTATACAGCTGCTTCCTTGGCTTCCGCTGTCTCTAGACCTCTCACACATCGAGCTTGTATTCGGAGTGATTGGCCGTCGTTTTTTACTGTTCTGCTCCTGCCTCAACAGGGGATGACCTATCGAGGAAGGTTGAAGGCATACGGTCATCTATCTCCCAGAAAATTATCCACACGTCCATTGCATCTGTTCCTAAAAGGATTTCTGCCTGTATTGCCACAAGAAATTGTCCTACTGATTACTGATCACCTTGTCTATGCCATCAGTGTATTGCATAATCCTTCTGTAATTAACACCACTTATTTACACATGGCATCTTTGTCTGTGTGTCCTTTATCATCTCACTGTATTCGCTCTTTCATGGTGTTGAAAAATCACAATATCTCCATTCGAAAAATCACAATGTCTCCGCCATTCCTAAAAGCGCTATCCTGATATCCTGCAGAACCTTTTTACTAAGTGAAAGTGAGTTTCTGTGTTTAAGAAAAACAAATTCATTGGTTGAATATCAGGGAATATTACAACGTATATAATTTGTAATTAAAACCTTTTCCCATACAATATCTCAAAGTATGTAAGAAATATAGTTTCACGTAGAAAGTAGGATTTTGATACTCACAACAACACGTTTTAGATATATATGTACATCTAGAGAACACGGCTTCCTACTTATTCCATATTTCATTCTGCTCATTTGCTTGAATCTATCAAATATCATACATTTCTGATATCTCTGACGTGACGATGTCTTAACTTATGAAGTATCACTCAGAAATGATAGCTATTATTGCTGTCTAATTGAATACCCAATGGTGGTGGATCAGTACTTTTGAGAAAGACCATTGCACATGTCCTTCCGATGCTCCAGGGAACAGGGAAGAAGAAATGAAGCGTTATTCTTGTTCAGTGAAGCCTCACATTTAAATAGTTATCGATATTCCCGGCGTAGTGTTAAATGAAACGGATGAACACAAGATACGTAGATTGTCGTGGAAATAAAAATATGTGGGTCTCAGGTTTTGAACTGTTGGTATAATACATCTTGTTCTTGTCCAGAATGATGTCATGTTTCCGATATATTTATTTGAAATAAATTGATAGTATTTTGTTTTATTCTAAGCTTGAAAAGGGGAGGGCCGGGCAAACA
Source organism: Amaurobius ferox (assembly GCA_951213105.1). NCBI lineage: Eukaryota > Metazoa > Arthropoda > Arachnida > Araneae > Amaurobiidae > Amaurobius > Amaurobius ferox. The sequence continues at coordinate 131,449,994 of OX578148.1, forward strand.
AATGGATGTTATGTCTATAATCGGCAATATTTTGTGAAAAATAGAAATAATTGTTGGAAACGAGAAAAAATATTGTAATATTATATATATTACTGCTAAATTGGCATGGTCGTAAATTACTCGTATAGTGATACTTATTTATTATAAATTGTACATTGCTTTGTTGTGCCGCTATTAACCCTCTAATTATTTAAATTTCGCGCGAGTTCTGTAAAAAATTATTAATTAATATAGTACTAAATGGATCACACCATTTTAACTTTAACAATAAAACTTATATATATATATATATATATATATATATATATATATATATATATATATATATGTGTGTGTGTGTATGTGCTTATGTGTGTTAAAAACATAAATACTTAATTATTCAATTACAACAATTAATCATATTATTTCAGCGGAGGGAACATGTGAGACCACTTAAATTGACCAAAATATGTTTAGACCTAGATATCTTTTTGAGGAGCACATATCATCAAGTCTGTCTTGGACTTTGTTAGCAGCACGTACTTGATATCGTCCTTATTACTAGCATTAACTCGTAGTGCAATGCACTGCCCCGTAACTTCGTCGATCATATTGTACTGCTGACTCAAACACTCCACTTCTGTCATTCTTGTAGTCATTTTTGTATTCGCCAAGTCATATCGTTCTAGTCATAATTTCGAACCCCTAGTATCGTCTCTATATCACGATGTTGCACACATACCTATATCTAAAAAACAAGTGTCGTTCTTAAGTCACAGGTTGTGGCTTTTTTAGCATTTAGGTGACGCAACAGCCACTTTCACCATTGGTTAACCTTTTATCCGATGCCGTAATTTCCATTTTCGTAAGGGCCTGCTCAGCCCCCTCTGTCCTGACACTCCTGGTTTATGGTTTTATCTGACCTCTGGGTTCACATGCTGTAAAACCTGGCGTCATCAAGACTGTAATTATTGTTTGCCATTTCAGACACAATAAATATTATATTATACATAAAACTGTCTCACCAAAGTGTGAGATCTATTTCTGGTCCCAAAATAATAATAAGAGATGGAGACATAATTTATGACATTGGTTCAAGAATGACAAGTTACTCTTGTTACATGTATTAATATAAATATATTACAGGATATGTATATATATTAGAAATATGTATAATTATTAGAATTACTAGTATTACTAGAAAAAATGCTCGAAATATATACTATTATATTTAAAATATTTTTTTTAAATTGCATTTTTGTATCCATTCTCATGTATTTGTTCATAACTATACCAAATTATAAAGATTTAGAAGCAATATTCGAGGAGGGAAATATTTGCGTAATTGACAATTTTAATCGAGATAGACTTGTGCATATATTAACAAAATCTGACTTACTCGCTCAACCAATTTTTAAAAATGTTTATCAAATATACACATCATGGCTCCGGAGCAAATTTAAGGATCTAAATTTGCTCGTCTCAAAAATCAACGCTATCTCGATTTTTTCATCAGATATTATAGTTTCCATCTATATATAATTGAATATCCAATACGAGTGCAATTCCTTTTCCTTAAAAAATTATTTTTTGGGGGAAAAGGAATTGAACACGTCTCAACTAAGTACCTAATAACTGGAAAGAAATAGCAAAGCTTAGTTTATAAAGAACTATTACAGGTTGTTACAATACAGTATTGTGGCAATTAATTGAGAAATGCAGTTTTTTTTATAAAATTCAGTTTTATTCAAGTTTTCTATGGATACAATTAAAACTAATAAGTGATATGACCTCCCCGAGACTTTATAACATCACAGACACGTTTCGGCATGGAATGTACTAGACTAGCACATGCAGTTTTAATTTCAACGTCTCTGAACCATATGTCAATAACGGCCGAAATTAGCTTGTCCATCGTCGTACAGTCAAATTTGTGAAGCCGTTTTTTGACAATAGCCCACAAATTTTCTATGGGATTCAAGTCTGGTGAATTCCAGGGCTAATCCAGTACGGTAATATTTTTTTTGAGCAGAAATTTTTGATTCGCTTCGAAGTGTGACATGGCGCGCTGTCTTGTTGGAAAACGCAATCTCCGTTCAGCCACAGTTTAGCCATGGGTGGAAGCATTTTTCGGGTCAATATGACTTCGTAACTGGCACTGTTCATCATTCCCTCTACGGGAACAAGAGATTCTATCCCCAAAACGCTGAAACAACCCCAAAACATCTTTTTGGGCGGATGCTTGATTGATGTGGTGCTGATTGAGAGGTTCTCCTTGGCTCCTTCTCACGAACATAGATCTAAATCCCTGAACCACAAAATGTGTTTCGTCAGAAAAGAGAACCTTCTCCCAGTCCTTCTCAGTCCATGTTTTGTATTTCCGTGCCCATTCCAACCTTTTTTTCTTCATGCGAAGCGTCAGAAGCTGCTTCTTGTACGGTCGACGTGCTCTCCGTCCGTGTTCTAACAGCCTGCATCGCACTGTTGAAGGTGACAGGTCAAAACTGGTTAATCGGTGATTTTTAACACTCATTCGATGTAAAGTTTTGTCGTGACGAGTCGAAGTTGATCTTTTTCGGCCGCATCTTCCAAAGCGGTTGGTTCCAGCATTTCCTGTTTCTTGAAACCGCTTCCAGATCCTCCCGACACTTGCTGTACTCACTCCACTTATTTTACCTATTCCCTCGAACGTCTTAGAAGTGTGCTCTCTAAGCGCAATCACTTTAGAACGTGTTTCAGCGCTGATATCCATGACGCTAATGAGCCCTGCAACAACTGAGAAACTTCCACTGCGGAACACCTGCCACCTGGCGGAGGAATTTGAACACCTGCTACTTACCATGTGCATACGAACACCTGCTACTTTGATAATAACTGCAATTTGAACTCTGAGCTAATTTGGAGTGTTTTTCCTAAGCTTACGTGTGATAAAACGAAAAAAATGACATTTCTCAATTGCCACAATACTGTATATATCCTTAAAACTTTAATTATAGAGTAAGATAATACAAATAAAAAAATCTGATGTGGGCAACACATGACCTTCCTTATATAATGTAATGAACTTACTACTTTTACAGTAAAAAAAAAATAGGTTTTTCTTATAGTAGATACTAATATTCTTTCCAAGATATTGAATTTTCGACAATTAGTCGTCATTTTCATTGATGCAGCGTCATTTTTATCCATTTGGCGAGATTTTCGTTAATTTGGCATCATTTCAAAAAGTCGCCAAGTTGGCGACCTTCCGCCAAATTCGTCGCCAAAATCTCGCCAAGCGTTATGGACGAAGAAATAAGTTATTCTTACAGCAGACAAATGAGTATTGGCGTTCAAATACAAAAGTATTACTCAAGTATATATTTCCATGAATGGAACGAGCTACATCCACGAGAATGATGTCACCCAATTTATCGTATGGTATTACATATGAAAAGTGAACATGTTTCTCAATAGGAAATATATATTTTTTATTTTATGACTTTTTGATAATTTTTTTGAAAAATGTGTATAAAAAGCATATTGTTGTTGAAAATATGCTGTTCTTTTGTTGTTGAAAATATGCTGTTCTTTTGTTGTTGAAATTTTTGAAACTCTAAAAAATAGTTTACGGTTTATCCTTGTCTAAACGTAGATCTTTTTATAAATTGTATTTATGCAAATTTTGTCGCTATATCTGGTCTATATATGAACGATTCAAATTTTATTTCCGTGTAGCCACTGTTGAAGAGCGTACTTATGCTCGGAAGCGCTCTGCCCCTTTTTTTAAACTTTTGTACGTCTTATAAGAAGTAAAATAATAACTTTCTGTTGTGGATGTGTGCTTAATTTTTGCCATTATAACATCAGACGTGATGCCAAATTATTTATTATTTATATATACGGTAAGAATGTACTATATAAATTTTGGCGTTCTTCCCCAGTTGTTCAGAAGAGATAACCAAGATTAATTTTTTTTAAACTATAATAGTTCGCGAACTGGCGAATATTCGGGAATTTGGGTTTCATTCATAATCATTGTTGGTAGTTCAAAAAATGATTAAATTATAACGACAATAGTTGTATACTTAGCCGTAAATATATTTTCGATTCCAAAATATATTTTGCTTTGAATTACTCCCTATTATTTTGTAAAATATAGATTGGATATTAAGATAGTAGTTGTGTAGCGTAAAGTAGTACAAATCAGTGCAGGTACAATCAGTACAAATCAGTATCAGTACAGGTACAATCAACACTATATGGTAATATCTTGAATTTGTAAGGATTGGCCATCTTACTTGCATTGTCATCTCACCCAGACTTTCAATTATATATAGCAGAAAAATAAAATGTGAATTTTTAAAATTATATAATATACTACTTTCTTTAAAAATGTTCTTATTAGAAAAATATTTCTGTCTTTTTTTAAATAAATATTTAAAATTATATGTATGTTTTAGGGAACATGGATATTCATGTTTATCTCAATGTTCCTATTTTATTATTTATCAGAATTCTTCAAATCTCTGAATTTCTGGTTGTCTAGAAGTGACGCAATATTGACGTCTGAACTTCAGAAATGATAACTTTCTTGGTCGTCAAATTAAATCCTCAGACGCCGCGTTTTTATTTTTCTGAAAATCCAGTGCCTTTTCTCTCTAGGGAAACATAATAGGTCAAATATAGCTCAGGTATTATTCAACGGAGCTTAAAGTTAAATAGTTACTATTATATACCTGACAAAAATATGAACTCACGATAAGAGGATGATCTAATAGTGATAACAAGACACTTATAAATGTTTCGTTGTATAATCTTTATCGGAAATGATGATTTTAGTAACATTGGGAGAATTTTTGTAAACTACATGCAGGGCCGTAGTCATGAAGGAGCCAGAGGCAGATAATCCCCACTCAAGAGGTATGCTCAGCCTCCCTGATAAAAATATTAAATTTTTAGTAGTGATATGAAAATTCATATAAAATGCCATTCAAATTTTGCATAACATTTTCTTTGAGATTTTTATAGATCACTTTATTTTAAAGATTTCTTAATTGAATTGAATTTGTGATTACACTAATGATCAATTTATATACATATTTAATTTAAAAATATTTAAAAAACTATGACAATAGCATTTAGGATACTTTTGTATAATTGTGGGGTCACTGTTATACATTATAGAGTCAAAATCAACTGATAAATAGGTAAGATTTAATATTAAGCAATAACTTGTATTAACTTTCAAAATGTTTCTACACATTATTAACAGCTTTATTACTAGTTAATGGTTACATTAATTGTAATTATATATTTGAATATTGATGTATAGTAGCTTATTAATAATCATGTCTTAGTTTGCAAATATAAATGCAATTATATGTTAATAATTTATCTGAATGGAAATATACAGCTGTAACTATTATGGCTTATAAATGCAAATGATTAATTGTGTTTTTGGGGAATCCCTCTTTTATAACTTCTGAGCCCCCCTTGAACTTCCTCCCAGTCCTTCTTCGATTTCGTCTCTGGTCAAGGACCTGCTACAAGCATGCCTTTAGGAACGATGTTTAAAGCGAATTCAATGAACTTTAACTAATTATTAAAACCATTATAAAAATAATGTATTGATTTCTGCGTTTATCAAAAGTTTAAAGCAAATTATACCCTGAACCAACGTTATACCCATAACCACTGTTTAAAATATATCTGTGTGAGAATGTACACTCCTTAGTTTATCTATTCATATGTATGAGGCGCAAACATAATAACTGAAGACCAAATTCCCACGTGTTGCTACTAAATGGTATGTATCGGTGCATCATGTAACATGTTGTTGGCAAGACTTCACATTTATAGCGGAGCCACCACATTTGTGTAATGGACAAATTGTCAAATTTTTGGAGGTTATGTTTATTCAAAAGTGCTTTTCAGACAACACGACTCGGGCGCTTTTGAAGGAAGACACTACGCAGTCAAAGCTTAACTTTCATATAAAAACGCTCCATTTAAAATTTACAAAATCTTTAAAAACGACATTGGGTAAGCGTCTGACTGAACATAAAATTATGGCACATGAACTTGGTGCCGTGGACAACCATCTGGTTACATGCGTAGGCTTTGGTATCACATACAGATAGAGAGAGACGGAGCAAAACCCGTAGTTACTCTTCACATTACTTGGCGTCACCGGAGAAGTAATTTGTCAATGGCAAACTGTACTTACAATATATGCAAATCCATATAAGAATTCTCAAGAAAAATATTTTGCATACAGTTACTATATTAAATATAACAAATTGATTTATTTCAAAAAGTTTTCAAAAGTTCAAGTATTTGGGTCTTCATATGCGCTGTCCAATGATTATCGGAAATATACATGTATATGAGTGTAAACGCCCTAATATTTTTTTGTTTATATCTCATAATGCATAAGCATAATAGATGAAAGGCAAATTAAATGTTGTTAAATATTATGTTAAATAATAAATGCTGTTAAATATTATGTTAAATATTAAATGCTGTTAAATATTATGCATTGTTCCATCGTGTAACGTTCGGAAAAATGTGTTGCATGATTACAATATGATTATAATTCGACTCATAAGGTTATATTTAAAAACGTCACAGTATATAAGGTCACATTTAAAATGAGGGTATTATGTTTTTTGAGTAAGCAGTGTAATTTTTGGAATATTCGTGGTTATATAGTTGTATCGTATAAAAATATATATTACTTATTATATTAAATTTATATATAATTGCCGAAGTGATACCCCACCATAGTCAATTTTGGGGTTTCTTATATTGTAGTGAGTTACGCGTGGCCGCAAAACACACCAGAGTAATTTATTATGCTGCCAGGTGTTTTTTTCTCAAAAGCAATTTGATTAATAGCATAAAATTAATTTCATTTATCCAATAAACATACATTATATTGCTCAAACAAAACTTTATTAATTATTACTTTTATCATTAAATCTTATTCACCAAATTTATTAATTAATAACATAATAGTTAATAGAGCTATTTTGGTGTTGTGATACAGTACGAATACTATTAATTTAGTACACTGACTACTGAATCTTCAAAATCATTCCTCAAAATTTTTATGTAAATGGTTACCTGATTCACCCCGATTCATCTTCCATTGGGCCTGAACTCTTTGTCCAGTCATATGAAGTTCTTACCAGCTTTTGCTAGGAGCACACATTTACGAGCACATCATTTTATATCAACGGTACGTCAGAAATCTCTGCACACCATTTTATATCAACAGTAAGTCAGAAATCTATGTACATCATTTTATGTCATCAGTAAAATCGGGATTCTCTGTACGTCATGTCATGTGAACCGTAAGCTGGGTTATTTCTGAATGTCATTTCATGGCAACGGTAAAATCAGCAATCTGTTCTTTTCCCAAACTCTCGTAAGAGGTACTATGTGTTTCCCCCCTTCTCCACATTAACTTTGGAGATTTGTTCTGTCATTGGTTCCAGTTCTGTGGGTGGAGCGTATGTTAATCTCCATTGGACATCTTATTTTGCCTTGAAGTCTTTTTTATTTCATAAAGTGCGCGTTTACGAAACCATAATTTTATAGCTTGGGCAATAAATTAATATCCACCCTATCATAAAAACTGGCGTATCAAAACTGATAATAAAACTGGTGTCTGGGGCTTGGTGCCAGCCTGTTGCTTTTTGCCTCTGTAGACAAAATATGCTTTCTATTCGTAAAGCCTATATTTTGTAATGGTTATATTCGCACTGTGTCACAATAGTATACACTAGATAATTAAAGTTTTGACTTCATTATGGGTTCATCTTCCAATGTAAGTATCGTAGTATATACAAGTCAACCATATCAATCTAATTCCGTTATACATTGAAAGTTTGCAAAACGCCATTCACATGAATGATTTCATTAGCAATCAACATAAAATATAATCTTTGTTTGTAATGTAAGAATTATGGAGTCATATAATATGAAGAAAATTATAATTTTAACGATATATTTTTATTTCTTTAAAAGTATGCTTATTCGTAACATGGGTACACGAAATTTTGGTATACGAGCAAATATGCGTTTTAAAATACATTGATTAAATTTGAAGCACACTTTATTTTGCTATGTATTTTCTGTCACAATGTCGAATACTAATTAACTGTAGTATAACTCAACTCGACTTCTCATACCAAAATTTATTTTTAAGTAACATTTTTTTTGTCAAATTTTAAAGATGAAAAAAAATGAAAAATATGTATCGTAGTAGCAAATGATGAGAATTATAGCGTATTATCATTCATTTTAAAGGCCAAGAACATTTTTATCGATTTATAACAAATTTGATACAATGTGCCCCAAAAAGAGTGAGGGCTAATGACATCACAAACACAAAAGTTACATCGCGTCTATTTTTATTACAATGATTGAAACTGATCCTTGGGGCCACAAATAACCTATTTTATCTATAATGTTAAATTCTATCCTATATTAAGAAAATACAAAATTTCGAAGTTTTCACTGGGGTTTCAAAAAGTGTATCTATTTCTAAATTTTATGCTAATAAAGCTGGATGTAACATTTTATGAAAATCCATTAATATTTGTAACAACTATCTCAAACATAATAAATCGACTGCACGCGTCATACAGATCGACATCAGATAGATGGATATTATTCCAAAAATAGTTAATGCGTGTTCAAGAGGTCCTATAAAACATCAATTGACATCGTAAACTGAAAAAAAAATCGTGAAACAAAACTTCTTTATATACTTTTCTACAGTAAGTAAAAATAAAAATATCTGAAGGATTATTATCTTCCTAGAACAATACAGAAAATATATTTATGGTCACTTTTAAGAATCTTCTATTAGAAATTGTTTAACCCTACTACAGATCCAGTAAGCATATTGCCTAATTAATTAAAATGTTATTTATAAATTACCATGAGTTGTGACTATTTAAATATATTCAGTGTTAAAAGTCATGTGTTTAACTGTAATCACCAAGTTAGGACATATCTCTGTTCAATAACCACCTAACCAGTGACCACAAAAGAACACTTTTACAAGCTTCTTAGATCATTCGTCATTTACCGGTTTCAGCAACTGATTGATTTATTAACTAATTTGTGCAATCGTATTTTTATCGATATAGATTTGGATCTTCATAAAGCAGTTTGCGTTGAAAACATATGACGCATTTTATCTCAGAATGATGTTACCCGATATTACACCATTTTGCTATCTCATTGCCGATACGTGACACAATGTTTTTAAAAATTTTTGGAAAATCAAACTGTAAAAATTAATTTCTTCAAAACATTCAGTTATGATTGAATTTTTATCATTTTTTTTAAAAATATAAAATAGGATATTATTGAAATGTTAGTGTAAATTTTACAGACGAATTTAGATTTTGAAATTACAAAAGTGCAAATATATATACTTGTAAGACTTGCGAGAAATGTATTAAAAAATGTCACTAACTACAGTGACTCATTTAAATTTGAGACATTCCTAGTCTCGAATGTAGGATTGACTCCTGAGCTTCAGTGAAGAATGATATTTTCCCTTTATGTCTAATTAAATCCCCAATGCGTAGGGATCAGGAATGTTCTTTCGAGAAAGACAGTATCAACCACGCTTTCGAAATTCGGAGGAAACATGAAGGAAGAAATAGAGCGTGATTCTTGTCCAATGAGGCTTCAAATTTCAATAGTTCCTGATATAAGAAAAGTAATGTTAAATGAGAAGCATGAGCTCATGGTACGTGGATGTTCGCGGAGGGGAAAAGATATATTCCCCAGTTTTAAATGCCTCGTAGGAAATATCTTCTTGTCGCGAGTGATGTCCTTCAGTAATGATAGTTCTGTTTGAAGTCGATTGCACGGTCTTTTACTCGTGGATTGATGTTCCTAGAAATAGGAAAAAAGTATGATTGAGGGCTAAATGAAAGAGATATTATTTTTTACCAACTACTCAATGCAAAGTATTCAACAAAACGGTCTTATACACTTTATGTACCACAGAAATTAAATTCGCTGATGCTGGTACCACAGGATTATGTCTATAATTAAACTTATTTTCACTTTCTTATATACATACATCTAAGTTTTATCGAACAGAATATCGCATATAATTAATACATTTTATGTTTCATATTTTGTGAAGTTTATTTTTTTTTCTGACGTCATAAATTGACGCCAAGGAGCCAAATTTTAAATAAAAATATCTCGGTAGCAGTTTATCTTGGCTTAATGAAAAAAATATCATTCGTTTTTATACATAAAATTGTGTTCAAAATAATCTGGTAAAAGTATCAGGTTTATAACTAAATAGTTATTGTGCATTAAATATTTCGGTTTTGTAGACAATTATAAAAAGTTAATTCGCGTTTCACGTTTTGAGCAGAAATGTAAATTATTAAGGTAAATAGAGACTAATGATAGCTAAATTTACTGTAACATTTACTTTTGATCTAGAATAGATAAATACATTACATGATTGAAAACAAAAATTCAAATTTTTGACTCCAGTCAGTACATTTTGTAGGAATAAAGCGACGATGCTCTCTTTGACAGTGACAGGGTTGCACAATGTTTGTAACCCTGTTTCTAAAAAACTTCCGAACTAATTTGTATAATTATATATATATATATATTTATATATATATATATATTTATATATATATATATATATATATATATAAGGATATAAACAAGAAGAAAAAATAAGCGAGAACAGGAGTGACCATATGATTTGCATAGAATGGCAGGGGTGGATTGCGACACCCCTTTCCCGCTTAAAGCAGCTTTTACGACCCGGGCAACGCTCACGGCACCAATGTAACTCAATGGTCAATCTCCCACATGTGCAAAGACAGAAGCACCCGAACGGACAAAAGAGCAAAGATGGAACCAAGCATGGAAGAGATACACCTTACTATCCAGCATGAAAACACAACATTTTATAAGGGAAAGTCGCACATGCGCGAAAAGACTTCATGATGATAGGATCGCAGATATGAAAATATATATGATTAAGAATTCTCATTTAGAATCAAACAATGTACAATTTCTTTCTTTGAAAAAGGAATAGTAATAATGTTGTAAAAAATATCTAGGGTAATTTCTTTTTAATGCATCATTTATTATTTTATTACATTCATGAATGCAGTCTTTTTTAAAAGTACTGTAGTTTCTGTTTCTTCTGAAGTAACCGACAATAATATTTCTGAATATATTTTTATTTATTTATTTATTATATTTATTTATATATATATATATATATATATATATATATATATATATATATATATATATATATATATATATATATATATATTCTATAACGTTATAAACTATATGTGTATAATCTGTAGGTTTAGAATATATGTAGAATTCTATAAACTACAGTTCGTGACAAACGATTTTTGATCTTCCGCATATGCTACGAGATATCAAACGTTAGAGTTTGTCTCAAATAAAGTCTATGAAGGGGCAACTGACCAGTCATAATGTTAATATCCAAACGCATATTGTATACTAGAACGAATTACCTGGCGTTTCCCGTGACCTAAATAAACACTCGCTACATACATATACAGATAACACAACTCAATTTTTAAATCACTTCCGTTGACCCATAATCATTCCAGCATTTCGCTGTGTTGGGTTGCCTCTTACCACATCCGATTAAAGTCAAATTTTAAAGAACACTTAAATTTATGAAAAAAATGCATATTCCACAACAGGAAAATTTATTCTTTAAAATTCACTAATTTAGAATATAACATACAGAATAGCACTCGAAGTGGTCTGGTCAAAATCCCGACTTATCTTTCGCAAACCATCTGGCTCTTGAATGCGAGGACAAGTGATGGATAAAATCATTCGACGAAATGTCATAAAATGTCTAAATCGATTTTTGGCATTAAATGTTCACAACATTTAAACTGTTTCTAATTGTACGTCAAATAAATTTATTTTACAATCGACCAAAATAAACACTCTGGCACCACAGGTCGTTACTCTGGGTCGTTACTCTGGTCGTTACTCTGGTTCGTTACTCTGGCTCGTTACTCTGGCACCACAGGTCGTACAGTAACACCAGATATATCATTACACACGCGATATGTTATGTAAATAAATGAATAATTTGCATAGGGACCATCTTCATATTAAACATTGCTCCAACTTTATTTTTTCTAAGATCCACACTCATTTTTGATAACGAAATCCGATTCCCCAGGTCAGAACATCCAGAATTCTTATAACCTATAAATATCTTAATAAAGTCATTGCAGAGTTAAGATTGCTCGACATTTTGAGCATTTAATGTTACATTTGTGTTCCATACATTGTGTTACATTTGTGTTCTGTAATTTTTGTTCCATATTCTACGAAAGAATTAGTCTGTCAAACTAATTCCTATTTCATAATCCTATACTCAAAACCTCAAGTCAAATGTATTCCATATATCATGTTCAAACAGATTTGTTAATATTAAATTTTTAATTATGAAAGTCATATTGGAAACATAAACATGAATAGAAATGGGGGTAAATTTTGATGACATTCGATTCAGGATTGTCGGAAACCTTGGTGTGCAAAATATTAGTTCATTCCTTTCAGTAATTAATTGAAATACAGATCTATACTTAAAACCGCGTCATGTTGAAGATCCAGGCCGTCGGACTCGTCCGGAGACTTGAGCAGCTGTTTGGACAACTGAGACATGTGAAAGCTTTTAGGTGATCACCCATCAATTGCTTTTGGAAAGTACTCAGACACAAAAAGTTTCCAAAACTATAGTGCGATGCAACATTTGAACACTTTGCATTTGCGCAGCGAGTGATTACATTGCCATTACGCATGTGTTGGGAAATAATCCATAAATGAAAGTGCATGAATGTTATGCAACCATCTTATATAAAATAATTTTAATTTTGAATTTCACTCAAAAGTCGAAATTAACTTCAATAAATGGTGAAATTGCAAATTTAACTAAATGCACTAGTTTATTAAATGTGGGGAATAACCTTGAACAATGTGTAGGCGGAGACTAAATTTGCATACTTAGGACTTGCATACTTAGGATGTATGGTTAGGAGATTTGGACTAACTAATCAAAATAGCATTGATAACAAGATTTTTTAGTTACTTTCCACCTGTTAAATGCATTTAGAAGGCATAACAGGGATTTCTAAAGAACATATGTCACGAAAATTTTATGTTATTTGGCTATGTGTGAAGGTAAGATCTGCAGAATCCACTTCGAGAGTAAGAGCTTGCAATTTTGTCCTAGTAGCTCAACGATAGAGCATCGGCTGGCCAGTTCGGAGATCCAGAGTTTGATTCCCGGCTGTGGCACGAATGGTTCTTTACAATAGCGCCCGAAAAAATTAACCCTGTAAGTTAATGCAAAGATGTCTGAGATCTTAATGTGACCCTGCTACGACTAGCTCGAATTCAGTGAACGCTGGAATATGGTGCGCCGACTTCGAATTAGAAGGACAGCGACCACGCATGATACTAAACTTGGTAAAAATAGTAGTAGTGTAGGCGCTCGAACAAATCAACCCTAAGAAGTCGATGTCTGAAAGTGACCCTAGTAATATTGTAAGACTATACGGATTCAGTGGACTCTGGAAGATTGACCGCCGATTTCAAATTGAGAGATTGTCGACCAAGTAGGATACTGACCTGTGTAAAAGTAGTAGTAGCAGGATGCTAACCTGAATTAAAAATAGCAGGAGGTTGCCAGCCAGATTGTCGCTAATCTAACTTTAGAAGGGGGAGAATACAGAGTCCACTTCGAAAATAAAAGCTTGCAATTCCGTCCCAGGCCTTCAACCATATAGTGCGTCGGCTAGCCAATTCAGAGATCTAGGGATCGATTTTCGGTTAGGGCAGCAAGGTTCTTTATAGCTTCTCTATAAAATAATAGTGAGAGATAGCTTTGTATGTCCGCATTTAAATCGCGGGAATTATTTCGGCAAGAAACCAACCTTTACGGTAGATATATGTATTCTATGAAGCAGCACATTCAAGACCTTATTGCAAGTAATAGCTACCTATCGCCTTATTGAGTTGCGATGTTTTGTGTATGTATTTGCAATTTTAGAATGTTGTATCAAATTAAATGTTATTGTGCTTCTCTGTATATTTTAGTAAGCATTTAAGTTTTGTGTTTGAGAAGAGAAACAAATATGTTAATGCCGTTTAAAGTTTCAATGAGATACGCATTTGTATGCCAGACAAATAAAGTACAAAAGATACATTATGGAATTTCTAATTTAATCTAAGTATAAATAAAAGCGATTGAAAAATAATTTTAAAAAGTAGAATAAAATTTTAAAGATTTTGATTAGATGTTTTTGTAAAAAAAACTTGCAATTTCAAAGACTCTAATGATATTTATAGTTTGGCTGTACTATTCAAGAAGCCAGTATAACGGTGGTATTTAATTTTTTTTTGGTCGACAGTTGATCTTACGGGGAGGTGATATACCTCTGTAGAAAAATTTCGCACCTGTCCGATGCTTTGCCTTTCTGCTACAGATGAAATACGCATACATATAAACATACAGATGCCCAAACATATTTTATAATATATGAGAAAAGATAATAAATTAATGGTTTAGTGTAAGTTTCGATTCATTCCTTATCATACTACTTAAAGCAGTTTAAATTTATTTTTTCTGAATGTTATCTTCACATATTCTTCACGTCTACGGAACTTACTCCATTTATCTCTGTGCATTATCAGTATGATATTTCCGGTGCCCATATCATCATTACCACAATAGTATAATTGAAGGGAATTAAACATTCCTTTAAAATAAATTGCCACTTGTAAAGCGGATTTTGCCCGTTTTAAAGTACATCGTGTATTGGAAATGGTTTTAAATAGTTAAATGCATGTAAGAAGAATTGAGACTCATTTTTTGTTATTATTATTATTTTTTGTGATGAATTTTTGATCCTCTGAAACAATCATTTTGTTTTATCAGAACTAAAACAGTGTACCTTTAGTATTGCATAACAAATTCAAACTAATAGTATATCTAATCTTGTGCATTCTGGACAGGTCAGAAATAAAATTAAATTATTTTATTGAGAGATTTTGAAATGCCAGTGTTTACAAAATTTATTTGTGAATCGTACGTAAGCAGATTTCAGCTTATTCATTAACTTTCAATTAACAAAACAGCATAAAAAGTTGTAAAAAAGACAATTCAATTAAAAGCGCTCTTTGATAGTAAACAAAAATATTGTTGAATTAATAACTTTCCTAAATATATATATATTTGTTTTTAATTTTATTTTACGTAATCTATTAGTTTCCTCCAAATTTTAGACATTAAACTCTGAAAAGCAAATAAGTATATAAGAGCTATTTGATAGTGAACACGAATATTCTTGAATTAACCTCTTTCCATCAATTTTTTCTTTTTTAATTTCATTGAACGTAACTTACTAGTACCCTCCAATTCTGGTTCCCAGTCAAGAAACGACCCAGTCTGGACTTCTGTAAGCTTTATTCAGAAAGAATAGCTTATATATCTGCTTTGTTTAACCCGGATGCACGGGGAAAAGATATTTTTGAAAACCCATTGCTTGTTTCTCTTTGATATTCTGAGAACCAGAAAGGAAACAAAATATGTGTGGTTTTTGTCAAGGGAAACTTTGTTTATTTTGACTACCGTTATTTCTAGAGCAGCGTTTAATGAAAAATCATAATCTTTTGTTACGTGGATGTTTTAAACTGAATAATGGGGAACGCGCTCTTTGAAAATGTTGTATGATAATTCGTGTTCTTGTCGATAATGGTTTTATAATTTAAGTTAGTTTCGTATGTTAACTAATTTTACTGCCTATTAGTATTAGCTTAGTGATAATAACATTTACTTTGACGTAATTATCTAATATGCAATCTCTTATGTAATTTTATTTTCGGTATTCTAACTTCTAAATTGAGAGTTAAAATGATTTCAGTAGAGTTTGCAGAAATATATTTAGTGAAACCTGTTTGGGGGATATCCTGTATTTCAAAATTTATTTTTAAGAGGATTATTAGAAACTTTACTCTATATGGATTTTCGATGGTCCGTGTAATGCCAGAAATGTAAAGTAATAAATATTTGGAAGGATTAAAAAATAATGGAACCAGGAATGCGGGTGGATTATCCCCACGCTAAGCAGATGGGCGATAATATACAGGTGGCCCCATATCTTACATACCACGCCCATGTTTACATACCACGTTAAGCCGTTTGGCGGCAACCGAGACGGCGACGCCATGTCTACGGATTAGCCCTCAGCTCTAGATTTCAGCACGTGGACCGCCGACCGAAAAAGGGATATAAGTGAGAGTTGCTCGAAGTGGGGGTCAGAATTGGTCAAGGCAGGCTGTTGGAGTTAGACTAGTCAAGAAGAAGCGACGGTAGCAGAGTTAAGAGTTGTGTGTGCGTCTCTGATATAGGAATTCGAAGGAGAGCTCATGTTCATCTGGTATTGCAAGTGTAAAGTGTGACAAAGCATCGGTGTTACCCAAGTTATATGAAAGAAGATCAGGTACCGTACAATTAAACTATATGAGGATAACCTCTTTGTCTAAATTTGTGTTTTTAAGGAAAAGCTAATTAATGCATCCCACCACGTGCTCCAACCAAATATCAATTCATCTGGCATTACACCCCCCGAACTACCATTGAGATGTATTCCACTATGTGTGATATTTATTTAATTTGTAAAACTAAAGAGTGTAAATTGAGTATGTGATAAATAAATGTTTGTTCCTTTACTGTTAACCTTAATTGTTAGTTTGTTAACTTAGTATCCCGTTAAGCACAGAAATAGGTGGGTTTTGCGGCCACCAACGCAATGTACACAGCAGTAAGTTAGAACAGATTACATGTATAATTAATATACTAATAAAAAATTAATTTAATGTAAAATGCATTTTTGACAATATTAATTTTAATCAACAAAAATAATAATCGGCACATTTGGTGCTCGTGACTTTAGCAGTAACGGGAATAAAATAACAATTTATGAAATTAATAAAAATAAAAGGAATAATAATAATAAAAAATAAATATTGATAAGGTTGGACAACTGGTGGCGACATAGATGATTGTGAAAATATTGTGCACAATTCTCATTTCTCCTTATGTTATATGTATGATTATGTAAAGTTTTATCAATGAAATGGAAAAAATGGTTCTTCTAAATGAGATCGAAGGTATAATTAGAAAAATGGGATATAGGAATGGGACCAGTTAAAAAAAGTGGTGAAAAGTTCAATTATAACAAGGAGTTCAAGTTTGAAAGAAGATTCAAAAATATCAAATAAAAATTATAGTAAATTGGATAGAAATAATAAAAATATGGATATTCCAGTAATGCAGATCCTGCCATTATTTAGTGGGAGTAAGGAGGAAGATATAAATTTCTTTATAAAACAATTTGATGAATTAGCGGAGTTAGCAAGTTGGAAGGAAGAGCATAAAGTGGCTATCATTAAAACCAGATTAAAAGATAAGGCTATGCAGTTTTTAATTCAAAACCCTGAATTACAAAACGAAAAGGAGTTTGATAAAATAAAAATATTACTAATAAAAAAATTTTCAAACAGAATAACGATAACGCAAGAACAGGACGCTTTCAATAAAATAAAACAAACGCCTGATATGTCAGTGGACGAGCTTGTGCTAAAAATAAAAAACGCAGCGCGTAAATTTTTGAACCTTAAGGATACAACAGATGGAGAGGTAGAGAAAATAACCAATAAAATAATGTTGGGAAAATTCATTAGCGCATTACGCCCTGATTTGGCAATTGAAGTGAAGAAAAAAGATCCGCAGCGGTTTGAAGATGCCATAAAAGATGCCGAACTGTTTGAAATAATTCTTAATGATAGGACTCCAGAAGAATCATATAACGAACTGAAAGAAATGTTACTTACAACACAGGTTCAAGATTTGACTTTAGAAATTAATAAATTAAAATTGCAAAATATACCAAATCAATCCATGGAACGAGCTGTTTTTTGCATAGGGTGCGGAAAAAATGGACATTATTTCTCAGATTGCTGGTACAATGAGTGTAATACTGCATTTGCAAGGAATCCCAAACGAATGAATTATCAGCAATATGGGTTGGAGCAAACAAATTATATCAGAGGAAACAGAAACGAAAATCGCAGAAATTTTGAACGAGGAGGATATAATAGAAATAATAGGGAATATCAAGGAAATAATAATGATCAAAGAAATTATTACGATCAATTAGAAACCAACGTAGAAAATAGAGAGAGGCAAAGTATAAGAGGAAATTTTAGGGGGCGCAACGGAAGAAATATAAGATCAAACACATATGAGAGAAACAATAATAATAGTAATTTAAACTAAGAGCTGGAATTTGGGACCAAGGAACGAATCGTACAAATTCCAGAGAAATAAATAAATTCGGTTCACAAACATATAGAAATAACAAAAATGGAGATGACTGGCAAAACTATACAAATTTGGAGAGAGGACAATATTATGAAAATAATGATAAAGCAAAATATGATACCAAAAGTATCCTTTCAAGCGAATGTGAGAACGTATCTAGCCCACAATTACCGATGGTAGAAATAGATTGCAAAGGAATAAAAATAATAAGTGTAATTGATAGTGGAGCTCAAGTTAGTATTATAGATTTGGAAACATTTCAAAAACTAAAACAGAATAGAAATGTAAAAATAAAATACATAACCAGAAGAGTAATACTTCAGACGTTTACTAAAGAAAATATAGAATTTTTAAATTGCATTCAATTTTCATTTAGAATTGGGGAAAAGGCATGCAAAAATTATTTTTTCGTGACAAAACAGAACTTTCAGGGGCAATATAAAATGCTTTTAGGCTACGACTTTTTATCCTCACATAAAGCAATTTTAAATACAAAAGATAACGAAGTACAATTTGGGAATACTGCGATTAAATTGTATAAAAGTGAAAATACAAACCCAATACAGAATTCAAAACAAAAACCACAAAGCCAGGGAATTCGCGATGAAAATAGATATAATAGTAATTATGAAAATTATAATACTGATGACGACGAATATGAGGAAATAAATAGTTGTTATAATGAATCCAATAATGAGAATGAAGATAGAATAAGCGATGATAATGATGACGACGAATATGAGGAAATAAATAATTGTTGTAATGAATTCAATAATGAGAATGAAGGTAGAATAAGCGAGGATAATGAAAGCGATAACGATAGAAAAAACGCTAATATGCAAAATTGTAGCACTCGCGATAATGTAAATGATGAAAAATGGTTACCAAGTTCTAATGAAAGTAATAAGAATAAGAATGTTAAAAAGAAAGAGGAAAAGCAGATTTTCGCTAAATTGAAAAGAAAAATAACATTAAAGCCAGGGGAGTCAGAAATAGTCCAATTGATTTTGTCACAGGAATTAAATGAGGGACAGGATGTTTTATTTTCTCCAATAAAAATGGCAAGAACATTAATCACGGATGAAGCGATCCAAAGTATAGAAAATAAAAATAAGATTAGAATGTTGTTATACAATGAAAAAAATTGCCAAATTACACTTAATAAAAATATGAACGTGGGTATAATAACAGAACAAATCGAAATTGTTGATACAAAAAATAAAAGCAGTAAACCCACGTTGGAAATTAATAATATTCAAAATTTAAATAAAACAGATTATCAACAAATTCGGGAATTAAGAAAGAAAGAAATATCTCCAGACGATTTTCAAGTACAGCACTTAAATAAGGAAGATAGAAATAAAGTTATTGCATTAATGATGACCAATACAGAGGTTTTTTCAAAGTCATATGCTACCCTAGGTAAAACATCAGCAATAGTACCGAAAATAGAACTTATGCACAATTATCCTATTCAGAGTCGACCATACCCAATTCCGAGAGCAGTACGAGAAATTGCGCAAAAAGAAATTAGGGAATTATTGGAAAATGACATTATTGAAAGTTCACAAAGCACGTACGCTAGTCCCATTATTCTTGTAAAGAAACCAAGTAAACCAAATGAAGAACCTAAATATAGACTTGCTATTGATTATAGGGCCATAAACGCGTATTTACCACTTTTGCCAATAAACTTACCAAAGGTGAAGGATATATTACAAAATATCGCTGGTAGTAAAATTTATACAGTTATGGATTTGAAGGCGGCGTTCTTTCAGATCGAACTAAGAAAACAAGATAGAAAGGCCTTAACGTTCACAACTTTTATGGGAAATTTTAATCCTAAAAGAATTCCGTTTGGTCTTAAAAACTCAGGAGCATATTTTCAACTTTTAATGAACAAAGTGTTAGGAGATCTATCAGAGTTAAAAATATACTTTTACTTAGATGACTTAGTCATATGCGCACAAAATAACGACGAAATGTTAGAGAAAATCAAAATTGTTTTCCAAAGATTGAAAGAAAATAATTTAACACTCGACCCGGCGAAGTTACAGATATGCAAATCGCAAATTGAATTTTTAGGATATAAAGTAAATGCGAATGGTATAAGCCCATCAATAAAAAACTGTGCAAAAGTGCAAAATTTCAAACAACCCCAAACGGTTAAACAAGTAAAAAGCTTTCTTGGGACAACAAACTATTTTAGAGGTCTGATAAAAAATTATGCACAAATTGCAGAACCGTTGGTAAATTTGACAAAAAAGAATGTTAGGTTCGAGTGGAATAATGAATGTAGAAAAGCTTTTGAAAAATTAAAAAATGCAATTTTTAAAGAACCAGTTGTAAGACAGCCTGATGAAGTAAACCCGTTTGTCTTAACTACGGATGGCTCAGGTAAGGGAATTAGTAGTATTTTGATGCAAAGGGTAAATGGAGTCGATCATGTTATCGAATTTTATTCAAGACCTGTGAACCCGGCAGAGAAGCGTTATCCTGCAATAAAGCTAGAATTGCTAGCTATACACGCATCCTTACAACACTTCAGAGAATATCTGTTCGGAAGGAGTTTCACCTTGCTGAGTGACGCAAAATCCCTTATGTACCACATAAAATTAGATAAAATGCCAAATATCATATCGAGGTGGCTAATTGACATAAGTCAGTATGATTTTAAATTCAAATATCAAAAAGGTGAAAATAACGCAAGTGATTATTGCTCGAGATATGTATTTGACAATGATAACCAAATCAAATATGTAAATACTTTAATTAAAAATGATGAGATAAATGTGGAGAAAATATTAGAGCAACAAATGGTAGATGAAAAATTAAGTAAAATTAGAGAGGAATTACAAAAAGGAAGAAACCGATATCACAATAACAAGGTATACTATATTGATAGCCAAAATAAACTGTTAATGGTAAAGAAGGAAAATAAAAGACAAACGTATAGGAAAATAAATGAGAATAAGATTGTAATACCGCACTCGCTAAAGGGAAAGATAATAGATATAGCACATTTCCCTCATTTCGGAGTAAAAAAGACATACCAATTACTTTCAAGAAAATATTTTTGGATAGGGGCTTTCCAAGACGTGGAAAATTTTTGTAAGTCTTGTAATCAATGCTTATTAGTAAAACACAAAAATATACCACCAGCCAGACTTCAGGCTATGCCAGAAATATTAAAACCAGGAATATATTTACAACTGGATTGCGTAGGAAAACTACCGCGCAGTAATGGAGGAAATAATTTTGTAATTACAATTGTAGACATGTTTTCACGATACTTTGAGGCCTATGCAGTCAGAGACATTACTGCTAAAACAATAATGAATAAGCTAACAAACTTCGTGACAACTTATGGAGTTCCAATTATTATTCAAAGCGATAATGCTCAAATTTTTAAAAGTAAAGAATACATAGATTTTACAAATGCATTAAATATTGAAAGGCGATACAGTTCGGTTTATTTCCCAAGTTCTTTAGGTCGTTGTGAAAGAATACACAGAGACATGAAACAATGTATAATGTGTTTGTCAAAGACTACGTTTGAATGGGATGAATCTTTAAAATGGTTTAAGTTTTATGTGAATAACACTATTAACAGTAATACAGGATTTGAGCCTTCATTCCTGTTCTATCTTAGAGATTTATCATTGCCATTTGAAAATATTAAACAAACAAACATACCAAGTAAGGAAGAAATAGATATAATGTATAGTGATGTAAATAATTATAAAAATTATGTGGCACAGCATTTAAAAAATATAGATAAAGTCGTGAAAGACGCATCGGAACAACAAAAGCTGATAAATGACAAACAAATAAAGAAATATAAAATAGTGAGAAAAAACGATATATTTATAGGAGCGACAGTGTACCTAAAAAAGTTCCTAAAACCAAGGGTATTAGAGGATCGATATGATGGACCATTTAGAATTACGAAATTAGTCCGAAATAATAATGTTATAATATGTCTTAAAAGTGATGAAAATAAAACTTATAAAGTGCACATAAATAAACTATACATGGCAGCGGAGCGAAAACAATATTTGAAAGATAGTGACGAAAGCGAATCAAACCACACACACACACAGGACAAAGAAAAAAATCAAAATGAGAAAGTGATTAGAAATAATGATCAAAGTCAGATTAAGGAAGGGAAGGTCACTAAAGAAAAGCAATTAAACTGTGAAAATAATAGAAATGATGATGAGGTTTGTTATAATGCCAGAGGGTATAATTTTCGCCCTCGAATTGTTGTAAATAGTAATTTCATAAAACAAAGAATATGAAAAATATGTAAAAAGTTTGTAATTAATGTCATAAATAGGAAGTGATAATTGAGTGTATATGTATATGTTTTAAATTGTGGATATAAGTATATTTCAAAAAGTATGTTATGTATTTCTGACATTACATATATGGCAAGTTCAAAAAAAAAAAAAAAAAAAAAAGTGAAATAACAAAGTAATTTATAAATAATATGGTGGTATGGAATTCAACCATAACCAAGAATCGGAAGTTGATAGTTGCACTACTACAATATGTTACAAAATGAAATGATAACAAGAAAATGTATAATAATAATAAAGTAATGAATGCTGTTATGTAATGATATGTCGTATGTAAATAATTATGTAAAAGGAGAAATGAAAATTATGCATTGCAAATAATATATATCAAAATTTACAATTTAATAATAATGTGAATGTTGGTAATCCTCATGTAATTTATGGTACATTATGTCAATTATGAATAATGGACTAACTTGACAGGGAACTATCAAGAAACTACAAAGAACTATCAAAGCTATGAGTTGTACGAGGCTAAAAAGTGGAACTCAGCCTTTCTCACGATGGATGAACTTATGTGTTTGCTAGGAACCATTGTGAACTTAATTTCTTACCACTGGGGTGAAACTGTGGGAGAGTAACTTTTGGACTTTTTTTTTCGCGGGGGGTGAGAATGTAATGCCAGAAATGTAAAGTAATAAATATTTGGAAGGATTAAAAAATAATGGAACCAGGAATGCGGGTGGATTATCCCCACGCTAAGCAGATGGGCGATAATATACAGGTGGCCCCATATCTTACATACCACGCCCATGTTTACATACCACGTTAAGCCGTTTGGCGGCAACCGAGACGGCGACGCCATGTCTACGGATTAGCCCTCAGCTTTAGATTTCAGCACGTGGACCGCCGACCGAAAAAGGGATATAAGTGAGAGTTGCTCGAAGTGGGGGTCAGAATTGGTCAAGGCAGGCTGTTGGAGTTAGACTAGTGAAGAAGAAGCGACGGTAGCAGAGTTAAGAGTTGTGTGTGCGTCTCTGATATAGGAATTCGAAGGAGAGCTCATGTTCATCTGGTATTGCAAGTGTAAAGTGTGACAAAGCATCGGTGTTACCCAAGTTATATGAAAGAAGATCAGGTACCGTACAATTAAACTATATGAGGATAACCTCTTTGTCTAAATTTGTGTTTTTAAGGAAAAGCTAATTAATGCATCCCACCACGTGCTCCAACCAAATATCAATTCATCTGGCATTACACCCCCCGAACTACCATTGAGATGTATTCCACTATGTGTGATATTTATTTAATTTGTAAAACTAAAGAGTGTAAATTGAGTATGTGATAAATAAATGTTTGTTCCTTTACTGTTAACCTTAATTGTTAGTTTGTTAACTTAGTATCCCGTTAAGCACAGAAATAGGTGGGTTTTGCGGCCACCAACGCAATGTACACAGCAGTAAGTTAGAACAGATTACATGTATAATTAATATACTAATAAAAAATTAATTTAATGTAAAATGCATTTTTGACAATATTAATTTTAATCAACAAAAATAATAATCGGCACAGTCCGTATGGTTTTATACCTTAGAAATGTATGCTAAATAAATATAATGTGTACTTTATTTGCGCAAACGTGGCATAGTAGGTTAAGTGAAATATGAGAAACCAAATGAAATTGCTATTATTTATTATAAATAGAAGTTGAATTACATTAAATTATTGCTTTAATATTTTGTGGCTATACATTTTCACAGGTGCACATTATATTTAATATCCACATGAAAAATATCCGTCTTAATTTAAATAAACATATGGAAATATTTTTTATTCTATTTCTTCCTCACTATATGTTCTTATAAATTCCCATTAGATGTCTAATATGTTTTCCGTAACATGGTATGTTCCGTATCAAATTATGTTGCGACATAACATGTTATGTTCCGTAATATGTTATATTATACTTTTGCGCTATAAAGGCATAGCAACCAGTTAATACTTTCAGTAACTACCAGTAATAGGACATTTAACAGTGTAATGGACCGTGGTCCGATAATTTAGTAGTGAACTATAGCTTTCACATAATGAACAGAAAATGTAACAATGCATAGACGGCTGAATCTTTGAATTTCAACCATAATCACTTGAGGAAAGTAACAGAAAATTATCCGTTCCATTAAGCTTAACACTGAATATTAAGTTAAATTGTCAGCATCGTTAATGATTTACCAGTAATCTTCTCTTCTTAAAAATTATGAAATACTGATTTAAGAGTTTGATCTCACTGATTATCTTTGTCGGGAACGTACTGACGAACGCATTGACCACGAAAGTACAATTCACAAATGACAATGAATGGGCAATTGAGCGTAGCTTTTAGCCAATTTTCGCTTGTTTATAATAAAATATATAAAATATTGTCTTATTTGATTGCGTAACTGCAGAGTCTACAATCTTTCCATTCCATAACCGCGTCATTAATTCCGTTACCAGAAGTTGTGGTAATTGTGAACGTTGCCGCTATATGCACAAACATAAAGAGTCCCGGAAATTTAATTAAAACCAGAAAGATCAATCTTGCATAAAGCATTGATTATGAAACACTTTCCTATTGCAATGCAATTTCATTTAAATATCTCTAAAATGCGATACATTCGGCGGTGACATTTTTTTAAATTATCACAGCACTGCATTGAATAAGTTTACTTGAAATCTGAAAACCATGGAGGTAAAAGTACTTTCCAACTCTATGCTTCAGACTTCATAGAAAACGGCAATGCTATAAAATCATTTGCTTCTCTATGTAAAATCAATGAATGTTTCATTTATATCGCCTATATTTCAGATTATAGAGCTAAATAATTTTGCGTTAAAAAATTCAGTAATTCTTATAAATCTCATCTTACAGCTTGATTTGCTTACATGCTGCATACGTTAAAATTAGTCTTCCTTGTAGAAATATTCAAAGTTGGATGATCATTTAAACTAAAATTATTATAAATGCGTTGGCGCAGAATATAGATGCACAGAAATTAATAAAAAATAAAGTGGTTTTAGGACGACTGCGACACTGAATATAAATTTAAAAGAACTTTAATAATCACGATTTTAACACTGGGAAAAAACATGGTTTCCATATTTTATTTTCAAATGAGTCACGTAATCATTTCATATAATATGGGTGCAATTATTAATTTAATTATTATTTTAAAAACTACCGAATTTATTTTGCTGAAGTTTATTTTATTTTATGGGATAATTTGAATATTTTTGAAAATTCTCGAAACAATTTGTGAATTTTAACTTTGCTTAAAAAATATTTGAAAAATTAGGTCCCATTGGATTCAATGTATTTCACTTTTTCTTTCCTGGTTCAATCCAGAACTGATTGGTTGATATTATTACTCTCTCTCTTTCCTTATATACATAATGTATGAGGAAAATTTTGTAACGAGGTCGAAAATTCGAATTCGAGTTTTCGACGGGAGAGCACGTTTCAAGCATTCCTGATCACGAATCAAACATTTTTGAGATGGTGTGTGTGTGTGTGTGTGTGTGCGCGCGCGCGCGTTAGTGAGACTGTGGAGACGATATCTCACGAACAAATAGAGCGATTCGAATAAAATTCGGCAGAAAAGTCAGAATCTGTGAATACTGTAACCCTATTGTTTTTAAACGTAATCGAATGTTTAGAACCTTCCTAAATTTTTGACTGCAATTTTGAAAAAATCGTTAAAAAATCGAAACCTTTAATAAAGTTATACAAATAGACATTTCTTACGTAAATTTTCCTTAGAAAACGATTGACATAAACTTTAGAACGCTAGCATAAGCCGTTTTCGAGATATTGTACATCTTTTAAATAAATTTATCAAAAAGTCCCATAAATTAAAAAATATATATATTAACTGTTGAGAAGCACGATCATTTTTCATATGTAATATCATGCGATACATTTGGTGACATCATTCTCGTGAATCTAGCTCGTTCCATCCATGACAGAAGATACTTTGAGTAATACTTCTGTATTTGAACGCCAATAGTTATTTATCTGCTATAAGAATAACTTATTTCTCCGTCCATAACGCTTAGCGAGATTTTGGCGCCGAATTTGGAGGAATGTCGTCAACTTTGCGACTTTTTTAAATGTTGCCAAATCTTGCCAAAAAATCTTAAAATCTTGCCAAATGGATAGAAATGACACTAAATCTATGAAAATGACGACTAATTGACGAAAATTCAATATCTTGGAAAGAATATAAATATCTACTATAAGAAAAACCTATTTATTATTGTAAATGTATTAAATTCATTGCATTAAATCAGGAAAGTCATGTGTTGCCCACATCAGATTTTTCATTTATATTCCAATATGTCCTGCAGATCGTGTAAACAATATACTACAATACCATTTTCCATTTTGCTAAAGTCATTGTTACGACAGTTATCGGATAAACGGACAGTCCGACAGACAGATAGAGTGACCAAAATCATAAACACTTTTCAACTACGATGGAAAATGTTAAAAAGTGTAAAAACGCTTATAAAAAAAAACTTCTTGCCATTTTTTGTCAAAAGAGTGATATTATATTTCTCATGTCTAGAAAATGAACGTTTAGAAAGTAATGCATAAAAAATAGAAACCATAATTCTTCTTCTTCATCCCAATATATCATGCTGTGTAACTCTATACACAATCCTCCAAATCTCAGACATTCTTGATCTCTGAAGTAGCGGCAGTCTCGACTTCGGAAGCTTCACTTTGAAATGATAGCTCCCTGCGTTGTCTAATTGAATCCCCAATGCGCGCGAATCAAAAATCTTCTCTTGAGAAAGTATATTGCACACGTCGTCCTCTATGTTCGGGGGGGCTGAAAAAGAAGACATTGCTCGAGATTCTCGTCAAATGAGGCTCAAAGTTAAATAGTTACGGATATATCCGAAGCGATATCAAATGAAAAGTATGTTAAATGAGAGGTACTCGTGATACGGAAATGTTAGCTGGCGAGATATAACGCGTTTTTAAATCTCCGGTAGAGTAATTCCTGTTTTTATCGTGAATCGTGTCCTTAATAGTGATGGGACTTTTGAAATAAATCGAGGGTGTTTTACTCGTGAAATGAAAATCTTGAATAGAAAAAAATATGGAAGGGATAATAAATGGAAAAAATAGTTGCATATTTTAACTCAAAAAGAAGTTACGTGGTGTGCATGCATTTAATTTTGAGAACAAGTCTTTATATATTTTCAAACTGCAGCTAGTTATATTGTCCATGAATTGTAATATTTAATTTCATTAAATATTTGTTCAGACAAATTGTCTGTAGAACCCTGTTGTCTTGTGGAAACAGACTCTACAGAGTAAAAGGATTCCTTGTTAAATAAATAATTTAATAAGATACTGTTCTTGGGCAAATACTTGGACCTGTCGCGGATAAGGATTTATCGAATTATTTTGGTGATAAACTGTACTTTATAACGATACAGTCTACAGAAAACAAAATGATTTTTATGTTAATAAATAATTTAAACAATAAAGCTTTCTTGGGTATATACATATAAATATATATATATATATATATATATATATATATATATAATACATGAGATAAAATGAGGGGACTGACCAAATGCAAGGCATAAAATGGTAGAGTGGGATCGCGATCCCGCTTTCCCGTTTAAAATATTGCTTTTAAGCTCGGGCAACGCTCACGGAACCAATGCAATGCAGTAGTCAATCTTCCAGATATTCGCAAAGTTAAAGGCACACGAATACAAGAAGCAACCAGGAACGCAGAAGCAGGAAAAGAAAAATCCGTAAATGTCAATGTCGATGAGGACAGTCTGCTCTCTATATATCTGCCGTTCACGCATGCGTAATAGTTTTTTTATAGTTACTTTGGGAGAGTGAGCAGCATAGCGCCAAATTCTGGAGAAATTTCGGTTATCTGTGGATTTAATTATTGTGATAATTATGTGATATCTTTGATGTATATATATATATATATATGCATCTACATATATACATATATATATGTATATATGTATATATATATATATATATATATATATATATATATATATATATATATGCATCTACATATATACATATATATGTATATATATATGTATATATGTATATATATATATATATATATATATATACATGCTATACATATATAGCCTGTGGAGAGCAGAATGATTTCTTGTTAATTAAATACATTAACGCGAAAGCTTTTTTGGACCAATGCTTGTTCCTGTCGCGTATTGGGCTGTGTCAAATTAGTTTTGTTCTTTTATGTTCTTTATATGCATACAATATATACTTTTGCCATGGTAAAAGTTTAATATATATATATATAATTATCTAACAGTTCCTTGAATAAAGAAGACATAGAAAATTATGTGACTACAATAATTGTTCTGAGAGTGTTCTGAGCCCTCTTCTTCAGGTGACAATCAGCTCTTAACAGTCCCTAAAAAGCAACTCTAGTAAGCAAATATACATTCGAGTAGATATAAAGCACTCAGTGAGAGAATTTGGTTGAGGCTGTATCATCCATTAAAATCTAAACCTAACCGTAAAATTTTTTACTCGACGGTCGCGTCTGTGTTTCTACCATGACCGTGTGACCTACCTGCAGGTTTAAGGTATGTATTTGAACTGCTGGGCAATGCCATCCAAATTATACAAGAAGCAGGTGGGGCGACATCCGCCGGGTGAGTACCCTTCTATCCCTACCACTAACATCTCCGATGTTCTTTCAGATCCACATATTTAACGTGTCAGTATTCTACATGAACACGAAGATAGTTTGGACAAAGCCGGAAATCGAACTTAGAGCCTTCGACTGCAATCCCCGTGTTCTAAACAGCGGGCTACCCCCTACGACTCTCTTCCTCTTCGACTCAGACCGTTCGACCTATCCGAAGGTGTAAGGTATCTGTTTGAACGACCAGGAAGTGCCACCTAATTTAGACCGGAACCCTGTTGGGGAGGCATCCACAGGTACCGCACGATCTTTTCCCTATCACCAATCTTTCGGACGGACTTACGGACCCACATGTTTAACGTGATCATACTCCGTGTGATCACGCCGGCAGTTTAGGCAAATGCGGGATTCGAACTCGAGTCATGCGAATGAAATCCCCGCGAGGTAACCACTGGGTTGTCGACCCTCTCTTGTAACTACTCTACGTTCTTTGGGTGAGCTCGGACGGCTTGGGTAACAATTAAATTAAAAACAAAAGATTGGCCACTGAGGCCGATAAAGGGATAATAACTTGCACGTAAAAGAGATATAAAATAGATAACCCTTACACATAAAAGAGACAGAAACAAGACTAAAAAACACTATACATAAGAGATTTAAGGTAAAACTGATAGAAAAAACTAAAACCGTCAACCAAGATTCATAAATTTAAAGTAAAAATTCAAGAACGATTAAACTGTTAACTTAAAGTAAAATGTAAAATAAAAGCCGTTAAATTACTACAAAAATTATAAAATACTAATAAATTAAAGGGAGAACGAAATAGACAAATCCTCGTAAGGGTAGAAAAAATAACCAGTTACGAAGTTACAGAATGAGTTTGCGTATAAGAGGACTATAACAAAATAATGTAAACGGTATTGAAATTCATGCAGACTAATTTTAACAATTGAACCATTGACAAAATACCAGAGATTGACGTTGAATCAAAGAGAGATATAACACATCACGTAGAAAAACGGCTTCAAAAGCTTTATCAGCTAACTTCATCAACTAAATGAAAGTAACATTTGATAACACTACCTTTAAATATTCCAATAAATGAGAATGATATTCGCACAACACATTTTAAAAGAGTGTAGAGTCACAACTAAAATCAAACCTAAAGTGACTAAATTCAAAACGTACTTCTTCTTAAAAGGCAAACAATAGTCACACCTAACTTCCTAAAAGGATGTACTGTCAAAATCTTCCACACACACACACAACGTTTGGGATGTTCAAAAATTTGGAAAGGAATCCAACCTAAATGGATATTAAATCAAACCTAAAGTAAGTTAACTCAAAACCTTATTTCTTTTGGAAAACCAACTACTAATTACACTTAACTTCTAGGGAATTATGCACAGATATGTACAAATGTAAAATACATCTTCATTTATTTAAAACTTGCCGTCTTTGGCGACCAGCCTGTTCGCTACAATTGAAAATTCTGACCGTGGCAAACTCGCTGGCGCGACCTACCATAAAGGTGTAAGGTAACTGTTTGGACGGCCAGGAAGTGCCACCCAATTTAGACCGGAACCCAGTGATGGAGGCATCCACATGAACCGTGCCCTCCTTCCCCTACCACCAACCTTTCGGAAGGACTTACGGTCCCACATGTTAACGTGATCGTACTCCACGTGAACACGGAGGCTGTTTTGGCAGTGGCGGGAATTGAACCCGAGCCTACCGAGTTCAATTCCCGCGCGCTAACTCGGAAGGACTTACGGACTCACATGTTTAACGTGATAGTACTCCGCCTGAACACGGCTGCAGTTTAGGCAGTAGCGGGAATCGAA
Source organism: Amaurobius ferox (assembly GCA_951213105.1). Classification (NCBI taxonomy): domain Eukaryota; kingdom Metazoa; phylum Arthropoda; class Arachnida; order Araneae; family Amaurobiidae; genus Amaurobius; species Amaurobius ferox. Next base: position 131,481,282 of record OX578148.1, read on the forward strand.
TCCGGGCCTAACGAGTGTAATTCCCGCGCGCTAATTTCCCTTGCGCTAATTTAAATTTTATAATGACCATATGCTATTTAAAATATCCATAAAATTAAAATATCCATCGTTCCATCATTTAAAATGTCCATAAAATTAAAATATCCATTTAAAATATCCATTTAAAATAACCATAAATTAAAATATCCATTTAAAAAATCCATATCGTTCCACCAATCATTAAATATAATAATTTCAAATGCATCACCACAATTCAATCCTCCATAATTCAATCATTTGAGTTATTTAAAATATCCATAAATTAAAATATCCATTTAAAATATCATATATAATAATTTCACCCGATGTATCCAATACATATGGTAAGCTCTTAGTTCATTTAAAACTCAAAGCGCGGTCGCCATGGAGACGGGGAAAAACTACTGCTGGGGGAATGTCGTGAAAGAATCGGTTCTTCGCCGAGAATTGGGAGAGAAATATAAAATCATGACGTCTTTAAAATTGCAATCCTGCGGGCAATTTTCATTATTTCTTGACCAGATTGTGCTTGTAAGAATGCCAGATCATTGACCTTTCTAAAAATGTAAATTATTTGTCGAAATTATTAGTAGTTTCGGTGGGAGGATTTAAAAACGAAAGTTGGTTTTTCGAACCGAAAGTGACTTTTGTTTTAAAATATTTAAAAAATATTTGAAATCGAAATTGGAATTTGAAATTGATATATTTTTACTCGCAATTATCTGCTCATTCCGGTGGTGTGATTTGTTTTTTATTCGACGTCTGGATCGCGGAGATAAAAGGACAAAAAACGGTCGAAATCGCATTAAACATTAAATAACAAAAAAAATAATTAAAATTTTGAAAATCGGTTTTCACGTGTCACCTCCCTCCCCCCGGGTCTCCGATTGCCAATTTTTATAGCTCTCCGACGCGCGGTCGCTGAACCTATAGTGTACAAGACACAGACACACAGACAGACATTGCCTTTTATTATTTAAGATACACAGCTTCTTGCCGGACATTACAAACTTCACTATACTAGTTCATATGGCTCATATCCGAAATTGCACGGATAATGCAATTTACCTACAGTGACAATAATGGTCTATATTGCTGTAATTCGTATACCCACGCTCACGTCGCTATGAAAGAGTATAATTAACTCCTCGTCCCCCGGCCTAAGATCTCAGCGAACCGAGCACCATATGTCCACATCAAAACCCCATACACTTTGAAAGCTGGGAATTTCTTTAAGGACTCGCTGTCAAATTTTGGGCATACACAAAACGCTTGAGACGTTCAAAAGCCAATCTGGCCTCAAAACATTGATTCTACAACGAAATAAAATCCGCGGCATTGCCTCGCCATCTCAGTGATTGGGCCTTAAAACCTAAAAATTGTATACGCTGTTAATCAACTTTAATCACACAACAAAAATCATAATTTAACGTAAATAAAGAAAATGATAATAAATAGATTATCGTGAACTCACAATGGCCGCTGTCCCCATTAAACAAATATAATGTATTTTTTCTTTACATCTATCGTAAATATCATAAACGTATGTATGCACAATGAAGGACTATTGAAAGAACAGTATTTAGATTTGCAGTCATCTGTGTACATTTTTTGTGCAATCAGAATATTGTGTGTGCATACAGGGATTTTTTGCAGCATTATTTAACATCAGGTTCCTAATTCCTAGATATCAAATTTAATAGTATGAAAAAATACCACAGACTGTATACCATGAAACACAATATCGACATAAATTTGCATACAACATTTAATTGTGAAACCTTCGGTTTTTAGACATGCATTTGGTCATTAAATTCTGAAAATCGTTTAAGTAATTAATACTGTATATGTAATTCTTATCATTTAAGACAGTTCTTCAAGCATCATAAAGGGTATTAAAATTTTTGGATCACTGCATCGAAAGCACTTATAATTATTATGTGTTTCACCATATTACTTGCTGCAGTTAATGATTCAATTCGCTGGTAATTACAGTCTGTACGCGTCTAAAATCTATGTCCATTATACTGAGCGTAATATGGCATTGATCACACAAGTTTGGGATAGTCAATTTGGTGGGCGTTATATAAATCAATCAGATTTAGAAATCAGTTGGGAAATATTTCTCAGACAAAAAATACTTTGAGCCCCATTTACAGAGATATGGGTATTGTCTAGAAAAGGGGAATAATAACAAATAAAAAGAAATATTCAATTATATTACTTGTTAGTTATTTTCTTTCTTTTTCTGCATTCACCACTGTAAGCTGAATCTTTTATTACGTATCAAAAACCGTTCTTTCATACAATTAAAATATAGTAGCTAAAATCCTTTTATTTATGTGAAATTATTGAAACCTTTTATTTATGTGAAAAACCGTAACTTATTGCTGTTTGTATTACCTAACATAGCACATCCGGTTGCTAATTTTGAAGACCATGTACAATTCGTGGTTGTTGATGTAACGACAGCATCTAGAATAGTTTGAAACACGCTTAAACCAAGTACTCCTAAAATATTTCTAAATTTGGTTTTGTGATTATCTGTTAATTAACATAAAAACAAACTGGGAACCACACTACTATTGAAAAGAACTTTCGGAGTTCGTTTAGGTGAATTTTTGCATATTATATAGTAAGGTAGTATTTGTTCAGAAATAAAAATAATTTTCGATGTTGATATTGTGGAAACCATCTCAAAGTAAGGCTTCACTGAAATTTCATATGAGGATTAGACAATATTCAAGCTAATGTTTTACAGGTGTTGTGCAGTATTTTTATAATTGTAAGGAAGAAATCAATTTTTGAAAGGTAAGGTAACGTAATAGTTATTACTTTATTTTGGTGTAAGGACAAAAATATTATGTCATTGCATTTGTGCACTGAGTTCTCCAACGTTCCGACTTTCAGTTTAACAGTAATTGACACTATGAGTTTTTTGACATTGAATCGTTCGTTCGTTACTAATTCCCCCGTGGTGAAGGAGCGCCTATGCACCACGTCCGCAATACCCCCCAAGGTATTCCATGGCGAAGGGGAGGAGATTTGCAGCTTCACTTTTATAGAGGCTCCCCGAAGGGCGGAAGTCTGACTCGGCCTCGACATGACAACATTCATGCCCGCTGGCGGGATTCGAACCCGTAATCCGGCAATCCAGCGATCAGACGGAAACGCATGCCCCTGACTGCTCGACCACCAGATCGGCTTGAAGACTTGTAATAATATTAATATGGAAAAATCGTGATACCAATTACTAAATGTATAAATCACTAATTTTTTACTGGTGGAAATTAAATATGCTTTTGAAGTTAACACATCGGCTTATGATTAGTTTAAATTTCTTTAAATTAATATTTATGTTTGTATAATTTTTAGGTGCAGCAATAATAATTCCCAGAGAAAGTAATTCGAGGCAAATTATCGAACATAATGAGAATGGCAACGCAAATTGAAATATTACGTTAAATTAAGGTTACCCTGTAAAAGTAAATCTATATTCAAAGCGTAAGATAAGTAAAAAATCCAATAATATAATTAACAGAGTGGACGATGCTGATTTTAAAGTGATATCTAGTTTAATGTTTCCTAATGGGGGTGCTAGTAAAAATGTAATGTGCCAACAGAGTGGATGAGATTGGATTGCTACATTGCCTATATTTTAGAGGAAGATACTTTTATTTATGAACTAAATCCTAAATTAGTGCATATTGTCAACAATGGGCGGATTTTCTTTTAAATTCCTTGGATGTGATAGCCAAATCTATTCCAGAAATATTCTTATATATTTACTGTTATATAGTTTTCGTCAGTAAAGTATAATTATGTCTGGTATATTACAAAAAATATGAGTGACGCTCTATATACATTTTTTATTTATTTTTAGAAACTGAATCAAATTGTATTTGTATTGTTTTTAATTTTATTTTTCGTGTGTTTGTCAATTAAATTCTTGAAATTTTATTCACGATAAGTACACATCATGTTATTTTTATTCATTAATTAGTAATTATTTTATTAAATAATTTGTAGAAATGTATTCATTAATTTAAAGAAACGTATTCCTTAATTTCAGTGTTTTAGTTATTTACAAGATCTTATTCATTGACGTTATTTATTTGATGAGTTTTATTCATCAACTTTATTTATTTTCTGAATATGATACATTTTAAAATTGCGATGAATATTTAAATTTAGGTATATGGGACAATATTCTCAAAAAATTGCAAAACACTGATGTAAGGTAGGGTAAACTGGGTACAGTAACGGACTTTTGCATGCGACTGCTCTGTGGCTGGGGGGGGGGGGGTATGTACAAGCGTTTTCTCATTTTCTCTCGGTTACTGGACTGTGGGTTCGAATCTCAATTGTGCTCATATATGCTCATCATGTGGTGTATATTAATGGCGTAATGTATTCTGCCCTCTCTTGTACGCCGAGAGAACGCCATAGGAAGGCGAGAAATGATGGTGATGGTTTAAATGGAGGTATGATTGGGCTATCAAGTGCTTAGCTATTAAAAACGAAATACTTTAATGCTTTTCAGAAAAAATAAATAATGGTAAAAAATAAATAATACCACATAGTCATAGATTGAAGCTATCTAAATGGTCTAGTATTTTTATTTTACATACAATGTGACTACGAAAGCAGAGGAAAGTTTTTTCTTCGAATACTTCTATACGCCAACCTTCCCTACTCATGGGTATAGTTAAATCATACATCGCGGCACGTTGGAGCAGTAGCTTCCAGATTTTAAAATATATACATGTTTATTTGATTCATATTATATTGTAGTTCATAAAACACAATGCATTTTTAATTTGTTTTTCTATTTTTTTTATTTATTCCTATATTACCCACAAAAGTTATATCACTTATGAAAAGTAAGCACCGATATAAATTAGAAACTAAACAAGTAAGAACAATCATGCATAAAACATTGATTATGAAACTATTTCCAATTTCAATGCAATTTCATTTAAACATCTCTAAAATGCTATACATTCCTCGGTAATATTTTTAAAATTATCACAATACAACATCAATTTATTATATTTGAAAACTTGAAATTTCATCGAAAGAAATGAACTTCATTTAAATGGTGGCATTGAAATGTAAATTGCCTGGTTTAAATATCTCTAAAATGCGATACAGTCCTCGGTAATGTTTTTAAAATTATCATAATACTACAATAGTTTATTATATTTGAAAACTTCATCGAAAACAACTGAAATTTATTCTAATGACGCCATCGAAATATAACACGCCTGGGTCTCCCTATAAAAGCAGCATTTCATTCATTAACATTTTTCCATTCATTTCATTCATCACAATAATTTATTTATACTAAAATAATTTATTTTATTTAAAAAATTAAAACCATGGAGATACAAGTAATTTAACTCTATGCTTAAAACTTCATCAAAAAAATCTTCCTTCTCTTTGTAAAATCAATGAATATTTCATTCATATCAGCTATGTAGATTCCATGAGCTAAATAATTTTGCGTTAAAGAAATGCTGAAATTCTTATACAGCTCATTCTACAGATTTTGCTGTTTACATTTCGCATAAGTGAAAAATAGGCTTCGTTGCAGAAATAATCAAATTTGGATGATCATTTAAACTCAAATATATTGTATGTAATTGCGTGTGTAGATGCACAGAATTTAAGCAAAAATACAGCGGTTTTAGGACGGACACAACACACAATATGAATTAAAAAGAACTTTAAAAATCAAGATTTTGAGACTAGATGGATGCCATATTTCATTTTGAATTGGGTCATGTGATCTCTTCATATAAAGGTCACCTGATCGCTTCAAGTAAGTGGTGTAATTATTATTTTAATTTTTATTTTAGAAACTACTGAATATATTTTGCTGAATTTTTTTTATATATTTTATGGGATAATTTGAATATTACCTACAATTTTCGAATCAATTTGTAAATTTTAAATCCGTTTAAAAATGTTTGAAAAATAAGGTCCCATAGTGTTCAAGGATGCTCATTTTTTTAACCCGGGTTCAATCCAAAACTAATTGGATGATATTATTCATTTATATTCTCATAGGTCCCACAAACCGTCTGAACAACATACTAAAATTTCATTTTGATTAAGTCATTTTTATGGCAGTTATCGTACTAACGGGCAAACAGACAGACAGACATACAGAATGAACAAAGTCATAAACACCTTTCAACTTTGTTGAATAGTGTCGAAGACGAAATAACTGGGTTGTAGCTCAACTCGTTTTTCTCACACTTGGATCCTTTTTTACGTAGCTTGTGATTTGTCTTTATGCAAATTTTTGTAAGAAAAAGCTGCATTTGGAAAAGCTGTATCGCTGGTCCAAACGAGTATGTTCTAGTATGTTATCCTGCTTTATAAAAGGTTTAAAAATGTCTTTAAAATGTTACAAATTTTAACAATATACCTCCTCGGTGAGGTGGCGGCGGGATGACGTCACGAATACAAAAATCTGATGTGGGCAGCACATGATTTTCCTTTTATAATGCAATGAATTTGCTACTTTTACAGTAAAAAAAATAGATTATTTTTATAGTAGTTATTTATATTATTTCCAAGATATTGAATTTTTGTCAATAAGTCGTCATTTTCCATGTCGTCATCATCAATGAGTCGTCATTGATTTAGAGTCATTTTTATCCATTTGGCGAGTTTTCGTTAATTTAGCAATATTTAAGAAGTCGCCAAGTTGGCGAAATTCCACCAAATTCGTCGCCAAAACCTCGCCAAACGTTAAGGATGAAGAAATAAATTATTCTTACAGCAGATAAATGACTATTGGCGTTCAAATACAAAAGTATTACTCAAAGTATATTTTTTCATGAATGGAACGAGCTAGATCCAAGAGAATGATGTCACCTAATTTATCGCATGGTATTACATATAAAATGTGAACATGTTTCTCAACAGGAAATATTTTTTTTTATTTTATATGACTTTTTGATAATTTTTTTGAAAAATGTGCAATATCTCGAGAATGGTTTATGTTAGCGTTCTAAAATTTATGTCAATCGTTTTCTAATGAAGAATTACATAAGAAATGTCTATTTGCGTAACATAATTAGCGGTTTTGACGATTTTTTATTATTAAAATATAGGAAGGTTCTGAACATTCGATTGCGTATGAAAACAATAGGCTTCCAGTGTTTATGGATTGTGATTTTTGTGCCAAATTTTGTTCGAATCGGTCCATTCGTTCGTCAGTTATCGTCTCCATAGGCTCACTGACACACACACACACACACACACACACAGAGACATCACTTCAAAAATGTCTGTTTCGTGATCAGCGATGCTTGAAACGTGCTCTCCCGTCGAAAACTCTAATTCGAATTTTCGACCCCGTCACAATACTTTCCTTATGCATTACGCATATAAAGAAATTAAAAATAGCATCGCAACTATTTTTTCACTACAATAATTGAAATTGTTGAGTTTCGTTATCATTGGGTGATAAATAACCTCTTTTATGCATGATTATGTCAAATTGTGTCATATGTGCCATGCTAATATATTATAAAGTTTCAAATCAATTTCGAAGTTTTCTTTCGAATTTCAAAAATGAAATTATATATAGCTCTAGAATTATTTGGTAACAAAATCGGATATAAAGTTTCGTAAAAACCCATTAATGTTTGTGGCAGGTATCGTGTATACAAGAAATTGATCGCAGACAAACATGCATACATGTATACATACATATATACATGCGAACATCACTCTAAAATAGTTAAATTATAATTAGGAGATCCTAAAACATAGAATGGCAAGAAAATCTCTAGATTGAAATGTTTCATGAAAACAGTACTTTCTCTATATATTCTACAGTATGAGAAAGACAATTAAATGGTTTTATTGCTTTTATAACACACGAAAAGTAATATGCAGAGAAAAATTAAACTGCGTATTGCTGTGCAATGTTAATTAAACACATATATTTTCCCAAATACCATTTACATTTCTTTTCTACATCTACCTTTCTTTGCCATACCTATATTTCTTTGTCACGAATGCACTTTATGAAAATCCATGGATTAAATTTACAGTCTTATTCACCACGATGGGCTTCAAAAACGTTGTGAAAACTGATTTATTTAATGTAGTGCGTGCTTAAAAAATACTTTATATTTTTCTTAAAATATTTGCTAATGAGAAGCAGCAACGATTTTATAATGTATATATTAAACATTGTTCTTATTATTTTACGCTAGTTATACTAAAAATATAATTATACGCTAGATATATTTACTACATCCGTAAAACACATAGGAGTAGCATATTCTCAATACACTGTTGTAAATATCAATTCTCTAACATATTAGCATAAGCAGTCGACTAACTTTAAATAATACAATAAGGTTACACACACACATATATATATATATATATATATATATATATATATATATATATATATATATATATATATATATATATATATATATATAATTATTGATATATACCTCTAAGATGAATATTTAACAAAATTATTCTTAACTAAATCGTGTTGTATAAAATTTTCTAGCTAAACTAATTAACTAATTTTGATTAAATTAATCATAACTAAACTTAAAATATTAACCAGATATTTTAACTAAATCATGCATGGTGCTGAATAAAATAATTTTAATTTATTTCTGAAACATTTTTGTATCCTTGTATAATGCAACAATCGGCGTTATTATAATACACTCCATTTGCACTATTTGCTTCAGGATTCAATTGCCTGGTAATTGTGCTCAGAAATCCATATCCATTAAAGCGGATAGTATGACATCTGCTCAAACAGATTTGGAATACTCAGATTTGTAGGCATTATATACCTAGATCAATTAAGATTCAGACATCGGGTTGAAATATTTCACAGATAAGCTGCGGTTAAACTAAACTTAAAATGTCAAATATCTTCAATGGTCAAAATAACATATTAATTACTTAAATATAAACAATAGATTAATTGTTTGCTCTTTGGATTTTGTTCTAAAACTGTATATAGTATTAGAAACTGAAGCGAAAACTGCTAAATTCAGCAAAAGTACACATTCATATAATAAATTATAACATTGTTTCGAATAATTTAATATATTTGGCAAGAAGGTATGCAAATATGCATGCATGCATGTATGTATATATAGACCTATTTAATAATATTGTCATTAAAGATTTACATAAAGTTATTATCTCTCTTTATCATGACTATATATCTTCCAATCCTGTTGCTTTTAATGTCAAAAATTTTTCTATGCTCTTGCACTTTGTGTTATACAACAATTATATTATCCAAGGTGATAACATTTATTTACAAACATCTGGTGTACCACAAGGTGGCTGTAGTAGTAGTATTCTCGCTAACTTATATCTTTATTATTATGAATGTCATTTTAACTCTAATTCATATATTATATATAGATATGTTGACAACTTAATTTGTATTATCATTGATGATTCCTATCCCATTAATATTGATATTTACACTTCTAACCTAGAATTAATTCCTAATGAGCCTAGCGTTAGTCAAACTGTTAATTTTTTAGACCTAAATTTAGATACCCTCAATAATCATGTAATCACCAATCTCTATGATAAAAAAGATTATTACAACTTCACTATCATAAAGCTGCTTTCATATCAATCTTGTAATTCTATTCAATTGTTTAGAAACATCATTTTAAACCAGCTATTTCGAATACATCGTCTTTCTGATCCTCGGTTTCACTTTCTCCACATCAATAATCTTAAACGCATTTGTCAAAATTACCAATACCCGGAAGTATTTGTAAATAATATTATTAATGATTTCAAATATACCACGTAATAAATTTACACATGCATTATTTATCTTTGATTGGATAACTCATTTTTGAGAATTCACCCATTCTTTTCACCTAACTTACCACTTGGCCTGAGTCTAATACTGTTTACTATTTTCGAATGACTATTTTCCACTTGTCCTGAGTCCTATACTGATTGCTATTTTTGAAAGTCTCCATACATATTACGTATCGTTCAAATGTATTCATTCCGGGACCCACAAGCATTGACGAAGTAAGGTGAAATGCTCAGTCACTAGTTTATCTTACATGTGGTGCAATGCTTTTGAGTTCATATTTCTGTTCGAGGAGGTATTATTTTTTAGATTCGTAATTCAATTGATTTGTTTTTCTCCTTCCACTAGCCAGTAGACAGTTCCAATGGTTAAATACTATCGCCATTGTCAGAAACTAGCTATTCTACCGGTTTTAATTCGAATTGTATGGCTGTCCTGATGAGAATGCAATTTCGAACTAACCGCCATTTTTTGTGTAGTTTCAATTGATTGTTCTTTATTCTTAATCTCTTATCTTGAGCTGATTGTTATTGCCTATTCTCATTTTTGCCGAGTTTTATTTTTATTTATTTTTATATACTTTTAATTGTGATTTTTGAATCCTAATATTCTTCTCATCCCCATTTCCATTGTAGTGATATGTTACCTTCTATCTTTATCCTTAGTCTTGACCTATAGTTACTCATTTGTAACAGACATGCTAGAGATGGGTTTTTTTGTACATACAGTAGTTTATGCATAATTTTCGATTAAAATCTTTCAATTTTTATTTATATATATTTATATATATATATATATATATATATATATATATATATATATATATATATATATATATATATATATATATATATATATATATATATATATATATTAAATTTTAATTGCTTGCAATGTAGTCAAATACTTGTGCTTCCTCGCCTATTAATTGATGTTTATGAGGATCAAATGAGAAATAGATTTATCCAGTTACATACATATGAAGAGATATAAAGAAAACCGATTATATATAAAACAATATATATATATATATATATATGTATATGATGATTCTGATTTTTGGGGAAAAATTGTATTATCCACATACATTTCCCATTTCCAATATTCCCATGATGTCTTTTATTTTTTTATTTCAGCTATATCAGTTAATTTTAGCGTTCATCATAGTTTTGGATATTAAACATGGAATGTAATATGAATGAGATAGTTATTAAAGCATTAACTATTTATTTTCCTGTGATCAATTCCTCTTCGTTATACGCATTTCTGAATCATTATTTACTACAATTAATGAGTTTGTGTGCTGGTAATTGCACTTTTAGCTAGTCAAAAATCTCTATTCATTACTGAACATAATATAGCACTGATAATAGAAGTTTTGAAGAGTAAGGTGTGTAGGCATTATTCTTATTAATCAGGGATAAAGAAAACGGTTAAAAAATTTTTTTTGTATAAAAAATTTGAATTCCAGCTTCGATAGTGATATCTTAGCGACATTTAAGACCTAGAAAAAATACACATATTTTTTTTTCCAGAGAGCTTAAAGACTGTATTGACATGGACTGAACTATGAAATTCCTGCTTAAAATATTGCATGAACTGACGACTCACTTTTCAGGAGTTAGTGGAATACAGCTATTATGTGTACAGAATCATTCTACAAGTTTTGAATAAAGAGAAAGCTGGTAGCATAAGAGGAGGAGGAATAATAATACTTGAAGTTATAAAAAATCTAGTTAGTTATGCGAATATAAACAATGTGGTCAGCTTCTAATAGATACAAGATGGGCTATGTAGAGATGAAAAAACATACAGGTTGCTGCTAATACCCGGATCGTCCAATGTACCAGAATGGTATAAGGTAACTGTTCGGATGGCCGGGAAAGGGCAACGCAATTTGGAACGGAATCCAGTGGGGGAGGCATCCACAGAGACCATGTTTTGTGAATTTGTACTTAGTATCAGCTATTTCAGCTACATCCTACCTCATTCAGATGTTGCTTCATTAAATTTTTCCTGCGTTATTATTATTAAAATATAGAACGCATTACTTGGCATTGTCCGGGTTCTAAATAAGCGGTCAATATGTAAAAATAATTAAATAAACACCAGCTCTTTAAATAATATATTTGAACACAATTCATATTGATTTCGAGCCGAAAATTGCACAAATCAAGTCGTACGTACTTTCGGAAAATCATATATATATATATATATATATATATATATATATATATATATATATATATATATATATATATATATATATATATATATATATATATATTGCGCAATTGGTAGTACATTCAACATCACATGAAACAGACGAATACGCGGAAATTCATATGTGTCCTATTAAATATGAAGCGTCATCCGTCTGGAATACCCAGTATCTTACACTTGTGTCATCGTGCCTCGAATGAATTTCGAGCCACGAATGAGTTCACGGAATATATATATATATATATATATATATATATATACATATGGATATATATATCTTCTCAAATCAACAGTGATAAGAATTCACCTATTTTTTGTAAAGTTTTTAGATGCATATACATGCTTCGCTGTTCAGTATGCCAGATGGCATACGTGGGGCAGACAAGTACACCTATACATCTAAGAATAAATGTACATCGCAATAACATCAAACATTATGATAAAGATCGAAATTCAGAAAATCAATTTGAGTATGAACACTTTTACAAACATGGATTTGATTCAGTAATTATTTCAATTTTGGATATAATTCCTAATTCCTCAAACAGAATTTACTATGAAAACAAACTAATTTTAAAACACAATTCAGCATTTCCTTTTGGATTAAATCAAATAGTTAATGGCCACAATATAGTAAAAAATGATTTATTCAATGCTTCCATTCTAACTCCATCAGTATATTCTTTGATGCAAACTCATTCGCACAAAACTACACGCACACAGAGGAGTATAACAAACACTCCCTCAACTTAAGACTTCACATCTCAAATAAATCATCAATTCACACATTTTGAAACTAACTATAATTGTAAACATATTAGAACCTGGGTTTTCTCCATCAAAAAACCACATTTAAATAAACTTTATAATTAATTCACTTATAGATCTCAATAATAAAAAGGACTTCGGACACTTAGTTTTTGACCTATTACTAACAAGAGCAAGACTTTTAGGTGTACACCTCACACATTCACACAGAAAAGAAAAAACAACCAATCTTAATTAATTGTGTTATTAATTACACAAATCCTATATTTAATTATTTCAACTTCACACACATTTTAAAAAAATTCTAATCATTTTTTCCAATTAAAAATGTTAACATAATAAAAGCATATAAATATCCAGTACTTTTAGGACGTAAAATATATAACTATAATTTTTTATCAAAACAAATGAATAATTATGTATCTTGTTCGTGCAATGAAACCTGCTATCTTCCCTTTATTGACCCACAACATGGACACATAATCACCGGAAATCTTGATTTAATACAGGAACCTCATTTCAAACAATTTCTAAGCTATGGATCCAAATACAGAATATCTCTTCTTTATAATAAAAAGAAAATAATACAAGCTTTTGACATTGATCTAGACAAATATATATTTAAAATGTCAGGTAAATCCCACTGCCCATTTGAAGCCGTCAAGAGCTGGAAAATACAAATCACTAGGCATGTAAAACATTTGATCCAACCCTTTCCCATTCCAATATATAAGCATAATTACCAAGAAATCGTTAAAAAAATCAAGTTACTACAAGACGAATTTGTAATCACATATGTTGACAAGGCATCCAGTAGTTATGCGTTTATTTGCAAAAAAAATTATTTGGACGAACTTAAATTGCAACTCAGTACCTCTCTTTCTTTAACTCCTTTATACACTCATATCAATGTTATAAATAAACAAATAATAGCTTACTACAAACTTCTTAAACAAAAATACAATCTCAATTTTCCTTACTTGGTACTCATACCTAAATTCCATAAAACACCTATTTCATTTAGAACAGTCACTATAGAATTTAATTCATATACCAATGCAGCTGACAAGCAACTTCTAATCATACTCAATCAAATTTATGATTATTTTACTGCACAAAAAACACATAAAAAATAGTATAGAACTAATTAATGAAATAAAACTAATCCCTTACATACATAATGTAAAAACTTTTGATTTCAAGACCTATTTAATAATATAGACATTAATGATTTATATAAAGTCATACTACTTTTATATGAACAATTCACTCAGACATAAAACATATCATTTCCAAAATTCAAAACTTTATTAAAATTCATTTTGTTCAAGCAGTATACAGTTCAAGGAAAATTCATATACAAATTAAATAAAGGAATACCACAGGGAGGTAAATCATCCACCATACTGGCCAACCTTTATCTACATTTTTACGAAAATCAGAGCCCCTTCAACAGTCATATAATGAGCATATATATTGATGATCTTATTATTATTTGAATTACTTATGAGGCCAATGAATTAAATTTTGATTTCTATCCACCTAATCTACAACTCATTGAAAATGTATATACATCCAACTGGATCAATTTTCTAGACGTTAGTTTAACAATTAAAAGTGCAAATACAATAAAATTTAAAATCTATGACAAAACAGAAACTTAAAACTTCAAAGTAAATAAACTTCAACATTTCTCTTCCAATCTTTCCAAATCTGTATATGGAAATATTACTAATAACCAGTCATTAAGAATCAAAATGTTAAGCACACCTTGTTACTCAAAGAACATCTTCATAAATTCATCAACACCGTTATCAAAAATAACTACACGCCCAAACTTATTTTTTCTTTTATTAAAACACATTTTAAATTTAAATTCAAAAACTTGCAACAATTACAGCAACATATTGACATATCATACTTTAGCATTTCTAAATAATTCATAATCTCCATGTCTTCTTCTAACAGTTAAACAATTCGTATAATTCACTTTAACCTGCTTTGCGAAAACTGCTTAGTTAGTAACTAAAAATTCACTTTAACCTGTTCTGAGGTGATTGGTAATACACATGCTTTTCTAGATGTACCACAGTACTAGGGGTAGATATATTTTCATTTTATTTTCATTATATTCTTTTGATATTTTTTATAATACTTTGTATCCTCATTTCAATAATTAGCCACAAGCTGGTGTAACAGAATATTTTATATTCATGATTGATTTTTATGTGTATTTGATCCACTTTGTCTTTTCTTCTACGTCGGGCCATGTTCATTATTTCTGTAATACATTTTACAGTTGTGTGCACAGAATCGTAGAATCAGCATTAATGAAACATGTATGGCCCTTGATAACGTACATGGTTTCAAAAATGCTTTTCATATTCATTTTATTCCTTTAATATTCACTAGATTTCATTTATTCAATTTCCAAACTTCTTGGGAGCTATAAAAGGCCTAACTCATCGTGCTACACTTGGCTTCTGATTTACAAAAAAAAAATTACCTTTACCTTCAGTTTACAAGCAATTTTCTTTGGTATTTCTCGGGTATATATATATTACAAGTAATCATAAAAATCTTCAATTATATATATATGTATATATATATATATAAATATATATATATATATATATATATATATATATATATATATATATATATATATATATATAATATAAAATAAAAGATGATGTGATGTACAATTGATAAAGGAATAATAGGTAGACTATATTGGTGCTTTTGTGTAAAGCAGCAAAAAGCACCAAATAAATATAATAAGATAAATAGAAAATAGAAAGGATGGCTACGTAAAGTGCTTACAAAATGGCGGTAAGGGATTGTGACCTTACTCCGCAGTTGTCAACATACATCTCTCTAATGCCGCGGAATTGCACTCCTGGTCGCCAGCACTGACGGAAGCCAACCCCGGAGTGATAATCACAATTAACACAAGACCTTTGCATAAGCGGAGAGAGATATCAAACATACCATATGTGTAGAAGAGATTGAACGAAATTCTAAACTGATGCATTTTCATACAGTAACATTATAACAGTTCAGCATTTTTGTAAATTTGCCGTGCCAGTGATGTCGCAATAGATTTCAAAAATTCGCACAATTTTAAACCATATTCATCATTCTTCCATAGTAAATTCTGATGTAATGTTTCATAAAATTTACAGGATAGTTCCGTTTAAATGCTTGTTTAAGTAATGCTTTATCCAGTGCTGTTGAATCTTATGACGTCATTGCTTACGATTTTTTTCGTTCTTGAATATATATATATATATATATATATATATATATATATATATATATACTTATATATATATATATATATATATATATATATATATATATATATATATATATATATATATATATATATATGTATAATATATATGTATAATATGCAGTCGCGCCCGATAAGGGGCGTCGCGAGTACACGCGACACCATTGAGTAAACACCCCAAATTATTTTTTTAGTTATACAGATTTATTACAATTTCTATTGAAAAAATCTGAATTTTTGTTCAATTAAATCAAGAATTATTAAAAATAAGTTATAAAATATGTCACTAGATGACAGCACTAAAGTTTCCTTCTGAGAACGCAGAATCGCGAAAACTGTACTGCATACAATTTTCAACACATAAGGGGAAAATACAGGGATATTTTATAAAGCCGCGTCCCTAACGTCGGCATCTCGAGAGTAAACGAACGGTATAGGAACAATATTAGAAATTTGGCGTGAAAAAAAACAGACAGTGCAGAATTAAACAGTAGATTGTGTCGCGTTCTGGGCGCGGAGCTAGCCAAAGAGAAATAGAAGAGAAGGAAAACATGAAGAGGGACTTCTCAAATTGGCTCAGTTTCGCTAATTTGGCCTCAATTTTTTACATTTAAGAATGTGTTTGTTCTCTTTCTCGTCTGTTTAATAAATTTGGAAGTTCAAATAAACATTTGAACAAATGAGTGGATTAAGTGTACGTGTGTTTTGATGGGAAGGGATGGGGGGTATTTATGATATTTTAAGGGTTTCTGGCCATCGTGAATAAAATATGTTTTTTAGGACACTCACTTTGAGGGATCACTTGACCCTCCCAGCTGTCTTACTTATTCAAGTGGTTTCGCATTTCGTCATTTCTGATGTAGTGTGGTTCTGTCCTATGAGAAGGGGGTTATTTCTAATTTGTGGCAGTTTTGTGCTCTGGTTGATCTGCTGGTGACGAATTCCAATATGTTTGACTTCAAATTAATTCTTTAAACGTCTGGAGTTTCCTATTTTTGGCATACCCGTGATCGATAGGCTATTTTTAGTGACGCTTCAGAAATATGTTGTTTCGCATATTTAGTTTGAGGGGTCACTTGACCTACCCAGCTGTCTTACTTTTTCAGCTATTTAACATAAAAAATACCTAAAAATTAAACACTAAATATTTAGTAAAAAAAAATAATATTAAATTTTCATCGTGTTTCTTTTATCTGCGTCGTTTCCCTCGAAATTTTGATCTCAGGTTGGCAACTATATTGCTCAGATACCCCCTGGGCGTAAATTTTACTTGAGGTAGCCCCCAAATTTCTTATCTCGGTTTCTAATTTAGCGATTTTGATTTTAACGATGGTTATAGTCTCTGCATCCTCTGTACGTGTCATCTGAATATACATATTTTGTATCAGACCCCTGAGCGTAACTTTTAGTTTAACTAGCCCCATAATTATACATTTTTAGCGAGCAATTTTCTTAATTGAACGAATTTAGTTTTCCTAGTGGCTATAGTTTCTGCACCATTTGTACATGTCATCTGGTTATGCATTTTTGTTGTGACAGCTCTCTGAGGATAACTTTTACTTCAATTAGCCCCCCTCCCCAAATTTCCCATCTCACCTCCTAATTGAACGAATTTGCTTATGCTGATGGTTGTATCTGCACCATCCGTACGTCTCAGTTTGATACACATATTTGATGGATATATAATATACATGCGTTTTTTGTGTCAGCTCCCTGGGCGTAAATTTTAGTTTAACCAGCCCCCACAATTTTACATCTCAGTTCCTAATTGAGCGTTTTTGACTCTGCTGATGACTATATAGTCTGAGCATAATTTGTACATTTCACTTGGATACACATATTTTTGTGTCAACCCCTGGATGTAGCTTTCAGTTTAACTAGTCCTCACAATTTTACATATCTGCTCCTAATTGAACGATTTTGGTTCGGCGTGTGGCTATAGTCTATCCACCATTTGTACATGTCACATGGATAACTTTCACGTGGCAAATCCCTGAGCGTAACTCTTATTTTGGTTATCACCCCCCCCCCCAAATTTTCCATCTCGCCTCCTAATCCACCGATTTTGATTTTACTAGTGGCTATAGTCTCTGAACCATCAGTACGTATCATCAGAATATGCATATATTTTTAGTCAACTCCCTGGGCATAACTTTTAGTTCAACTAGCCCCTACAATTTTACTTTAATGTAAATTAGGACTATGTAATGTTTTTCCACTAGGAAGAATACGTTCCATGTGTCCAGGATCTTTATGAACAAGCGAGCAGATGGGAGGTACGTTATTTTACTTAATACATCCGTCGTTTATATTTTTAATATATATATATATATATATATATATATATATATATATATATATATATATTTCAGTCCATATCTTATCATTTTTGCTATACAGAACATTTTCACTTAATGATTAATCTCAGGTATATATAATACAAGTAAAATAAAAATTTAATTATATATATTACTAATATATAGGCATAAATACATAGATCAGCGCCTCCCTCTACATGTCACTCACGAGCTGCCACTGATAATATGTATAATATATGTATAATATACATACATATATATATATATATATATATATATATATATATATATATATATATATATATATATATATATATATATATATATTCCGTAGCATACTAAAAATTAAATTTGAAAAAGTGGAAGTTTTGACTTCCTCTGAAATTGGCACGTCACAGAATCTGCAGCCGTGCAGATGGTCACAATAAATAAAAAATTCGTAAATACAGCATTGAATACGAAACTGAACTGATCTATTGGCTTCAATAGTAAATAACATTTTTTTTCGACAAGAAACCGAACCTCACTTACTCAAGTCGACTTCGTTTACATTTGTTTTATTATAATAAAATTGGTTGCCGATGTGGTGCCCGAGCGGTCAAAGAGGCAGGCGGTTCCTCGTGATGGCTCCGCTGCCAGATTGCGGGTTCGAGTCCCGCCTGCGGGCATGGATGTTGTATTGTCTTATTTGGGGCAGAAGTCAGACTTCTACCTTCGGGTGCCCCGGGTCATTAGACTAAACAGAAGCAGTGCACTCATTCTTCCTTAATGTAATGTTAGGGACACGACAACAACAGCAATAGCAATAAAATTGGTTTATTTTTGCCTGATATGAACTTGTTTTCAATGCCTCAAATCCCGCTTTTTCTTCTATCAGAAATATTTAAGTTTAATTTAAACATTAAAATAAGATTTTTAATGATATGGATCCATTGGTATGGAGACGGAATTGGGAAAATTTAGTAATATTCTTTTGTAATTATTCTTCGTCGCTGACCCGATAATGGTGCCCCTTTAATTATTCTGCACCTTCAACGTTCTGACAATATTATGTATCGAGGGAATGTAATAAATTATTATAAGAATGTCTACGCCAACCATTTGTAACTTGCGTTCAAAACTCCTATAAAGTTATATAATATATATATATATTATTCTGATTATGCTTTAAATGAGTCTATGTTACATGTTAATGTATGATAAAAGGAAGTGTAGCCCCATATTCTTTATTTTTTGTCTTTATGAATAGAGATTTTGTCAGTATAACTACAATTATAAACTAGTCAACCGGTTTTGAATGTGCCAAATATTCTTTTTTTCTTTTTTTTTCAGGACCACCAAAAAAAGGGGCGCCCTCACTTATTCAAATAAGTTTGGCATTTGATATAGAATAGCACATGCGTCAGGAACCTCGTTGGTTGCAATAAACCAAAGATATAAGAAAACGAAAGTTATGATACAATGAGTCTATGACCATATACTTTCGTGCTCCATTTTTCTTATCCTCTTTCATTTCCCCCTGCGGCGAACATAGCAAATTCAATCTTACCTTCACCTACAATGCTATTCTATTTCAGTTGATAAACTTTTTTGAATAAACAAGCTCCCAATTCTTAGTGATCCTGAAGAAGAAGGCTATTTTATGCAATCAAATCGGTTGATTCGTGTTTATTCCATATATTTTAACAAATATACAATAATTAAATACATATTAATTATTCAAAACAGTATGTTGAGAATTATTTTATAATCTGAAATATAATGGGGTTGATCTCATTTATTTAAATTATTTAAAATATGATATTTTTTTTCATACATTTTCGACTATAGTTGTTAATTTCAAAATCGTGACTGATCATCATCAACATTTGCTGATCTTCATATTTACACACACACACATATATATATATATATGCATATATACATACATATATATATACATATACATATATACATATACATACATTCATATATATATATATATATATATATATATATATATATATATATATATGTGTGTGTGTGTGTAATATATATATAAGAAAAAAAGGTTTGAAGATCCAATGAAAGAAAAGTGAGAATCTGTAACACGAAAATTCAAATATCTAACAGGCTTACGAAATAAAAGCATAAATCAACAAATCCTGAAGCAAATGGAAAAAAATAAAAAAACAAATAAATAAAATAAATATCGAATCAACAAGTCAATGAATAGTATCAAAATACAATGATAAGGAATCGAAAAAAGAATAACAAACGAAATCAAGCACAAACGCTATACACGAGGACAAGGCTCTAAGCCTAAATCATGAATTGTTCTCTTCCACAAAAATCGTACTCATGCCCAAGTTTTTTTTGTAGAATTAATCACAAAAATGTATGTTTCTGAAGAAATAGACAGATTATATCTATTAACTATTTCTACTTGGACTATATATATATATATATATATATATATATATATATATATATATTGTGGTTTTGTGACTTTTTTATGCTGGTGTCGTCATTATTTAACACTCCCTGTGGACTTATGGATAACGAACTTTGATTGGCAGAATCAAATATCCAACAAAAATAAAATTATGTGGACTACCTTAACATAAAATGTCCACCTCCCAGAGGTTACTAGACAGGTTAAAGTCACGGAACCAATGTCATCAATCAGTTCACACTTTTCCAGAAACTGACGGGATGCTTTCAACTCCCTCAAGCGCCAATACCTTATAATAGTTGGCCTCTGCTTCCGTTACCCAATTTGTCATCATTCATACGGCGGGATAGATCGGGGAGTTGAAGGAAAGGAGCAGAGAATATACCGAACTACATTCGTGGAGTAAAGATTTATACTTTAAATGCGAGGACAGTGTGCTGTATATAGATCTACAGTGAAAAAGAGTTTCAAAATATAGTAATGAAATATTTTTCTTTGCGGAATTTATTTATCAGGACAATTTATTTCCGGTAAATTATGAAACGCCAATTTCAAATGTATGTATATCTTACTTAATAAAGGAATATATGTGTTGGTCTACGTGCTTGTGTCCGTCTGTCTATGCAGTCTGTGCCCAGAAATCTAAGCGTCGTCTGACCATGCAATTTGGTACATACGTACGTCAGGTCCCAAAAGCATGCCCGTCGGCGTTATTTTTTTAAATTTCCAATTAGATATTTATTTATTTTATAAACTGCAATTTCTTTTGTGTCCGTTAAAAACTCAATAAAACGGGTGGAGAAAAATGCTGAATGAAACAAGAATGAGTCCAAATTTCAGGATAACTAATGTTTGTTCACAAGCACAAAGTAAACAGGAACAATGTACAGTCAAACAACACTTAAATAAATCCCTAATTTCACAGTCATCCTCACGTCGTGCTGACGTTTCGCACTGTATTTTCTTCTCCAGGTCTTCGAGGACGTTCGCAATAATATATATATATATATATATATATATATATATATATATATATATATATATATATATATATATATATATATATATATATATATATATATATATATATATATATATATATATATATATATATTTGAAATGTAATAATAAGAATTATGTAAAAATAAAAAAAATAAAAATACAATTAAAGTAATATTAACATCACCATAGAAGCAAATTCACGTCCATAATGCCGATAAGAGAAAAGAACAGAACCTTCCCAAATTCGATGATCAATCAGAATAAAATTCCTCTTCAGGTCTGAGTATTTAATTCTAATTAACCCAAACAAATGCCTGTTTCAGATTAAGCAATAGTACATTACTATAAATGCTTAAACTCAGACTACAGGCATCAAAAAATGAAAAAATGAAAAAAGGATACATTAAGAAAATTGTATTACCATGCGGCATAAATCATTCCTCTTCTACCACGTGTATACACAATCAACCTCAACAACTTAATCTAGAAGCACCGGAATGAACAAGTCGAAATTCTACCAGGGAGGCAGTACGAACGTTCACGGAAATACTCCCAAACCCGTCCAGTGAGTCTAAGCTGAAGACTGGACAAGCAATTCAGAATACAACTTCCCAAACATGCAGAACTGAATATGAATATGAATCATAGATGAAAATTCCTACTAAACAAGAATTCATAGGAAAACTGGATAATCGAGAATGCCACTATACACCATTATAAGGGCGCACAAAACGTAGTTTCAATACTGACATATATATATATATATATATATAATATACATATTAATAATACATATACATAAGATATATATATATATAATATATATACTTATTTATAATAAAGATATATATTAGATAAAATGCTGTCATTGAATTCTCATAGGGGTACACTTGATGTCTGCAAATATATGTTATTACCCTGTAATAAATAATTATTATATAATGCAAAATGCAGTAGCTTAGGGTTATTGTTTACTTTTAATTGCTGATGATTTGAATTAATATGATCTTAATAAAGAAATATAATAACTTTATATATATCTTTAATATCAATATTATTACATATATCTTTAATGTCAAAAATGTCGAAACTAAAAATGTGTTGTCGCTTACTAATATGCATTAGATTATAAGCGACAACACATTATAATAAGATTAGAATTTTTAAGATTAGAATTTTTATAGTAAGATTAGAATTTTTATAATAAGATAAAAATTTTACTCAATATAAAGTAACCAGAAACATTTTATACATAAAATAATCATCAATATTACTTAAATAGTTCAGAACGGTTTACTGGGTGTTGAAGTGTAGTCATTACGACCGCAAGTTACAACTCTAAAAGAAAGATAGGTTTTAAGAAATTTGGGAACTAAAATTACTTGAGAAAATTTTAAAAATTTAGAGATTAGATTTAGTTGTGTATATAATTTAAAAATTTTAGTTTTAAATTTTAGAGATTGATTAAAAATGAGTTTAAAAATATTATATTTTAAGTTGTTTTTGATAATAAGCCACATAAAATGCTTATCGAATTTACATATTGTAGATTCATATAAACATATACATTAAACTGTTTACGCATTCAGCATATTACTATTTTTAATTGATAAATACTTTTATCGATTATCGTATCAAAATCTTTCAAGGCTACAAATATGATATAGACTCTGTAATCTTAATTTCTTTATAATTATTTTCTCTCCGTCCGTCCTTGATATATACCGCCCTCTTCCTTCAATTCACCATCCGTGCCATCGTTTGAATGATGACAAATTTGGTAACGAAATCCACAGCCGAATACCATAAGGCACTGGCGCCTGAGGGAACTAGGGGCATCCCGTCTCATCCTGAAAATGTGTCATGTGATTGATGGCTTTGCACTTCCTACCTCCTGTCCTGCAGTTTTAGTGAATTCTCGCTTTAGTTTATAGTTCAGATTTTCACAGTTTTATTCTTTGTCGAAAGGTGTTGGGAATTTTATTTTTAAACTTCCATAATTATAAAATTAAAGGAGAATTTACAATTGTTTTGGATATTATAGATTTCGTATGTCAGTGTTATTGATGGGAAAGTATTAAAATGCATAAAAATGTAATTTCACTACCTATCTGTTAGCAAATAAGCATAACATTGAAAATAGCAAAATAGTTGCAGAAACTTATAACGCACTTTGGAGATGTAATATCAGAGAAATTGAAATTACAATGAGGATATTTTAGCTTAAAATATTTGGACGAACAGTCTATTCATGTAATACAATGCTGAAATTTATGATTATCATCTGGCAACATGTACATTTTACTCTAAAAGATCACAGGTTTTACCCAAAAGTCAAACGAAATACTGTGTATACAAACTGGATGTCTGTATCGCTAAAAGTGATAATGAAAATATATTCGAATTATCGATCTATGAAAATGCAAATGATCTATGGATCTAATGAAAATGCCAAAAAAAAAATAATTCTTTGAGATTTTTATGCTGTAAAAAAAATCAGGAAAAGCAAATTAATTTATCGTTAAAAACAAAGCTTCCTAATTAAAACAAATTCTCCTAATGAGGGTCGGAAACAGATTTTGCAAATATAATATATTGCAAACTGTGGGATCGACATGAACCACTGCTACAGGTGAAGATCCTTCTGTATACATATATGACCGTAAATGTTTTGAAACTACTTTTAAGTGTTGCCCTGGTCAAAGTAGCTATCTTATGTTAAAAATAACAGTTGAGTTCCAGAATAGTATAATTTAGTCGAATTATAATGTTGCGATCATCGACAGAAGAAAAATTTTTCCTGATAAATTATTTATTTAACAAAAACTTTCTATCTATCACAGGGCATATAGAACAATTCATACAATAAGTCAGATGGATACACATTTCTACAACACAGGAAAATTATGTGTATTTGCTTGTATCGAAAATACTAACACTTTACAACACAGTTGAAAAGTGTTTCTGACTTTTTTCCTTGTGCCTGTCTGTTAGCACGATAACTGCCGTAAAAATGACTTTATTAAAATGAAATTTTAGTATGTTGTTCAGACGGACTGTGTGATAGAGGAATATAAATGAATAATATCACCCAATTAGTTTCGGATTGAACCCGGGTTGAAAAAATGATATACATTTAACCTTATGAGACCTAATTCTTTAAACATTTTTTAAGCGAATTTAAAATTCACAAATTGCTTCGAATGTTTTAGGACATATTCAATTTATCTTATAAAATATATAAAAAAACATTTCAGCAAAATATATTCCGTAGTTTTTTATAAAAATTAAAATAATAATTACACCCTTTATATGAAGACATCACATGACCATTACATGAAGATATCACGTGATCTAATTCAAAATAAAATATCGCATCCATCTTGTGTCAAAATCGTGATTTTTAAAGTTATTTCTAATTCATATTTAGTGTTGTATCCGTCTTAAAACCGCTTTATTTTTGCTTAAATTCTATGCATCTACATACTGAAACAAAACAATTACTATATATGTGAGTTTAAAGGATCATCAAATTTTGATTATTTATACAACGAAGCCTAATTTTCATTTATGGAGAATGGTAAACACGAAAATATGTAGAAGGAGTTGTATAAAAATTGCTGCATTTCTTTAACGCAAAATTATTTAGCTCATGGAGTCAGCATAGCTGATATGAATGAAACATTCATTGATTTTACTCAAAGCAGACGTTTTTTTCGATGAAGTTTTAAGCAAAGAATTAAATTACTTGTACCTCCATGGTTTTATGATTTTAAATAAAATAAATTATTATAGTATTGTGATGAATGAAATGAATGGAAAAATATTTATGATTGAAATGCTGCTTTTATAGGGAAGCGATTTATATTTCGATGACGTGATTTGGATAAAGTTCATTAGTTTTCGATGAAGTTTTCAAATATAATAAATTATTGCAGTTTATGATAATTCTAAAAATATTACTGAGAAATGCATTGCATTTTAGATATGTTTAAGTCAGGCAATTTATATTTCAATGCCGTCATTTGAATGAAGTTCATTTTTTTTAACACTTTACAACAAAGTTGAAAAGTGTTTATGACTTTGTTCATTCTGTCTGTCTGTCTGTCTGTCTGTCTGTCTGTCTGTCTGTCTGTCTGTCTGTCCGTTAGCACGATAACTGCCGTAAAAATGAGTTTATCAAAATGAAATTTTAGTATGTTGTTCAGACGGTCTGTAGGACTTATGGGAATATAAATAAATAATATCACCCAATTAGTTTTTTATTGAACCCGGGTTGAAAAAATGAAATACATTGAACCCTATGGGACCTAATTTTTCAAACATTTTTTAAGTAAATTTAAAATTCACGAATTGCTTCGAAATTTTTAGGAAATATTCACATTATTCCATAGAATATATAAAAAAAAATTCAGTAAAATATGTTAAGTAGTTTTTTAATTAAAAAAATTATTTAATATAGGGAAAAAAACAAATTCAATTAAATTCTGACTTTGAGATATCTTCCAGAAAGAAAAGAGAGAGATATTATATAATAAATATCTCTCCATTTGTTTAAACGTTTTGCATATGGGAGTGGCTTCATATTTTAAAACAAATTTGATAGATAACAATTTTTCATTTTTTTTAAATTTTATATAACTCTTCATGATACATTTAATTGATGGCATTTTAAATGCACTTTCCTACGTCCTAGAGAGTTAAAATTTGGTACACAGCTTAAATTTGTTGAACATTTTATTCGACAAAAATTTGATGGATCTTTAAACATAGATCATACATTTTTTTCGAAATGGCCTGAAAATAATCCCCGTTCACTTCTATAAATCATTGGTGTAATATTGTTAAAAATTCTGATGTGGACAGCACATGTCTTTCTCTGCAGACTCATATTCGTTATCTTTATTTATTCAATGATAATTTGAGTTTATCTGCACAACATAAGTATTTTAAATGACATTGAATTTACACGTTAAACTTAAATTTGGTTCTCATTTGATAGCTAGACTTATTGTCAAAGGTGGCATAGCGAAAACGCGAAAAAACTAGAATATCTCAAGAACGGCTAGTCCTAGAGTAATGGGGTTAGTCTTATTCTTTTTGTTGTCAAAAATCACATATAATATAGGAATTTAATTGATATAATTGAGCACACGTAGTCTTTTATTTTTATATATAACGATTTTTGCTGGCCATTTCGCAAAAATAGAACGTTCCTTTTTCCCGAATCGTAGTAGAATAACCTACAAATGATTTATATACAAAATTTTGTTAAATTTGGTATATAAATCACTTGTAGGTTATTGAAATATTATACTCCAAATTTTGTTAAATTTGGTTCATTAGTTTTTAGCTAGAGTGGATAAAGGCAATTTCTGCGGCCATTTCGCAAAGAAGGCAGATTCTTTTATTACGTACTATAATCTAATGAACATCAGGATTTCCCACAAAAAACATACCTACCAAATTGTATGAAATTCGGTCCATTAGTTTTTCAATTAGAGTGGATGTAATATCCACACAGACACACAGAAACATACACAGATACACCCTTACACACAGACGTCTTCCTAAAAGTAGTTTTTTCGTGTTCTAGAAGTCCCAAAATGTGTAGATACTTTGAAAATTCGAGTTCCGATCTTCGGCACGATTCCAATACTTTGAGTACATACACATACACATATATATTATCTGTGTATTATCTGTGTATCTAAATTCCGTGCCTATGCAATTACAATAGTTGTGATTTTAAATGATCCCTAAACTTTTATTATTTCTTCAAGGAAGCCTAATTTTAACATATGCAGAATGCAAATATCTCAAGCGATTGTAAGATGAATTACATAAGAATTGCTGAATTTTTTTCACACAAAATTATTTAGCTTTGGAGTCTGGAATACAAGTTATATGAATGAAATATTCATTGATTTTGCATAAAGAATCAGATGATTTATGTTTCGATACAGTTTTAAATATTTAAGTATAATAAATTACTGTAGTACTCTGATAATGTAAAATATATTACCACTGAATGAATCACATTTTAGAAATTTTTAAATGAAATTACATTTCAGTTGGAAAGTGTTTCATAATCAATGCTTATGCATGATTGATCTTTCTTGTTTATGAAGTTTTAAGTTTTCAAAATATAATGAATTAATATAGTATTGTGATAATTTTAAAAATATTACCGAAGAATGTATCGCATTTTAGAGATGTTTAAATAAAATTGCATTGAAGTTGGAAAATGTTTCATAATCAATGCTTTATGCATGATTGATATTTCTTGTATAATATATTGTAGCTTTTTCTCTATTGGTAATTGTATTTCATTATTGTTACTCACGAATGTTTCGAGCTCAACTGAAAGCTCATTAGGAAGCTCGAGCTCATTATAGACTGTGTGGTACCTGGACATTCTTTCAATGATAATTTTATTTCCCGACTATGCATGCTAATGTTTAGAGAAATACTGCAATAATGTCGAAAATCGAGAGGATTTTTGACGAATCTACATGTTCATGGACCCCTAGAGCACGGATTTTGCCTTATTATCGAAATGCATGCGTGTGTATGCGTGTTACAGTTTATCTGCCTATGGATCTGTATATGTGGCTGTTTAATGCATTCTATCCTTCTAACTCAAAACCGTGGACGACATTTTACTAAATTTAGTAGGATAGTTACTCGTCAGTTATCTTAGCGCTCATTAGAGTTTAGTAAAATTCAAAGAAATGGAACCGTTTTTACTTTCCCTGCAATACATGGTAATGTATAGGGAAAGTATTGGAATTATGCCGAAAATCACAACTCGAGTTTTCGACGGATCCACACGTTTCGAGACCTCTAGAATACGAAAAACTATTTTTAGCGTGACGTCTGTGTGCGTGTCTGTGTGTCTGTCTGTGTGTCTGTCTGTCTGTCTGTCAGTCTGTCTGTCTGTAAAATGCACTCTAACTCAAAAACTAATAGACAAAATTTCATAAAATTTGGTAGTTAAGTCACTTGTATGTGACCCTGGTGCTGATTAGTTTTTGGTACTACTCCGAATAAACCAACCCGCCTCTTTTGCGAAAAGGCCTTCAAAAATTGCTTGGATCCACTGTAACTGAAAAACTAACTGATCAAATTTTACAAAATTTGGTACATAAGTCACTTGTAGTTCACCCTGGTGCTGATTAGATTTTTGATACGATTCAAAAAAGAAGAACCTGCATTTAAGAAATGGCCCACAAAAATTGCATATTTCCACTCTAATTCAACTAATCGACCAAATTTAATAAAATTTGGTAGATAAGTCATTTGTGGTCGACTCTGGTGCTGATTAGATTTTGGTACGATTTGGAAAAGAACAACTTGCTCTTTTTTTAGGAAATGGACCTCAAAAATTTCATGTATCGGCACTAGCTAAAATACTAATAGACCAAATTTCACAAAATTTGGTAGATAAATTACTCGTGAGATACTCTGGTGCTGATTAGATTTTGGTACAATTCGGAGAAGAACAATCCACCTTTTTTTACTAAATGGCCTACAAAAATCGCCGAAATCTAAAAAAAAGAGACTATATATGCTCAAATATATCTATTAAATTATTGTTTTATACGCAATTTTTGACGAGGAAAAGAATATAACACACTCCATTATGCTTTAGGACTTACCGTTCTCAAGATATTTGAGATTTCTTGCATTTTTGTTACGCCGATTTCGGGAAAATGTCCAATTACCAAATGAAAACAAAAATTGAATTAAAAATACAAATTTAGTGTTATTTGGTGCAATTAAACTCAGTCTAACGAATTATGAAAGAAATAAAGAAAATATGAAGTGGGTAAAATCCACTACGACAAATACCAACCCTATCATCCAGAAATTAATCATTCTCAAATTTCTTGGAAGTTTCAGGGGATATGGGGGAGCTGGCGACGCGGCGGTTTAAAATGCATAATATTACCAAATGAAAAAAAAAGATGTATTAAAACAGCAGTATTGATATATTTTCAAGTAAATGTCAGTGTTTGTCGTCGAAGAATTATGAAAGAAAAAATAAATCTGAATTTGATGGGAAAATCATGTGCCGTCCACATCATATTGTTTTCCTCCGAGGCGACCGTCCATAATACTTTCGGTCTGTTTCCTTCAAAGCTCTGCTTCGTTCCGTTGATTCAGTGATGACAAATTAGGTAACGGATTCCCGAACCAATCATTAAGAGGTACTGGCGTTTAAGATAACTGCGTTTTCTTGAAAATATGTTGACTGATTCATGGTATGTGGTTCCGTACCTCGAAATGCACTTTAGTTGCAATGAAACATATTCCCAAGATATTGTTCTAAAAATCCCCTTTGCATGGATGTATTGGAAATTCTGCTCCATTAAGTACGACATAATATTGTCTGCCTTTTGGTTATTTTAGTCAAATTTGAATAACGTGGGCAGCAGAAAAGGCCAATATCGACAGGACACTACATACTGGCTGAATATTTTTTTCTGCTTTCCGAAGATGGAAAACGTCCTGAAGCCATTCAGTTACTTTCGTGTTTTTATAGGCGGTCAAAATGGAGTAGTGGATGCATAAAAATTACGTTGTGTGCGGAAGACATACGTAGTTGTGATTCCCATTTTGTAATTGAAGATTTTATTTGTATTGTGAGAATCATTCAAGCTGAAAGCCGGCGATTTGAAAATTGAGTATGATGTCATCTGTGTATGTATTATTTAACACTAAACGTAGCATGACCGGTCATATAACCGGTTGTAAACTTTTGATTAGAAAATTCGCATATAATGTAATTGCTTTTTCTCACTTGCTTCTTGACTTTTTCTATAAAATGCAAACAATAAATTTTTCAATATTTGTTTTTATCCTTCTTGCGTTTATATCATAAAGACAAATGTTCTACCTTTATCAACCACGACTGTTCATTTTATCGGGAGAAAAATGTATTGCCTTATAACACCATCGGGTTAGAAAATGTGATGCACATGCATATTTCACATACTTTCATCAGTTTCCTGCACATTTCTGCAATGACTGTTGCTTAGTAAGTTCAATTTTAAGTAATTGTGTATTAAAATTTCAATAAAGTGCGTAAAATTCCAAGTTGCAAAAGGTGACAGAAACTAAAAAGCATTACTAGTTCGTTTATATTTCGTTTTAACAGCGTTACTGCATTCCTAATCTTCACCCTGAAAATATGTCGAAACATTCAAGACACATCAAGTTCTTAAAACACCAATTTCGACACAAATTGCTGCTCGTGCCCTAGAGCGAGTTGGGTTGTCTAGGTTTTCGACACCAAGTTCTTAGAAATAAATAACATAGACGAAGAGTTTTCAAAAATTGGTGAAGGTAAACTTTCTGAAAGTGAAGACATATTATTTGAAAATGATAATGATCTATTAGACACTCAGTGTGAGTCTACAGATAACTGGCACTGAAGAGGAAAATATTGTGACTATATGTAGAGGACGAAAAAGAATGAGATTGCTCTCAAGGTCTGAAGATGAGAATGGAAAATGAGCAATATTATATTCCGATTGATGGAACTGTTTGGGAAGAAAGGCAAATATTTGCTACATCGGGGAGAGCAGCACTTCATACATTTTCTGGAGAGAATCAGGTCCAACGGGACATACGAAACGTAATATTATAAAGTGTAAAGTGAAGACTACATTTTTTTTTATAATTTACCACCGTATTATGAAACATATAAGAACGTGTACAATAGAAGAAGCAAATCCAGTTTTAAGAACCGGATGGAGTCTATTACCATAAAGTTACTTTGTTTAATATTTTCTTACAAAAATCAATATTACCTGCATTCAATCAGAAAAAATAAATTTTTTATCTAAACACCGGTCATTTGACGGGTTACGGTACTAATAGGTATATATTGAGTGTCAGTACATTTAGTGTTAAGTATCAGTCACTTATTTAGAACCCGGGCAACGTCGGGTGATTTGTTCTCGCCAAGAATAAAGCTAATAATAAACAAAAGGAAATATTGTGCAAATTAGTATAACACTTTAGAAAATATGTTTCATTCATTTATTTTAGAAGCGTCGAAGCTTTGTGTCTAATATCTGATATTCCAAAAATGTATTATTTTTGGCCTAAAATTGTTATAACTTTTCCAATTTAATACACACACATATTTTATTACAACATATTTATTAAATTGGGCAAAACAGTGACATACATGTGTGTTTTCATTGTTATAGAAAAAACTTTATATAACAAAAAAAAAATACTTACATGTTAACGATTTAAGCATCTGCTGAATTTGACACTTTAAATCAGCAACTACACTTTAAATAGAGAGCAAACATTTTAATCCCCTTACTACATACACAGAAAAGTTAATTATGAATATATAGTGTTTACAGAAAATTAAAACATATCATTACCGGTGTAATATTATAGTTCGTGAGGTAGATTTTTACCCCAGTCGTGTGCTTATACTTAAAACCTTTTATCGTTCTAATACAATATATTGAAATCAAATAACTTTTAAGGATCAGCCGTGTCTCCTAGCATTAAGCGAATACGTTATCGTTCTATATTCTTTAAATATATCTTCTCCACGCTGACAGCCGCGCGGGATATTATCTGCCTCTTTCCTTCAACTCGTCCATCCATTCCGTAGTACGAATGATGACAAATGAGGCAACGGTAGCGCAGGACAATTATTATGAGGTGCAGTCACATAAGGTAACCGATGGCAGCCCGTCATCACTTGGAAAAGTGTTGGCTGATTGATGGCATTGATCTCCGTAGTTCCAATTTGTCCTCTAGTTTCAGGAAAGGGTTTCTTTCTTGCTTGAGGATTTTCGATTCTTACACTTATGCTTCGTAGTTTACTTTTGGAAATATAATTAATTGTTTGAGATTAAATTATATTACTGTTTAGCTGGTTGATAATTTTGTGTAATATTACAAATTATAGCAATCGCCATGATTTTTATATATTTTCAAGATTTCATTGCTGTCGATTTTTTTTTAATTTACATTTTTATGTCATCATATCAAAAGCATTATTTCATTGAATTTATACACTTATTTAAATATTTTTATTTTCTGCTATCTATAATTCTGCTAATTATTTTCTGCTTATATACTACGTGGGAAAAGACTGGGTTTCCCCAGTCCTTTTTAAAAATAGTACATTCAATACAATATCAATACATTGCAGACCCATTTTGATGGGAATCTATTTCTTGCACCCGATTTTGACATGCTTGCAGTCATTCTCTGGTTGAATGTACTTTTAAAAAAAATACTGGGTTTTTCCAGTCCTTTTTAAAAATAGTACATTCAAAGCAATCTCCATATATCACCGGCATTTTTGGATGAGAATCTATTTCTTGCATCCGATTTTGGCATGTTTACAGTGATTTTCTGGTGGAATGTTGCAAATACTTTGTTTGGTTCCTCCTTTAATAGGAGCCACATATGTTTGATGCGATTTTATTTCCTACGTTAGAGTTCACATTAAAGTGTTTCTACTGGTTAAAAGTCCTGTTTGTCTGCTAGGCACTTCACTTTCTGCCAGATCCATGTCCTCTTTCTGAGTAATCGACATACGGAGAGGATGCTAATACGAAACTTTCTAATAGAAAATTACTGAAAATATGAGTTCAAAATTGTTTACTCTCTATCATTTGCACCACGTGTATGACCGCTCAAGGGAATAAGTATAACTTTTGAGGAAGCAGACCCTCGTTCTCTGTCGAAAAGTTCAATTATAGTTGAAAGAGGG
This sequence comes from Amaurobius ferox, assembly GCA_951213105.1. Lineage (NCBI taxonomy): Eukaryota > Metazoa > Arthropoda > Arachnida > Araneae > Amaurobiidae > Amaurobius > Amaurobius ferox. The sequence continues at coordinate 131,514,957 of OX578148.1, forward strand.
TGCCCATTGGCAATTTCTTGTACATAATGTATGTATAGATATTTGTAATAGGTCGCCTATAAGAGCTGCGGAGCTGCAGTACCCTTTGTAATTTATTTAAAAAAATATTTATTCATTGTGTTTATACAATTTTCCGCAGTGAATGTAAATATGAACGTTCATAACTAAATTATTGCGGCCACAAAACAAGTGCGAATGTTTGTTTCCTTATGTGTGTTCTCAAAATGTATGGGAAAAGTATCTCTGTGGCAATTCTTGCCTTCGTCAAAAAGCTTTGTACGCATGCTCAGAGTGATGCTTAATTTAAGTGTTACATGCTCCTGTCGTACTGCAAAGAATGCAGTTCCAACTTTTAGAAGAAAGCTTTATTCGAATCATAAGTGCCATTCTGCTTTGTTTATAAGTCAGAAACCGCTCATCCGTGTTGCTTACTTGTTTAATTTGAAATGATTAATTCAGAAAAATTGTTTCTTTCGGTTTAATTCGTTTATTTGGTAGATGATTAACCGATGAGTGTGTTGTAATTGCAGAACATTGTTTTTGTACAATTATTTTTGACCAAAAGAAACGGCATCAAAAGTAATGACCGCTCTGTGTCAGCTCGCTATGACTGTTAGCTGGCACAGAGCATAAATGACTGAATACAAATCTTCAATGTCAACGTTAATGAAGAGTGCGTATGTCGAAACATGGGGGAATGTATTTTATGCACAAATAAAGGTAACATCACTCGCTTTTGAAATGCTTTATGTTGTTGTTTTAGAAATTCAAGTTTAAGCTACAGTTCATTAGCAGCACTACTACATTTCAAGCTGAATATAGGCTACTGACAGATACACAGACATAGCCCAAGTTATAATGTTCAATTTGCAGCACATCGGATTTATTACATTTTTCACTTATCACCATACCCCAACATTAGACTCTTGCTTCAAAATTAGGAAAAGTCAATGACATGGCATTATAGCTCGCATCAAATTTATCAGTTTATTTACAAACGTGTTTTGTTTTATCAAATTCTAGACCAGCAGCGATTATCCAAACCTTACTCAATCTGTTGGTTCTTGCTTCAACAAGCTCATCTTAATATCCAGCCCAAAAATGTTTATCCTTAGACATTGATTCAACATTTGACCTTTACATTCTCTCTTGTATTTTTTTCAAACAAAATGCTTCGGCAATTATCCTCATTGTGTTTGTTTTTCAGTAATAACCTTCCCAGACATATTCGTTGATCTGTTGCACCAAAACTGCTGAAAAGTAAAACATTAATTTAATAAGTCTAAAAAAACACATTTGGTTTAAATTCTGAATTAATTATTTTAAATTACTCTTTCAGTAATTAAAATAGCATTTTAAATAAATGTTAGTTTTCAAAATTTAATTTTAATCAAATGATTCATTTAAAATCAAATGAGGAGTATTTCAATAATTTTACTTATTTTATTCAATAACATATTTCTATTTGGATTAGTAGAATGATTGAACAAGTAATGATAACGATTTTGTCCAAATAAAAAGAAAATATCACATTCTCATAATTTAAAAATTTGATTATTTGTTTTCAAAATACATTTTCCTCATTGAAAATGGCTACCTATCCACAGAGAAATCACTTGCGCCACACAAAACACAGATAAATTGGTCTTGAACCCATTTTATAACTTTGCACTGAAAAATATTCAAAAGTGTCTTCGTGTAGAATTTATCCGTGCTTGAATAGATTTTTGAACTCTGGAATTACCGAAAAGTCACGTTCTATCAAAAGGGGGTCGGTTTTTTAAATGTCGGATTCACAAATTTAAATTCTACCCTCTAGGAATCATGCCAGTGAGTGAATATCAATCAGATCGATGAGAGAGTATCTTTAGGTGACGTCAGAATCCATTTCGTACGTGTGCTGTCCCCTCTCCTTTCCCTAACCTCAGTTCCTTCCTTTTTTTCTTCTGCCTGATTGACTTAGATGTGGGATGGGCATATTGCTTACTCGTAATTGGCATTTTCTGTATTTCTCGTTCCTATACATACTGGCACTGACTTTTACGGTTGTGTCATAAATTTCTGCGTATTAAGAACGTCCAATATAGGCGACACTGGGTCTAATCAACTGTTTACAATACTTCAATTATTTTGCTTGCCACTTTATTTCGTCATTTTTATGGCCCATCATTGTCAGTTATCCTATCTTATTTTTCCACCTGTTACTTTACTTGCAATTTTGAGACACATGTTTTAGAAACAGTATATTTAATGAGTTAATTATTATCATTTATTTAAAAGTATATCTTTATATAAATCTAAATTGGCGCTTTTTTGTCATTTTTGTGCCCTTATACCTCTGCCTCAGATTTTCTGCAATGCATTGTTTTCTCCACTCATGCAGTAATTTCTACAAAATTTTTAAATGTGTTATTTGTGTATGTTTTGCCAGTATAATTTATAGTGAAGTACTTAAGTACAGTGCAGGTTTGATTGCAGTGCAATACTTTCATTGATAAAAGAAAAGTATGATACATTACTTTGAGTTGGGACGATTTTCGAGTTACGACAATGATCTAGAACTTAAGATGCCTTAAGTGCGTGGCAAGCCTTTAGATGGATGGATAGGATAGATAAAATATAGATACATGTTTTTATATTTTCTGCAAGTATTTTATTTTTCTGCAAGTATCTTATTAAACACTTTTAAGCCTGGTGCTCTTCTGGAGAACACTGTCTTCTTTCAGAATTTAGGAGATGTAATATTTTTCTTACAATAAATGTTTTATTTTGCAAACTAGACCATAAATAGATAACATATGTAAAACTAGCAAATATAAATTAATAAAAATACGAACATAAATGTTAAAAAAATATGTAAAGCGTATTGTTATCTCATAATAAACAAACTAATATAAAATTATGCTAACTTATTTTACTTCACAAAGAATTCTAGCCGTAAGAATTACTGAAGATAATGTGTAGCTAGTTTAATCAGACGGTATGTCAGGATTCCAAATTCGAAAAATTATTTTATGTATTTCTGAATACGCTTGGAAAATAATTCTCATTAATGCAACATGATACATAGAAAGCAAACTGATATGAGCATTTTCATTGTTGGATAAATTTTCAATTTTACATTATTTTATGCTCTCGTATACAATAGAAACAAACTTTTACCCTGTGAGACCAGAAATAGATCTCACACGAAGTGCTGTGTGTGTGGTGAGACACTTGTATGTACAAATTTATGGTGTCTGAAACGACAACAATATGTCTAGCCAAAAAGACGCCAGGGTTTACAGCATGTGAACCCAAAGGTCAACTGAAACCATAAATTAGGGGAGTCAAGCCAGAAGGGGTCGAACGAACTCTTAAAATAATGTTAAGAACGGCATTGGATGGAATACTAGTCAATTAAGATAAAGCTGGTTGCGTCATTCTCAATGCTACAAATGAGAGCAAAGGGTGGATTGACACCTCCGACAAATGGAGAGAACCACACCCTGTGACCGAAGAAGGCCACTGATCAACGACGAGAGCAGTGATGTTTTAATACGACTTAAGATAACTCGATAACGACGACTAGAAATGTAGAGTGCTCCGTAGATATTCAAAAATATTGGATAGATATTGATTTGTGCAGAGTTACAGCAGTACAATATGTTCAACGAATTTACGTGTCGGAGCATTACACCAAGAGTTAATGTCGGTAAATGGACAACATATAAATACGGATGCTGACCAAGTGCAAGACAAGGTATGTGCCCATTGAAAATGATATCTGGTCATAACCACTATTTAGGATTTTCCGTACTGGTCACATATGTCCCCTCCGCTCTCTGAAATAATATAATTAAATATTGTAATTGAATTATTTAAGAATTTATGTTTTTTTAATAAATGTTTTTGTTAAAGTTAAAATGGTGTGATTCATTTAGCATTTTAATAATTAATAATTCCTTTACAGGACTCACGCAGAGGTTAAATAATTGGAGGGTTATTGCAAAGCACAACGCACAATCTTAATGAATTTAATATTAAAAGTTTGAGAGACTCTAAATCGCTTTCCCACATATCCAAAACTTCATGATTTCCAAATTAAAATATAATCTTAATTATGAATCCTTTGTCGGTATTTAATTACTTCATTAAGAGATGTTAGAAAGTCATCGGGTTTTATTATTATCACATCTTTTGTGTAAAATGTCAGTATTATTAAATACGTCATATAAATCAAAATATCAAAAATATAAACATTATTAAAAACGGAAAAAGATTGAAAATGATATTATTTAATTTCACTTCCTTCAAAGACAAATATCTTTTGAAATCCAACAATTTCACATATTTACGTAGGTATGTAAATCAAAATTCGGTATGAAAGAAAACTTTATAATCCATTATATATCCGAAGTGAAAATATAAACATCTATATAAGTATATCAAAAATGTATCTTTTTTGACATGCATGCTAAACCGGCAAAGGCACACGGCATTTCTTGTTATTCAGATAATGAGCAAATTATTTACGAATTCAAAATTATATATCTATTTTTAAAAGCATATGGCTTGATAAAGCGGAAAAAATGATAAAGGATCTATGTTTTGTGTCTTTTTGAGTGTTCCTATTTCCTTTTTGTGTTGCTATTCAAATGCATTAATCCAAATAATGAACATTCTAGACACTACTCATATTACCACAAATGTATTGAAAATCCGAAGTTACCACATAGCCAGACCACGCAGACATGATACAATTATTACATAATACAGGAAGATGCCTATATGTGAGTGTATCTGTCTATGCGGTATGTAGCGAGCAATCTAAATATCGTCCGGCCATGGAACTTGACACACAGATACTTCAGGCTTAATATTTTTACAAATTTCGGTTTCTTAGCGACCGAAAATATCATCATACAGCTTTTATCTTGACACCATTGGGAATATCAAAGTAAGTTCTTTTCAATGATTTTCGAAGATTCCTGTATATTTATTTATTTTTGAATACACATCGAAATTTGTACTTCTTACGTAATATATATACATATATATATATATATATATATATATATATATATATATATATATATATATATAATAATAGAAGTTTGAAAATCCAATGAACGAAAAGTAAGAAGATGTAACACGATAAACCTAACTTTTTTAAAAACACCCACAGAATAAAATATAATACAGCAAATCATCAATCAAATGGATAAAAAATACAAAACACAAGCTATCAAGTTACAGAAAATCAACCAAATTAAAAGGTATGGAAACAAAAAAAGAAAAACTTAAGCTAAATTCAACTATCTAACAGGCTTACAAAACAAACGTAAAAATCAACTAATCCTCAAGCAAATGGGAAAAAAATAAATAAAATAAATATCGAATCAACAAGTCAATGAAAAATATAAAGGTAAGGAATCGAAATAAGTATAACAAACGAGATCAAGCACAAACGCATTACACGTGGACGAGGCTCTAAGCCTAAATCATGAATTGTTAACCTCTACAAAAATCTAATCATGTCCAAGTTTTTTGTAGAAGCAAACACAAAAATGTATGTTTCTGAAGAAATAGATAGATTAAATCTATAAACTATTTCTACTTGGACGACATACATAAAGAAGGAATAAAAAAGAAAAAATGAATACCTGGAAAAAGCACAGCGTATGTACAATCGAGTCAATACAGGGTACACTGATAGAAGAGACCAGTGTTGCCATTCGTAAAGAAAAAAATAAAAAACCATTTACTGTTGCCATTCATAAGAATTGAAAAACTGTGAAGCGAAATGTTAAGAAAAAGTATTAATATACAAAAAGAGGGGCAAATAATAGTAATGCTGAAGTGGGAAGTGAATGAAAAAAAACACACACACACACACACACACACACACACACACACACACACAAGAGAATGGAGATGTCTGGCTAATATAAGATACTATGAATAGAATTATATGATACTATGAAAAGAATTATAAAAATCCAGCTATTTTAAATTTTTTAACAATACTATTTACTAAATAAGAGGGATATTTATATAAATTACTAGTAATTTTGAGATTATTGATATGCATAGCATGAAATTTTTTATCAGATAATCTATAAATTCTAAAAAGCTGATTGAGTATAATATTTCTGAACAATTGAATCGAGTTACAGGAATTAAAAGGTAAGATTTTATTAATATTAAAATTATAAAAGTCTTTTTTATCATATAAATTTGTAACAATTCTATTAGAAGGATCAATAAAAAGATTTAAATCCAAAAAATTAACATTTTTACTAATAGTAGCTTCATTAGGAATTAATTCCAAATTGTCTGGATAGTAATCTATATCTATGAGATAATTTTCTGTATGTACTAAGCAAATCAGATCATCAACATATCTGTAAAAAGTATAATCTATTGAAGTAAATGACTTTTCATAATGATAAAGGTATAAATTAGCTAGCATACTGCTACTGCAGCCACCCTGTGGAACTCCTGAGACTTGTAAGTATAATTTATTTCCTTGAAAAATATAATTATTGAAAATAACAAAGTGAAGAAGTTTAGGAAAATTTATAAATTTAATTTGATTTGAAAGAGGTGTAATATAAGCATTATATAGAGCTAAAATAACATCATATAGATAAGATATCTTAATATTATTAAAAAGATCTTTAAAATCAAAAGTTTGAAATCCTATTATTTTTCTAAGAGATGTTAATTTATTCTTTAATTCTTTACTATTATTTAGAATATGGTAATTATTGCTAGTCTGGCTTAAACTATTATTTATTAGATTTAAAGAATTTAGTAATAATTTACTCGCAGTAGTAGAGTAAGTATTATGGCCACTAGTAACTGTTCTAAATTTAATAGGAATTTTATGAAATTTTGGAATAAGCACTATATAAGGAAATTTAAGATATTTATATTTAATATTTAAATCACTATACATATTGATAATTTTCAATTTAATACTATTGATGGAATGTAAATCAGGTTTAAAAAGACTATTATTTTTTAAATAATCTAACAGAAATTGAATATAAAATTTTTTACAGATAATAGCATAATTATTAGAGACTTTATCAACATAGGTGATAACAAAGGATCTTTGTAAATCATTAATGGAATGTTTAATATTATCAATATTATATAAAGATCTAGACAATTTAATATCTCTTATAGCATTTTTAATTGATTCTAATATAGTAAATTTCCACATATTAAATGCCTCTAATGGCAGAGCGTATTTACAAGCTAATTTATATATATATTTATCAAGATCTAGATTAATTGATTTTAAAACTTTAAAAGAATTATTACAAGAAGGTATCCTAAATTTAGTGCCAAATGACATAATGGTTCTTAACACATTGTCACTAACAATGTCTAAATCTCCTGTAACTATATGCCCCAAGTCTGTATTTAGAAATTTAGCAAATTTATTTAATTTACAAATACATTCACTATCTACAATTGACAGAGAAGAATTTAAAAAATAATAGTCTTTTTAAACCTGATTTACATTCCATCAATAGTATTAAATTGAAAATTATCAATATGTATAGTGATTTAAATATTAAATATAAATATCTTAAATTTCCTTATATAGTGCTTATTCCAAAATTTCATAAAATTCCTATTAAATTTAGAACAGTTACTAGTGGCCATAATACTTACTCTACTACTGCGAGTAAATTATTACTAAGTTCTTTAAATCTAATAAATAATAGTTTAAGCCAGACTAGCAATAATTACCATATTCTAAATAATAGTAAAGAATTAAAGAATAAATTAACATATCTTAGAAAAATAATAGGATTTCAAACTTTTGATTTTAAAGATCTTTTTAATAATATTAAGATATCTTATCTATATGATGTTATTTTAGCTCTATATAATGCTTATATTACACCTCTTTCAAATCAAATTAAATTTATAAATTTTCCTAAACTTCTTCACTTTGTTATTTTCAATAATTATATTTTTCAAGGAAATAAATTATACTTACAAGTCTCAGGAGTTCCACAGGGTGGCTGCAGTAGCAGTATGCTAGCTAATTTATACCTTTATCATTATGAAAAGTCATTTACTTCAATAGATTATACTTTTTACAGATATGTTGATGATCTGATTTGCTTAGTACATACAGAAAATTATCTCATAGATATAGATTACTATCCAGACAATTTGGAATTAATTCCTAATGAAGCTACTATTAGTAAAAATGTTAATTTTTTGGATTTAAATCTTTTTATTGATCCTTCTAATAGAATTGTTACAAATTTATATGATAAAAAAGACTTTTATAATTTTAATATTAATAAAATCTTACCTTTTAATTCCTGTAACTCGATTCAATTGTTTAGAAATATTATACTCAATCAGCTTTTTAGAATTTATAGATTATCTGATAAAAAATTTCATGCTATGCATATCAATAATCTCAAAATTACTAGTAATTTATATAAATATCCCTCTTATTTAGTAAATAGTATTGTTAAAAAATTTAAAATAGCTGGATTTTTATAATTCTTTTCATAGTATCATATAATTCTATTCATAGTATCTTATATTAGCCAGACATCTCCATTCTCTTGTGTGTGTGTGTGTGTGTGTGTGTGTTTTTTTTTTTTTTTTCATTCACTTCCCACTTCAGCATTACTATTATTTGCCCCTCTTTTTGTATATTAATACTTTTTCTTAACATTTCGCTTCACAGTTTTTCAATTCTTATGAATGGCAACAGTAAATGGTTTTTTATTTTTTTCTTTACGAATGGCAACACTGGTCTCTTCTATCAGTGTACCCTGTATTGACTCGATTGTACATACGCTGTGCTTTTTCCAGGTATTCATTTTTTCTTTTTTATTCCTTCTTTATGTATGTCGTCCAAGTAGAAATAGTTTATAGATTTAATCTATCTATTTCTTCAGAAACATACATTTTTGTGTTTGCTTCTACAAAAAACTTGGACATGATTAGATTTTTGTAGAGGTTAACAATTCATGATTTAGGCTTAGAGCCTCGTCCACGTGTAATGCGTGTGTGCTTGATTTCGTTTGTTATACTTATTTCGATTCCTTACCTTTATATTTTTCATTGACTTGTTGATTCGATATTTATTTTATTTATTTTTTTCCCATTTGCTTGAGGATTAGTTGATTTTTACTTTTGTTTTGTAAGCCTGTTAGATAGTTGAATTTAGCTTAAGTTTTTCTTTTTTTGTTTCCATACCTTTTAATTTGGTTGATTTTCTGTAACTTGATAGCTTGTGTTTTGTATTTTTTATCCATTTGATTAGGTCCTTGTTTAATTATGTGTAAGTTGTGGGCGCTTATTTAGGACTTAAGTAAAGCAGATCAATTATTTCTAATAGTACAGACATAAATTTCTGCAATATTGTATTATATCGTTGTAAAAACTAATAAAATATCTAATACATTTCGATTGGGTATATTCTAAAGCTCAAATTTAAGCTAAAATTTATTGGATTAATAGGTATGTAAATGTATAAATAATATCAGTATTTTTTTCTTGTTCACGCTTAAAAATTATTCTTACCTTTCATTATTATTTTAAAATTAATTCATCTGCAATTTTGTTAATATTCAGATTTGCAAAAGTTAAATAAAATGATATAAACCTTTAAATGTCAATATACTTGTCTGATTTATTTATTTTCATTTTTTAACGAAAAACGATGTTTAACATAATTTTGCAATATGGTGCAAAATATCAAGTAAATTTATGCTACTTCGATAATTCTATGGAAATATATTCTGTTGGTAAACATTTTGCCGTACTATTGTGTTTGCTAAAATGTTTTTCATTAAACATATACTTCTTCTGCATAAATCTGCTATAAATGGATGAAATGGTGGGTGATATAGATTCAGCGTCGCATTCCGGAGGGTTTGAGGATTCACAAAGTGTTTATGTACCCGATTAAACATTTACATTTTGCCTGAAATGTGCCTCAATTCTCAAGATTAGAGACATGTAGAGTTTAGATTACAACTGATATGAGTTTAGTCTCTAATACTAGAAGAGGTTGTGAGGTTCACTAAGGATGTCCCCTTTTGGTTCAAAAACTTTTGAAACTTGAGAAATCTATTTCCCAGGATTGGCTATAGATATGAGTTCTAATGATTACTGGTATAAATTTAACACCGAATTTCAAAGGGGGGATTATGCAGGATTTTCACTTCTGATTGTTTTTCTATTTCTAATTCAAAATTATCACTTTGATTTAAACATATATTTCTTAAGATTGACTTTAAATACAGGTTAGATGATAAATGATATGAATTTAACACATATTTTAAAGAAAGTATAGGTTTACTAAGAATTTCTAATTCTGTATAATTTTTGTCTCAATTTCTGTTAAAAATGTCCTTTTCTCAGGATTGGCTATAGAACTTGAATATGATGACTTAAATATGATGATTTATATGTGTATTTCACATCGAATTTCAGAGGGATGGGGAGTTCACTAACGATTATCCCTTTCGATTCTGGAAATGTCACTTCCAGTTTTTTCGTATGACTGTACAAAATAAGTATGCAAACAGAATAAAAATGCCTAAAAGTTCCGCGTGCACACATCGTTTACCACCATATGAAGACTCCTTCATGAATCTCTTTTTCTATTTGTATTTTGGCAATATGTTGGTCCATGAATCACGGATTATGTTATTGCTGTGCAAACAATAAAGGAAAGAGAAAAAAATTAAAAAGTGAAATTGTTTAACAAACATACATCATTTTCAGTTTATACTCGGAGGCATTGTCTTAAAAACATACAATTATTACTATTTTTTAAATTACAAATATAATATAATATTGCAAAAGATTTTTCCTCGTAGGAAGATCATTTCTTCTGATAAATGTTAATAAATTAATAACTTATCTCGTCAAGGGAGACTTTTAATAACCTCATTTAATGTAACTCTGTAATGAGTTTTGGTAAATTATGGATTAATGATGTCTGAAACAAGCTTTTTCATATTCTCTTGATAACACTCAGATAGAAAGTATATAATTCAAAAGTTAATTTTTGGTTATTTTCTTTGGTATTTGAATCACTTATTACATTCGTTCCGTACTTACCACATTTTTAAAAATAATTTTACTTATAATTCCTTCAGTGCTCGAGATTTCAATTAAATGACTTGAAATGAGCAGATATGTGCATAGTTAATTATATTGAGAATCAGAAATTAAAAATATGAGTATTATTCGTCATTGAATTTGCTTACTTATTTTTAGTTACTTAAGGCGAGTTTCCTATTTTAACCATTTCTATCCAGTTCAATTTGAAGTCCATTTATATGATAATTTTCAAACGTATTTCTGTTTTTTCAGACCCTACAGAAGTCATAAAAAATGACAAAATTTTACACATTTATAGTGCCAAGCATGGGAAAGAGCCTAACGGAATCAGGTTTTAATTTATAGCTCCGAGAGCGAAGAAAAGGTGGGCGGGTTGTAAAGTATTTTCAAATTTTCCAGAAGTGATGACCTAAAAGGCTGAAGCATGTATGTGCACAAATACCAAATGCAATCACAGTTGACTTTTTTCATTTTGACGGAATCGAAATGATCGTTACTATTGGAAATGTGAAGACCGCAAATGTACAGGAAGAACGATCACAACATTAGTCAACGGCCAACACATCCTTAGTCAACACGGGGTTTCCAAACATAACCATGCATCACAAGCAAGCAGAGTTACAGTAATCAAAGCTTCCACACAAATGCAAAAATGACAAATGCTCAACCTGCCAAGTAATACAAAATATTAAGGCAGCAACTTTAGCTGAAAACCTGCCATGCACGTCCTCCAACAGTGTCGTGCGTCAGCAAATCAAAGGAGCTCGCAGAGAAGAGCGTTCTGCTGAACCACAATCTTTGGAAGAATTTCATTGCCTGACGAATATTTATTGACGTTGAATATATTGAACTTTTGTCGAGGCATAAAAGACGCAGGATAGAGAATTTTTATATTCATAACAAGTGATAATCTGAAGTCAGTGGCGGATTTCAGGAGGGGCGATCGAGGCGATCGCCCCCCCCCCCCCAAACGCCTGACAAACGTCGACGTTTTATCAAATAAATTATAAAATTAAAAAATATATATATATATATATATATATCATTAGGGAGATACTTTGGCCTTGCTTTCCCTCCCTCAGTTTATCCACGAAATCTCGCCCTCATAATAAAAGTCAAAAGTCTGCGCCTATGGAAGGCTGTGACGTCATATTTGGCGAGAAATGCTTGTACGAGACTACCGACTATGTACCACGTGAACAGTAGCCAATAAGAGCCTCTGGTTGGCTACTGCACACGTGGTACAGAGTCGGTAGCGTCGTATAAGCATTAATCGTTCCAAAAACTTGCTACATCCCTGATATCTTTATAACAAAAAATAAAAAGGATACGAAGTTCAATACCCTACAACTTTTGATGCACGGATACCCTGAAAAACACTTTTTCAGCGAAATTGAAGAACTTTAAACGCTTAACAAAACAAAAAATATTTGAAAAATTTTGCACTTTTCATTATTTAATAATTCACAATCAAAAAATGGGAAAAAAGCTAAAGGTTGAAAGAAAAAACTCGTAAAAACTAATTTGGAATAATAAATTTGATCATGGAAAATCATTAAGATATAGCTCCTCATGTTTATATGATCAAATTTATTATTCTAAATTAGTTTTTGCGAGTTTTTTCTTTCAGCCTACAGCTCTTTTCCCATTTTTTGGTTGGGAATTATTAAATAATGAAAAGTGCAAAATTTTTCAAACATTTTTTATTTTGTTAAGTTTTTAAAGTTCTTCAATTTCGCTCAAAAAGGGTTTTTTAGGGTATCCGTGCATCAAAAGTTGTAGAGCATTGAACTTCGTATCCCATTGAAATAACATGGAAATGATTCCATAATTTTTGCCAGGGGTAGTAAACTCGATCAAACCATTGGTCTTTTCTTTTGATGTTTTTTCGTAATGTTTTTGCGTGATGTTTATACGTGATGTTTTTCGCGTAAAAATTTATTGATTCCTGTGTAGCTAAAAATGTAAAAAAATGGGAAAATGTAAATCAATATTCAGTGCTTATTAATACCTATATTAACTGTAATTACTCATGTTCATCCTCCATTTCTACCACAGTCTACGAAAATAAAATTTATTTGTATTGTATTGTATGATAACCATATTTAGTGAATAGAATATACGTGTGTGTTTATTTAGTTAATATTCAGTATTAATCTTCTCACATGGAAATCTCTTACTTGTGTATACTTTTGTGTATACTTAATACAGAATATAATTTAGTTTCCTGTTTCGACTTCAACAATAAGTTTGTTTCCTTATATAGTCACGTAATTTTTTTTTCTTCCAAACTTCATTGTTTTTCTTTGGTCTTAAAAAAATGATAGGTCGTATTTTATAAGCTGCAAAGAACTTACTATAAACTTCCGAATCTGTTCTAGTTATTTAAAAAATGTCAAATATCCGTATATAGGAAGCCGTTAAGAAAATCCTAAGTGAACAAACCTCCGAGAACATTTCGATCTACAGATCGCCCCCCCCCCCAAACAAGAGGCCAAAATCCGCCACTGTCTGAAGTACCTAAAGACGCAAAATTCTGGATTATGGGCGCGGTCTTCCTATGGAGAGAACGGAAGCTAAAACCCAAATTTCACCTAAGGCAGATGAAATCCTTTATCCGGTCCTTCACACACGGGTGGGGGGTTGAGAATGGTCGGCGACTATCACGATGTGGCTGTCGATGTGATTGACGATGTGGCTGTCGACGAAAGCAGTGTCGATGAAAAATTCTTATCGATGAAAATAGTGTCGACGAAAGGCGTGTGGACGGAATATACTTGTCGATGAAAGGAGTGTCGATGAAATGTACTTATCGACGAAATGAGTTGTCGACGAAGTAATTGTCGACTAAGTGAACCACTTCCACCTAGATAGCTGGATAATCTTTGAACGCTTATAGTATCAACTACGTCTGAAACCAAGAAGACGGAATTTTTAATTCCCCATAAGGGAGGATTAAAAGTGGGGTGGTTGTGAGAAATATATCCAGACCATCCAGAATCCCCTTTGGGTGACATAGAAGATTTTGTCTATTTCTAGTATTGAAGGGACAGAACATGACGGAGTCAAATATTTTATTCTTTCATTGATGCATAGAAAACGGAGGATAAAGAGCGCAATGACAAACTGTGATAGATTTACACGATTGTGCAAGATTTCATATTTGGATGCAGTAGTATCAAGTATACTAAATGTTAGGCCAAGACCTAGGCAATAAAATTACAGTCCTGCAAATAATACATACACTTGGGCTGATTCCAAAACTGGACATTGAAATCTATACACGATGGTTGATAAAGCTTTTTCCCCATCCTTTTTTTCGAAGTGCACCTAATCAATTTGGTCAAGCCGCTGGCAGTTGCCTACAGCCAACGAGTAGCTAAAGGGGAAAGGGCTAGCGATGCTGCTAGCCGATGGACTAATATATAGAGTGGGGGAAAGAAGGCGAAACCAGCTGCGGTAGTTAGGAAGATTCAAGCCAGTCAAAAATACAATTTTCAGTCAGGAATTTTGCAGCAACTGACTGGAGCTTGGAAAATGTTTCTTTTTTCGAAAAGTATTTTCAGAAGACAGACTCAGAAGTCCACGGTGACTTCTAAGATTAAATTTTTGCATATTTTCAAAATTACAAGATTAAATATTTGCATAGTATCAATTATTAAACAGAACCTAAACGAACCCGATTTTCGATTAAGACGACTATGTTTGATGTTAAGCGTCATATATTGTTAACCAAAGTAAAACTTATTAATAAAACGTAGCAACGCTACTTTTATCAGCGTAGTTTCCATTTTTTGACTTAATTACTAGTATTTTATAAGAAGCCATTTCTATGGTTTTCCTTAAATACCATAATGTTTGCAAAATTACCGCTTATAGTGAGATATATTGGTGTCAATTCAGTTATGGGCTATTTTTTACATAGTACCTTCATCAAACAGTGAAATGGCTAGTGCTGGTGATTGAAGCGTGATTTTAAAGTATTATTGTAATTAAAAATTTGAGGTTCCTCCAGCATTTTTTAAATATTTTTTGTATTGTTAAAATAATATAAAGTTACATTCACCGTTACATTTTATGAAACAGTTTATATTGATTTTTTTGTTTTAGTTGAGTTTAAATAATTATGCATTGGAAGAATATACTCCTATAAAACATCACTTTTAACGATATTTTTACTGCCGTTAAACGGCTATAACTAGATTTGAACAAGACTGTTGAAAAATATCATTGGTTTCTCTATGCCGATATACGATTCATAGTCTGTAAATACACTGAATTGTATAAAATGTAATTGTATAATCCTACACATAACATTCTATACAACATTCATTCTATTTCAATTTTGTGGCGAAAATATAAAATGAAGCACGTTTTAGTTAAACTTACCTCAAATCAAAAGATTTTTTGAAGATTCTAATTCAAAAAGCATAGCAAATTTTATGTAAATTGTTTGTTTTTCGCCAGTTATAGTGTATGCTATCTGTGTATACCATTAAAGAATCATTTTTAATATATCAGGAATAGTTCATTTTTAATATCTCAGAAATTGTTGCAAGATAGACCTTTATTTCTGTGTAAAAATCGTTTAAAAACAGCCACTTAATGCATAAGCGAGATAATATTAATTTATTTTTAAGTACGTGCAAGATGGTTACTTCCATGACAATAATGCCGTTGTCCTTATATCGTTTCGATTTTAAAATAAATGTTCTGAACATTAATGGCCTTCCCAAAGTCTGCACAAATTTATTAAGATTTCTACATTTTCAGATTTAAACATCCATCTCAATTTTTTTTTAATGGATCAATTTATGTACAAAATTTTTTACAAGAACAAAACAAAAGAAATAAAAATATTTTGAAAAGAAAACTTTTTTATTTTTGCTTAGGAATGCTAAAATTGAATAAATAAATCTCTCTCTATAAGTAGAGATTTTGAACTCATAGCGATATTATTCCTTTACATATACTAAGTACTGTAGGAAAGTAACAGTATAAAATAATGTTTACCTTTCATTTTTTTATTTTAAATTATGAGTGTATCAATTTTATAAATATATATATATATATATATTACCACAAATTCTTGGTTTCCAAACCTTTGATTTTAAAGACCTATTTAATAATATTGTCATTAAAGATTTACATAAAGTTATTATCTCTCTTTATCATGACTATATATCTTCCAATCATGATGCTTTTAATGTCAAAAATTTTCCTATGCTCTTGCACTTTGTGTTATACAACAATTATATTATCCAAGGTGATAACATTTATTTACAAACATCTGGTGTACCACAAGGTGGCTGTAGTAGTAGTATACTCGCTAACTTATATCTTTATTATTATTATGAATGTCATTTTAACTCTAATTCATATATTATATATAGATATGTTGACGACTTAATTTGTATTATCATTGATGATTCCTATCCCATTAATATTGATTTTTACCCGTCTAACCTAGAATTAATTCCTAATGAGCCTTGCGTTAGTCAAACTGTTAATTTTTTAGACCTCAATTTAGATACCCTCAATAATCATGTAATCACCAATCTATATGATAAAAAAGATTCTTACAACTTCACTATCATAAAGCTGCTATCATATCAATCTTGTAATTCTATTCAATAGTTTAGAAACATCATTTTAAACCAGCTATTTCGAATACATCGACTTTCTGATCCTCAGTTTCACTTTCTCCACATCAATAAACTTAAACGCATTTGTCAAAACTACCTATATCCGGAAGTATTTGTAAATAATATTATTAATAATTTCAAATATACCACGTAATAATTTTACACATGCATTATTTATCTTTGATTGGTTAACTCATTTTTGAAAATTCACCCATTCTTATCACCTCACTTACCACTTGGCCTGAGTCTAATACTGTTTACTATTTTAGAATGTCTATTTTCCACTTGTCCTGAGTCCTATACTGTTTACTATTTTCGAAAGTCTCCATACTTATTATGTATCGTTCAATTGTATTCATTCCCACTCGCATTGACGAAGTGAGGTGAAATGCTCGCCCACTCGCATTGACCAAGTGAGGTGAAATGCTCAGTCACTAGTTTATCTTACACGTGGTGCTATGCTTTTGATTTCACATTACAGTTCGTGGAGGTATTGTTTTTCAGCTTTGTATAATTCAATTGATTTATTTTTCTAATTCCACTAGCCAGTAGACAGTTCCAATGGTGTCTATAGTTAAATACTATCGCCATTGTCAGAAACTGGCTATTCTATCGGTTTTAATTCGAATTGTATGGCTGTCCTGATGAGAATGCAATTTTGAACTGACCGCCATTTTTTGTGTGGTTTCGATTGATTGTTCTCTATTCTTGATCTCTTGTCTTGAGCTGATTATTATTGCCTATTCTCATTTTTGCAGAGTTTTATTTTTATTTACTTTTATATACTTTTAATTGTGATTTTTGAATCCTAATATTCTTCTCATCCCCCTTTCCAATATAGTGATATGTAACCTTCTATCTTTATCCTTAGACTTGGCTTATAGTTACTCATTTGTAACAGATATGCTAGAGATGGGTTTTTTTGTACATACAGTAGTTTATGCATAATTTTCGATTAAAATCATTTAATTTTTATATATATATATATATATATATATATATACATATATATATATATATATATATATATATATATATATGTATATGTATATAAATATATGTATATATATATATATAAATATATGTATATATATATATATATATATATATATATATATATATATATATGTATATGTATATAAATATATGTATATATATATATAAATATATGTATATATATATATATATATATATATATATATATATATATATATATATATATAAATATATGTATATATATATATAAATATATATATATATATATATATATATATATATATATATATATATATATGTATATATATATATAAATATATATATATATATATATATATATATATATATATATATATATATATATATATATATATATATATATATATATATATATAAATATATGTATATATATATATAAATATATGTATATATATATATATATATATATAAATATATGTATATATATATATAAATATATGTATATATATATATATATATATGTATATATATATATGTATATATGTATATATATATATGTATATATGTATATATATATATATATATATATATATATATAAATATATATATATATAAATATATATATATATATATACATATATATATATATATATATATATATATATATACATATATATATACATATATATATATATATATATATACATATATATATATATATATATATACATATATATACATATATATATATATATATATATATATATATACATATATATATATATATATATATATATATATATATATATATATATATATATATATATATATATATATATATATATATATATATATATATATATGTGTGCCATTTATATTTAGATGTCTTGCAAAAATACACAACTTTAAATTTAATATGCTAGTATTATTCCAGTAAAAATTAAAATATTCAATATACTAATATTCATGTAATAGTAATGGTTAAAGCTAAATATTATTTAAATAATATTTCCTTTCTTATATTTCATCCACATATACGTAATATATTTGTCTTTCTTACGAAAATATTTTCAAACAATGGTGAAATTTAATGGTGAATGAACGGAAATAAAATGGAAATGGAAAATTTTAACATTTTTATACATTTATTTTTTTCCAAAAGATAGATATTAATCTCATAAGGAAATAAGGTTTTGAGCATTGAACAATGATGTTTATATAAAATAAGATAAATTTTAATAATAAAAAGAAACTGTTTTATTTTAGCTATCATACTTCTTTCTTGCTATTGTATTTCGAATTACTTAGTAAAAATTGTATACAACACTTATTTATTTTTAAACATAAGTAATATAGGTTTATTTAGCAGATATCTCTTCAGAGAATGTTTCTCTGTACTGCAGTTTTGTGTATTTCTTCTTTGTACTGAAAACGGTACATATAATATTTCTCTGTATTCTCTGTATAGTTCTCCTGATATATATTCCCTGATGATTAACTTTAAAAAACTTATGACACATAAAAATTCACCTTAGTATTGGAACTAATTATTAATCAATATATTGGTTCAGTGATTGCAACACAAACAATTAGCATAGAAGAATAAATAAACTATTACTAAATTATAAATCACACCAAGATGATGTACACCTATATTCCCAAATGCTTGACATTTCCACTCACACTCACTTAAAGTTCACACAATTACGAATTTTACTCTAGTGGTGATCAAGCCTGATAATCCTCCAAGCCTGATAATCCTATAAAAGATGTAAGGATACATGCGCTTATAGGATTATCTGGCTTGAAGTACCATATTGAAATATCTACATCAGTATTACTGTAGTTCATTGAAGTTCATGTTAAGTTGATAGTATACCGAAAGTTAAAAAATCATTACCCAATTAAATATATCTTGAACGATAAACCCTAGAACCATTGTTGCAATTCAAGAAATGCTTTAATTAAGGTAGATTATCATCGTATGAAAATGTTGATCATATAACAACTTTTAGCGTATGTACGAAGTATAGCATTTTATACATGCATCCTGGACATGTATTTTCAATTTAAAAATATTTCTCAAAGATTAATCAGTCAATAAAAATGTTCCATAGCTTAATTAGTTAAACAAAAAACTTCCCTAGTAACACGATCAAAATTTCTCTCCAGATATATTTAAATAAAATTTTCAATTTATAATTTTAAGCTGAATAAAACTTTGCTTAATGTAGGTTGCCTTCAGTAACCAAGCGAATTCGCTTGCCCTCATCGCAAAAAAAAATCATTCCTACCGCCGATTACAATAAGTTTACGTTTCATTATCGATATTTACATTATTGAATAAAGTTTATTTTGCACGTTCATATCAATAGGGCTGAAGTTCTATTGCCATAACAAAAAGGACGTCCTAAAATATATGCGAATAGAAAAACATAATGAAAAAATAAATAATTAAAATAATAAAAATGTAGTGAACATATACCGATATATACAATACATAGTGATATTTTAAAAGTGTGAAACACAAGATTGAAGTATGTAAATACCTGATCCTACTTTGTGAACAGCTTTCGAAACAAGTTCTCTGAAAAGCATGAAAACACGGCTAGAAAAGGGATGTTGAAGACACAGACCGTCCAACTCGTCCGGAGACATGAGCAGCAGTTATATATTTGTAGGCCACATTGAAATAAACTGTCCTCCAATGAGAACGCATTTAAAAAGTGTTGTTATATATACTGCAAAATACAAATATTTAGGTGAAAATCTAATCTAGCAGATATAAGATATATAAAAGCTGCAATTTGGTTTGACGCTACTAAATGGATTATCTCTTGATCTATGCAGTGGGTTTTTTAGGTAATGGAGTTGAATTTCAAAATATGTTGATATAAATTTCAAATTTTGTAGCGTAATGAGAATAAAAAATTTATGTCTCTAACCTTCCACCAAACAATCGCTATATATACCAGGTTGATATACCTTTTAACTTGAGAATGGAGACGTATTTACATGCAATTTTGACGGATTAATAAACCACTTAATAAACCACTTTAATACTTAATATAGCAGGCTTGAGAATGGAGACGTATGCATGCAATTTTAACAGATTAATAACATATTATACATGTTTCTAACCTTCTGTCAAATAATTGCTATATAGACCAGGTAGACATAACTTTTAACGCGTGAATGAAGACGTATTTACATGAAATTTTGACAGATTAATAAACCACTTAATAAGCTACTTTTATACTTAATATAGCGGGCTTGAGAATGGAGACTTATGCATGCAATTTTGACAGATTAATAAACTACTTAATAAACCACTTTAGTACTAATTATAGCAGGCTTTAGAATTGAAACGTGAAATTTTGACAGATAAATAAACCACTTAATAAACCACTTTAATACTAATTATAGCAGGCTTTAGAATTGAAACGTGAAATTTTGACAGATAAATAAACAACTTAATAAAGACACTTTAATACTTAATATTACAGGCTTATGACCCAAGATATTTGACATTTGAGAGTGTGTACAGCATTAATGTATAAAAGCAATAAAAAATCGAAGAATTATTCTTAAGCGAAATATCGCTTACTATATCTGGTGTAATTTAAGAATACTTTTCTCTGTTTCTCTACAAATAAGTACATGGGAAGATTTTTATTGACATTTATTTTCCTTATGTAAATAATGCCCATGGAAGAAAAATATATTTAAGAAACATAAAAATTTCAGGCTAAAAAAGTCATACGAGATATTGAGATTAGTCATAAGCCTGTTATATTAGACATAATACTTAATGTAGCAGGCTTATGACTCAAGATATTTGGCATTTCCGAGTTTGTACCCATTAATGTATGAAAGTAATAAAAATTCGAAAAATTACTACTAAGCGAAATATTGCTTACTTTATCTGATGTATTTTAAGAATACTTTTGTAGAGGTTCTCTGCAAATAAGTGCATGGAAAAATTTTTATTTACATTGATTTCCCTTATACTTGTCCATGGAAAAAAATATATATTTATGCATCTTTTCGTATGTAATAATCGTGCATAACTCGAGACCGACTCAATAGATTTACAATTTTATTACTGGTTAGGTTATTAGGTTTATGACCAGGGTTATGGCTTATGTATTTATGATTTTGTACCACCTATATATATTTTTGTATCATTCCACATAACACAGGGTACTTTTGCAAGTGTTTTGTAAATTCTACATTCAATAGAATTTACATGGGATATAAATTTAAGATATCGAAGTGAATGTTACATTTATCAGTTTTGTGATTCATATGATTTAACTGAGTTATTTTCTTCCTTCTAATTGATTCCTCTTTTATTTACAGGTAGGCAACATCCAGTTATATATCATACATGTTCCTTGTCTTATATTGTAGGTAAGAATGCATGCTCTTATAATTTGAAATTAAAAATGGCATAATTTTAAAGTCGCCTTTACTCGCAATTGTCACCTTCTTATATGACTAACATGCATAAATATAAAAGATTTGTTTTATTTGTATAAGGACATAAATACATATGTTTCTAAATGCAAATGCAGATATTTATAGATACAGATACATACACTCTATAGATAGAGATATTTATTGCATTTGGTAGAATATTAACTTTTATTTTCCTCTATCTGCCAACTCGGTGGCTGAGAGCTGAAGGCAAACGTTTTCTCGTTTTCGTTCGGCTGCCAGGATGAAGGTTTGAGTCACACCTGCTGGCATGCATGTTGAGTTGTTGGGCGTAGTGTGTTCCATTCCCATTGGTGCGCCGGAGCAACGGCTCGTGAATGTTAAATGATTCACGACTCTGGCCGATGCATAGGCGAATGGTTGAATGAAGTGCCCAAGAATTAGCAAATAAAATACATATTTTTCTCTATATTTTAGTTAAACGACATGTGTAGTGAATTATCATAGGTACATTATCGTCGCCTATACTTCTTGGATATTTATATGGATAAATGAGTTCAGAAATCGGACATCCTTATTTTCTCTCAAATTGTCGATTATATAGCTTCGAGTGGATATGGGCTATGTATGTCTTTAACAGCTTTGGATGGAGATATGGGCTATACTAAAAGCATTTTAACACTTTCGTTTGTGGCAGATCCGATCGTAGAGAGTGCCGACCAATTTAACCCAACAAAGCATTTACTTTCTGACCTGCATTCGCGACGAGATTGTGCATTTCTTATTGAAGAAAACACCATATTTGAATACACTACGTGACAATGAAAATGAGACACCAAGGAGTGGGCAGAAAAGTATGCAAATTGCAGAGTAGACGCAGCTCACTGAGTTATGTGCATGATGCAAAATGCGCAGCTGTTCTGCGCACGTTGAATTAGATATAAGGGAAGTAACCTGCAGAATCAGCAATAGTCATATAAATACGACACTTGCAATGTCTAGCCTCCAATTGACTTTGAAGGCACACTTTTGGACGGACATCGCCTCCAATTGTACTTAATACAGCACTCTTAGACGGTCAATCTTAAATCTACGAAAGGCACACTTTGCTTCTTGATCCCTAATTGTCGATTTGTCACCGCTACTGGACAGTCATTGCCAGCATATATATTTTTATTTTATTCCTTGCCACATCATTTCGCCTGGGGTCCAGATACGCCCTCCATATATCTATTAGCTGTTCCCTAGCTCGATGTAGCAATTTGACTCATTGACTACTTTGTTATTAAATGCTGTTTGATTGAAGCCTTGGTCTCAAGGATATTTTTACCCCAACCACACCTACGATTTATATGTACTGAATTTATTGGGGTTTTGACCACTCATGCCAAGACTGCCATAAAATGGTGCCCACCAGTCCGCGCTTTGTTTCGTTGTACATATCGCATAAATATCAAAACTACATAAATGTCTCCTGGTCTCACACTTTATATAAAATTTTAGCATTTTCTTCGTATAGATAAGTGTGGAAGATAATACAGAAGGTAACGCGAATGCATCTGAGACACACGCTCAGTAGTAACGTACTCAAAGAAATGGAATAGACCTCTGACATATTTTGAAATTAAGATACGAATCGCCTTCTGAGTAATCATACATTTACATAAGTCAGCGTATAAAAGGCTATATAGGTATTTTCTTTCTATCCAGACCATTCGACCTACCTAAATGTGTAAGGTATCTGTTTAGATGGCCGGGACATTATCACCTATTTCAGACCGGGACCCAGTGGGGACGACATCTACAGAGACGATACCCTTCTTTTTCTACCACAAAACCTTCTGGGATGTCTTTCAGACCCACATATGTAACATGCCCGCACTCTTTATGAACCCAGCGACTGTTTTGAAAAAGCCCGGAATCGAACTCCGGTCCTCCGAGTGCAATCTACGTGCTCCGATCACTGGGCTGTCCCTTCCACGCTATCTAGTTCAGATTCGAACGACGAAGAACAAAATGATGGTTATCAGCTTCGAGATTCTTAACGACAGATAAATATTATTGAACCAAATCGCCAATACCGCTGACCCCGCTGATCGATGGAAGTTATATTGTTTGCCTTCCCTGTCTCATTTATACTTTCAACATACACTTAATCAGTCAAAGATCCATAAATTACACAATATGCAGGTTAGTTCGAATGATTATTTATCAGCTAGCACCAGAAATACACGTGCTAATCTATCACAATATCTAGAATATAAAATCACCCAAAGTTATGGTAGTTTGCAGGTTAACAACTTATCGGAAGAATTCTGAATGTATTATAAATATTAAGTAATCGAACATCTAAGCGCTCTTTATTTTTATGTTGAGAAATAATAATACTATCATACGTTGTGCTGTTAGCAAACGTATCCTATAGAATCGTAGGTGTATACTTAGGATACAAGAGCGACTCCAAGTTTCTAGATAGCTTACGTTTATTCACAAGCACAAATAAGTAATATAAATATTAAGTAATCGAACATCTAAGCGCTCTTTATTTTTATGTTGACAAATAATAATACTATCATACGTTGTGCTGTTATCAAACGTATCCTATAGAATCGTAGGTGTATATGTAGGATACAAGAGCGACTCCAAGTTTCTGAATAGCTTACGTTTATTCACAAGCACAAAGTAAACAGAAACAAAATACAATCAAGCAGCACATATGCTCCACTAACATGCTCCAATAAATGCTACACAAAATAAGCTATAATATTCTCAAGATACCGGCGAAAATAATTTCATAAAATAACCCCTACTATTCTAAAAACATTGACAAAAGCCACAGTCCACTGTAGCTCGTATATTGTCAACTCATCAACTAAACTCCAGTGGAGTAATGACTATATAGTCTTTTTATAGTTTCTCTATAGAAAATTCTGGAAATCTCTCTGTAGAAATTTCTAGAATTATCTAATATCTCGTAGAATATTCTTTATTTGGCAATATTTCTAGAAGTTTCTGGAAGTCGCCAAATGTCTCCAAATTGGCGCTAAATCTCCAAATCCTGCAATCCTTTTTCTGATTCGAAATTCTGGAAACCATAGAGTGACGTCAGGGAAAGAATGTTCGTACCGCTGACTTCAGGAGAAAACATTCCTATGTCTGCGATAGAGACGGAAAAAAAGACGAAGGACGCCAGTGAGAGAATATTATACGTTCGCAACAGTGCACATTTCAAATTCATTCCTTATATCTTACAAATACTTTTTTTTATTAAATTATATTTATTCTTTTATGGGATCTTTTAAACTTATTTTAAAATAATATTTACTAAACATGTAAAGAAGAAACTATAAATTATTTAATAGTCTTTCTAAAGACATAAATTAACTCGTATCTGCAATTAGATGCTGCATAATAAGTTACTAATCCGAAGATAATATGTCTGAAATAAAATGTATAAAATTATAAGTTTATAAATAACTTAAAATTCAGTACGGATAAAATTGGGACAGTACTTTTAACTACAATTGAAGGTACATACACATATGCAAAGTATTAAGAAACACAATGAACAACTGAATTGCATCAAATATGCAAGTTTCTAAAGTAAAATTTGTAAAGTAGTGATGATATTATCTGAATATATATATATATATATATATATATATATATATATATATATATATATAATGAGTAAATACTGTAAACATGTCATTTTTTTCTTTAAATTGTGAAAACGAAAGAGGAACATGTAGATATAATACATTTTTCTCTAAATGACGCATCATAGAAATTGCGTTTAGATCCCTTAAATCGAAAAGTTGTTTCTATAATAATAAAGAGAATTAGTTTTGAAGAAATGTATTAGAAATTTCGTATTATTTCGACAAAATAAAGTGTACCTAGAGAAACATAATAATGTATGTGTAAATTGTGCGTAAATTGTACAATATAGAATCAATCCTATATTTCATATTTTTATATGCGTACGTTTTTCATAGTTGCTTCTTGGAAAGAAAAATATATCATTATATTACTATGAAATATTTTGTTATGATATAAGTATAATGACTTTCCACATTTTGAAGAATTTCGCGTTTTTAAAGGTAAAAATTTAAACAAATGTGTTTTCTGGTTCAAAGATGGGGGTACAAATTATAATGTTGTAATGACTAATGCAGCTGTTCGCACAGTTAATATATAAGTATTTTTTTCTAAATTATAATGAATTGATACAATAAATCATATAAATTGACAAGCAGCTTTTACATCAAATTTTACAGTGAAATTAACGTCTTAAATGTCAACAGTTGTGAATGAAAAATATATTAAAAAATAAGATTGAGAAGCCACTAAAATATATTGTTCTATTATTTAAAATTTCAAGCAAAGAATTATACGAAGATGCATTTACTCTTATTCTATGATATTAATAAAGGGTAATTAAATACATTAATACATGATAAAGTAATACTATACTATAACCACGTGCATCTAAGTAAACGAATGTACTCAAGATGTATGCATAATTAATGAGGAAAAATTAAGGAAATTAGAATGAGAGGGTGTAAGGATTAACAATTTCTATTCTCGACTTCTTATTTTTAAAACTGTGTCTTTCCCGGGGAAAGAAGTGTCTAAATATCAGCATATTTGTGTTAAATGGCAGCCGCGCATATTGAGGACAGCAGTGGGAGCTAGCAACCAGGTTCTTAAAAATGGGAAGTGCAAAGCACGAGTGGGAACGTGGCGTGCGTGACGGAAGCAGACGGTAGAAAAGTTGGAGAAATGGTTGACCATGCACATTCTGATTTATTATTTGTAAATTACGTTAATTAATGTTTATTTTACGATTTTTATACAGTTAAGAATAAACTGGTTTGCTTTATTAAAACATGCCTGCATGTTCATTCCGCCACCTTACTAGGGAACTAAATGGGGTATTCAAATGGGATCTTCCGAAAACTTTATATTTTAGAATATGTTTATGTTATACAATGCTACCACATATAGACACATTGTACAATAACCTAGCATATTTTAAACATTCAATAAAATAAAATACGAGAAGAGTGATTAATATTGGAGGATGATACTATTTGGTTGTTTTAAATCAACATTTGAGTAATACAAAGTATATTGAAATAATCAATTATCTATAGTTCATTCGAAATTACCATAACAATAGACCTTACTCATAAGAAAATGAATATTGAATGACTGCAAAGAAATACTTTTCACGAGATGTAGCGTCATATATTGAAAATTTCAATAAATATTCTAAATTTAAAATTTTTGTTATGGAAAAATGTATTTGAAGCTATTAGATATCAATAGAATTATTAATATATGAATAACTATGATAAGAATCATAATCCTAACAATGAGGCAGAATGAAAAGTTATACTTTAATTCATATATTTCCTTGAATTAATAATAAAAATAATTTTAATTTTTTTATAAAATGAATATTCGTTCCAGATATCATATAACCTATTATTATATAATTATAAGAAAATAAGAAGTTAGGTCGTTAAGTATAATACTTTTAACAAATTTTTAAAATAGCAAAAACAATTAATTAAATATTTGCTAATACATTTCACAAATATATTTATAAAATATGCTATTAGGAACTTTTGTTATTTTGTATGCAAAAGCTATATGTTTAAGTGAATTTAAAATTTTTAATTTGATATTGTAAAAACATAATAGGATCTGAAACTGATTTAGTAAAGTGTTCTTGTGCACTTATTACTTATGCAAGAATTATAATTAACAATTTTGTGTGTTTCAAAGAGGAAGAAATATATTTTCTTAAAATGAATTATATGTGAAAGTAATTCATTGTCAAGTTTGAGATTTATGTCTAAGGAGTTAATATATGACTTAATAATGATTTCATTAAGTATACGAGATAAATGAGAGGGATAAAAATGAAAATCGATTACATTCGAAGAGAAATATGAATAAAAATGATATCATCAATTTAACCATAAACTGTGTAATCAGACATTTGCAAACTTGCTGAACTACCCAGCTGAACTACCCAGAGATACAACCTTATTCAACAAATATAATATAATCCCTTGCAAAAGTATTTAGTAAAAGGAACATACTTAGGAACGTGGTTCACATATAAACGATCAAATACCGATCGTGCCTATCATGGAAATGTTTTCTTTATAATTCCATATAACATTAAATATATAATCGATGTCAATGTTGCTGAATAGTACCTAAAAATAAGATGATTGAAATCTCATTATATTAATATTGTCGACATTTTTAATTAGATTATAAAATTGTATTCTAGACATTCAGTCATATCCAAACTTGCGTCCTTCGCGCTACAAAATACACAACGACAACCATGTAAGTCATTTTCTGGGATCTTACAGAATTTAATATTTTACTCAACAGAATTTCTTCACGATGAAAAGAGAGTAAAATTTAAATCATTTGAGCATATAATTTTCCCGCACTGTCTCATGGAAGAAGCGAGCGGGTTCGAAACGATAAAGGGACGCTTCGCTGGCATTAGATGACAAGTTAGAGCCATAGGGGCCAATGTCATCAATCACACAATACAGTCTTGGTTTCCTCAGAGGGAACACTCTCATAATAATTTTCCTCACTATCTGTTACTAATTTGTCATCATTTACACGACAGCATAAATCGGAAAAAGGAATAAACGGGAAAAAGTATCGCAAGCCCATCATAGAAAAGAAATGATTTTATTTCTGATTTTCTTATAAAGTTGTATATGTAAAGGGAAAGTATTCTGGATTAGGTCAAAAATCCCTTTCTCGGTTCTTGTAGGAGCTACGTATTTAGAGCAGTCCTAAATAGATATTTAAATAGTGTATGACTCTATACCTGGAGCATGCTCTAACTGTAGTTGCTTATTAAGTGCGATTACCAATTTATCCACATAAATATTATTATTGTATGATTTACCTAATCTTGATTTTGAAAATAGCTATAATTAAACGTATCTAAATTTAATCCTAATATATTTCGATTACGTTAACTACGTTTCGATTACGATATAATTCAATTACGTTGTGTTTATCATTATCCGTAAATAACCCGCCTGAAATCAATAGTGGCCTCACTACACTTGAAATAAAATATTAAAAGTAAATATTATTATATCTGTTACTAATTTGTCATCATTTACACGACAGCATAAATCGGAAAAAAATCAATGAAATTAATAGTGGCCTCACTACACTTGAAATAAAATATTAAAAGCAAATATTATTATATCTGTTACTAATTTATCCGAAATCATTATCCGTAAATAACCCGCCTGAAATCAATAGTGGCATCACTACACTTGAAATAAAATATTAAAAGTAAATATTATTATATCTGTTACTAATTTGTCATCATTTACACGACAGCATAAATCGGAAAAAAATCAATGAAATCAATAGTGGCCTCACTACACTTGAAATAAAATATTAAAAGTAAATATTATTTAAGAATCAATCTAAAATAATTATATGACATATATTAATTCTAAAAATTATTTATTTTTAGTTTTCATTTTTCAAGAAAAATGCCATTTAATCAGAAAGTAGTTTTTGTATTACAAAACTTTATTTGGCAGAGCTTCTTGTCTCTGTTACTAATAAACTAAAGGTCTGGGAAGTTGGGAATGTAATGACATATAATGACTGTAATTTATACCCCTTACTTCTAAGTAAAATAAAAAAAACTACTATGCTTTATTAACATTCGAGATATTATGCACTCTAACTGCTCAGAAACGTTTCTTCCGTTACTTTCCCTCTGCTTTAAGCGTATATCTTTGAAAACGGTGTTGTTATTTATTAAAATACGTTGTTTTAGCTAGTCTTTGAAATTGCGAATTTGTTTGCACATTATGTCATCACAGAATATTTGAGTAAATAAAATGAAATTTGGTTCAATTTCTTAAAAATAAAATTGTCGGATGATTGCTTATTTTTGTGTATATTGGACTAGGAGAATAATTTGGAGTTTTGAAATATTTTGTTTGAAATAGCGAAAACAAAAATTGAAGATTGTAAAAACAAGTTATGTTAAGTTTTGTTAGAGATTGATATGATTTGTGAAGATTTTACATCAAACTGAAATTGAGTCAAAGTGACCTTTTATAAACTGGATTTTAATTATAAAACGCGAGAACCTTGGCTTTCCATATTATGTAATCAAAATCTCATTGCAGTAAAAAGCATTTAATTACTCGGTATATTCGAAAAAATATATTTTATTTCATATTTTAATAAAAGTAAATATAGTTAACATGTGTATGAAAATTTTCCGACATAGTTGAAAAATTTTTAGGACTTTGGTCATTCTTTCTGTCTATATGTCTGTCCTTTCGCATGATAACTGCCGTAAATGTGACTTTATCAAAATGAAATTTTAGTATGTTATTCAGGCAGCCAGTGGGACCTAAGGAAGTGTAAATTAATAATATCACGCAAAGTGTTTTGGATTGAACTTGGGTTAAAAAGTAAATTACATTGAACCCTATGAGACCTACTTTTTCAAATATTTTTTAAGCAAAGCAAACTCCTTCGTAAGTCAACACGCGTTAATTTAAATCGGCCCATAAATGCGAAGTATTAAACTTAATGTTGTAATCCAATCAATAATCAGATGCACCATTGATTGAACCGGGGATTTCTGATTCTGATTTTAATAGATGTCAACTAACCTTATCCTTTCTTGAACATAATTTAGTCCTTTATAATTTTATTCTGAAAAATAATAGTTTACTTTTAAATCATCGATGTCTAATTATATACAATACTTCACAAAAATGGTTTGAAGGGATTAATATCCATTTCTTAATATGACAGCTTGGAGCTACAGACACTTATGCTATCAATCAACTGTGTCAGTTTGGAAATGTCCTTGGTTGCTTCAAAGCAACTATGTAATAGTAGTTTTATTTTCTGTATGATTCCTATTTTGTCATGCTTTATACCACTGATTGGAAAAGAAGGAGAGAAAATAAAATACAAGAATATTAATAAAAGACCCGGGGAATAACAACATGAAGAGTTTTTACATCTTACAAACGGAAGATATTGCACGGATTTATATAAAATGGTGGAATGTAATGAAAAGAAAGATTTACATGAAAAGAGGGAAGTGGATCAAAAGAGGAATTTGAAAAATTCACTAAATGTACTATAAGTCATTAAATTGTGAAACTTTAAAACTGCTGACAACAATACATATATTTACGTGATATGAAAATTGGATGATCGTATAAATAAATATAATGAAATCTTTGATTTACGGTGTTTATTCATTCCAATTGATATTGCATTTACCTAATTTTATTTGAAATCATTTTGCGACCAAAATATTTTAATGCAATATGTATTTTGCTGCGTTAAGGAAGTATTTAATCCAAATTTAAATATATGCAAGGTGATTCAAGTGAAAACTGAGAAGTTTAGATCTTTGTGAGAAAAACTATTGAGAGAATTGCAACCAAATTTGGTTTTCTTAAGTTTGGTTTTCGATTTCTTAAAAAATAAAATAGTTCAAATTTCAGCCACTAGAAATCTGGCGTTTCAGTCCCCGTAATTTGCATATTGCAAAGTATAAAAGCAACCTACTGCTACTTTTATCCTCCAGATTAGCTCCCTGTGTAGTCGTTGACCTCCCAGTTTGAAATCAGCGTCAATATCCCAGAGTCCACTGAATCCGTTCTATTCATACTAACTTTACTTTCAGACCACCGAAATCTTTCCACTGACCTACACGGTTGATTTATTCGGGCGCTTCTTTATGGATATTGTTCTCTTTGCTACCTATAATTGCGACATGTAAAAGCAGTCCAAAGTCTTTTAGCACAAATCCACAACTAGAGAAGGGTCATGAAGCTCACCTTTCCGGATAGTTTTACCGTTACTTATTAAACTTGGTAAATCGTTACTTATAAAACTTGGTGAACCGTTACTTGTTAAAAGAAACAAAAATGCTTCTGCTGCACTTAACCTTTTGCTTACTGATGAGACAGTACTTTGAGCGTCCTTCCAAACGAAGGACCTCTCAAAGACAGGCAATTAACAGGTAAAAAACAGGTATTTGGCGTCCATGGACGCCAATGTCTGCAAAGGGAATCGAACTGTTTGGGATAGGGTATGTCAAAACCTGTCTTTTTAAGAGGTTTCTCGTTTGTAATGGGCGCTGTCTTATCCGTAAGCAAAATATAAAGGTATTTCGACAGTTAAAATGTTAGTAGTAGTTAAAATGTTGCGGCGAGGTCCCCTCAACATTTGTAATCTTCAGAAATATTTCTTTCCTATACTGTTAGATACGTTAGACTCTATGCAAGTTGCGGGGACAGCAGTAGACAATTTTGTCCCCAGCGGCCGAAATGTGAACTATTCTTTTCTTCAGAAATTGAAACAGTACACTAAGGAAAGTATGTGTATTAAATGTATTTTCGATTCTCCCAGTTGATTTTGCTGTAGATAAATCTCAGCACCTCACGTTTAATTTAAAACACCCTGTATATATTATCAAGGTAACATATTGTTAAAAGTACATTGAATCAACATGGAAATGCATTCGAATGTTGTAAACATTAATATATTTTGTCAGATAGTCTTAACTCTATGTGCAAGCATCTAATAGTGTCTTCAGGCTAAATTGACTAAAAAAATCTATTTGTATTTAGTTATATTTTACTATTGTTATTTAATCCAATCGGAGAACTTTTATACCTAGGCTAGGTTGAATTATTTATACATAAATTATTGGATAAGTGTTAGAACCGTAGTTACGCAATATAGTTATTTTTAATCTAGAACTAGTCGTTGTATTATATAGTACCATAGACATGGAAATTATAAAATGCATTGTCCATATAATGGTCAATGTAGGCATATTTAATTTTGTAAATAAATTTGATGATCTGAAAAACATTTAAAAATATAAGCTCGTTAATTAGAATAGTTTATTTATTGACATATTATAGGATGCGGTTATAAAACTCATAATTTGGCAGCAAGAATTTTGAATTTAATTACCAAATAAAATTAGAAACATAAGTTGTATCATTCGTGAAATTAAATATAATTAATAAAACTTTTGATGAAACAATATATATTTGTTTATCATGAAAGAAGAAATCTATGATTCAGAAAGCAAGCTTTTGAGGATTAGATAGTATGATCGAAATTCACTTTTTTTAGGTACATAAACTCATTAATTGGATACAGCAAAACTAGAGTTTATTCATCTCCAATATTTAGTATTGTTATCTTTTGAGAATATATTTTTGGTTATTTGTATTTTAAAATGACGCATCTTTTGAATAAAATAAAATTAACTGGTCTGACTGCGCAATTGATTCTAGATTAAGTAATGTCGATATTATTTCCCTTTGTGTAAAACTTGAAATTAGTAACTTCATTACTCAGCGGAATTAAATAGTTTTTAATTACAAACTTATGTGTAATAATCAAATTTCAATAGACCATTTCAAATTGCCATGTCGAAAAAAAAATGTACACTAGGGTACATTAAATAAAATTAAATAAATTTTCGACTTGTAGAGTCCAATGTATGTATTGCACATATATTTTTTCCATAACAGTAAATTGGTTGCATATTTATACAGGGTGATCATGAACTTTTTCAACCAAAAGGTGGGGTGATAGTACACATCAAGACGAACAATATTTGCGATGTAACCTGTGGCCGCATTCAATTCATAGTGCCAGAAAAGAATAAAGTTACATATCCACGTTGATCTTTCAACAGTGACAAAAATAGACTTTACCTAATTTAGGACTTTAACTATTCGCATCAGAGAAAGACACAGAATTGCTACTCAAAGAAACGTTGCACAGCCGATATTGGCGAATGAAAGGACGGTCGCATCCTGTAGCAGATTCTAAGTATGGCGTTAATTGTGTCCGCATAAACAACGATTCTTGCAACGAGATATTCCAGGGAGCCCTCAGGCGTACATCAATGGTTTCATATGCCTTGATAAGAAGCCCAGTGGATTAGGATCCAGGAAGCGTGGGAGCCAACCCATAGGTCCACCACGTCCAATCTTTTGTTCGGGACGTCGCAATTAGGAAGTTTTGGACCTCGGTGAAAAAGTGCACTGGGTCTCCACCATGCATAAATCACATTATGTCTGTATGGTAAGCGAAACACAATGCAACAGACCGGGGAGCACGCACTTGCTCCAAGTTTCGCTCCATATCCTAGTCATGCTCGAAAGCCAGTAGTCTGTGGACCTTGCTAGTGATGGGGAACTTGAAACACCAGTAAACATAGTTGTGCCAGTATGGCAATCTGAAGTCTGGCCATGTCATGCTGGTAAATATACCCTTGAACATAGAAAACATCAAAATATTTGCAACTCATTTGATTGCAAAATGTTGCCAACGTCAGACATGCTGTACAAGTGCGACATAGCAGTACTATAACAGCCTGACTGTAATAGGAGATCACTCCGCAGCCGACAAAACCAGGTTTGAACCCATTATCCAGAAAGCCAAGTGAACAATATCCAGAAAGAAGCGCCCGAATAATTCAATCGTGTAGGTCAGTGGAAAGATTTCGGAGGTCTGAAAGTAAAGTTAGTACGAATAGCACGGATTCAGTGGACTCTTGGATGTTGACGCTGATTTCAAACTGGGAGAACAACAACAAGGAGCTAATCTGGAGGATAAAATTAGCAGTAGGGGGCTAATCTGATTAAGCATTAAACACCGTTTTAAGCATTCCCGGTTATAATTAAAACTTTTTCTAGTATCTTAAAATAAATAGTGACGAAGCGATCTTACTTAAACACATTATGCAATTAACAAAAAATTGTATAATTATTTTAATAATAAACGATTGCATTTTGTAAGATCGGACTTGAAGAACATACCTCATATTTTTCTATATTTGCAAGATATAAAAAAATTTTCTCAACTTGTAACAGGTATTGACGTATTTTTTTAATTCCTCGAAGAAGAATTATGGGTAGCTTAAAACCCTCTTGCCGCATTGTATTCTAAATGTTTTAAAGAAATTGCTTTCATATGAGAATAACATGAGAAACGATCTTCTTTGTTTTTCGACCTTATCGATTCGTTCTATCTTGCGAATGATGACAAATTATGTAACGGAAACTGAGGCCAACTTATTTGAGGCATTGTCGCTTGATGGAACTGAAGGCTTGCCTTAAAAACGTTCCAAAAGATGTCTGTTTGATGAATAAGATTTATGGCTCTGACCTGCTTCTTCTATAATATCATTGACGCGTTACATTATCGCTTCTGTATTATTTTTTCTTTATAACAAAGCAGTTGAAAGTATGAAAAATGTATTATTTTTTATTAAGAACAATCTTATTTTAGTGTGACATGGAAAATTATTTTTACTAGAATATTATGTAATTCATGATAAAATTGATCGTTTATGATAAGTAAATAACACTTTTGATAATAAAATATGTACCTCATATGTTTCAGTGCGGAAATATTACCTCTTATGTCAGGGTATTAAATACATATTAGTATAACAGGTATAACATATATTATTATAACCTGTACAGCTGCATAAATATATTGTATAAATTTATGCTGGTGTACAAAAATCCCTAATGACGAAACTTCGGGGAGCCGACCCCTTTCTTTGGTGTGGTATGGGAACTAACCTGCTTTCTTCTATAGAGAGTGTGATGAAATAAATTTAAATTAGGTGAATTTCTTTAAATAAATTTTGTGAATTAAATTATTAATCTTAATTAAAGCGGTCGTGTATCGTAAAATTTGTACATTGCTATCATGGCCCCCATTACTTCTCGCAAAAACCCCCATTACTTCTTTGTATGAGATCCTTAACATAATCAGCAAATCAAACACTACATATTGAAATCCATATTTTAACCCTTAAAATAAATAATCATTCACTCACACCTCTATATTATAATTAAAATCACAGCAGGAATAAAGCACCGCCTGAGATCAGGTCTTTTCAATTTTATTCCAAAGATCAAACACTGACCTAACAGACATGAGGACTGGTACATACCCCTGTATTTCGAGTCTGTAGCTCAGCGTGACTGTCACATTTTCTGATTATTTTTCTAACATTTGAAGTCAGACTTTGTCTATTCCTATAAAATTCTCAATACTCAAATGAATAACGACACTTTCTGAATAACACTGTTTGAAACCTCGATTCTCTCTCATCAAATGTTAAATAACCATTGAATTATATTCGCTGACTTTCCTCCTTGCAGACGCATCATTCTGCCTGGGGTACATATATGCCCTCATTTCTCTCATTGGACGCAACTCAGTACGATGTCGTATCGTTGCATTATTAGCTCTTTCAATTTCCAATGAAACCTGGTTTAAGTCTTGGTCCTAGGATATTTTGCCGTAACCACACCTGCAATTTGTGTGACGTGTATTTATTGGGTTCACAACTTTCCAGGTCAAAACTGACATAAAACGATGATTATACGTTTGCGCTTTGTTTCGTCGTAAACATCAATACTGCATATGGTGCCTCCTGGTCTCACAGATAGGGAAAAAACCAATTACAAATTTATAGAGCGTTTCAAAATGAGTACATACCAATTTCCCCCCCTCAAAATATGGAAAATAGCTCATTAAATAGGGGCAGTAAAATAGACAGTTTTATTAATCTAATGTCAAAGTGTAAACGTTGAACCACAGTAAAACACGGGAAGACATCATGTTAAACGTATTCAAGCAAGGATCGTTGAAGGTGAATTTTTAATTTTGTGCAGAATGAAGTCAATTTTATCCCTGAGTATTGTATCAATGTTCTATGTAAGGGGATTATATTCTATACATATCATTTAAGGTCACCTTCTAATTTTTGCAGGATCAATTATGTTTAGTAGTAATTTTGAAACGATGTACAACTTTGTAATTGACTTTTTATCTCTAGCAGGAAGCACGATATCCACCGTAGAAGCAAGATATCCACCGTCCAAGATATCCACAAGCTTTCGATATGTGGAAGGTCAGCATTCTGACAAATAACAAACACCTTTTAGGTCACTTTCCTGCAGCTAAACCTACAATTAACTTTACAAATTTGAAGTTAGCATTAAATAAACTAAAATCGCAATTTGTCATCACATATGTGGATAAAGCTGCCAACAATTAAGCCATCATTTGCAAAAAATATTATGTAAAAATCTTAAACGATTTTATAAATCAGAATAATATATTTTAAAAAAAAAATGATTCTTCAGCAACAACTATATCTGAGAAAATTATTTCATTTCATAAACTATTAACATTACATTGCAACAATCAAAGGTTCCCTTATGTTGTCATGATCCCAAAATTTCATAAAAATACTATATCTTTTAGATCTGTAACTATAGGACACAAATCATATGAAACTGTTGTTAGAAAATCTGTATTGGTCATTCTTGATAAAATCATTAGTAATATAATTGATAATTCAACTACTCATATTATTAATAACAGTTATCAATTAATTCTAAAGTTGAATACGATTAATATTTTGGGATTTAAAACTTATTACTTTAAGGACCTATTCAACAATATTGACATAAAATATCTATATAAAGTAAATTGGGATTTAATTAAATATTTCTATAAGAGACAAAATTTGGTTATAGATTAGGTCTTACGTGCACCACTTTCTCAAGTGTTGTTGTTGGGACCCAGACCATCTGACCTTTCAGAAAGACCATCTCATATGTGCAAGGCAAATGATGCAAGCCAATAAAATTTATTTGTAAATGAAGGGTGTTCCACAGGGTGGCTCTGCTAGTTCAACTCTTGTAAATCTATATCTTCACATCTACGAGTCAAATTTCATAAACTCTGCATATACTTTATACAGATATATTGATGATGTAATTCTCATTAAAATAGCTCCCTCATCAAATGATTTTGATTTTTAACCCCCAAACCTATACCTCTCACCAAACGAAAGCAACATCTCATCCAGTGTTAATTTCTTA
Organism: Amaurobius ferox; assembly: GCA_951213105.1. Taxonomy (NCBI): domain Eukaryota; kingdom Metazoa; phylum Arthropoda; class Arachnida; order Araneae; family Amaurobiidae; genus Amaurobius; species Amaurobius ferox. The sequence continues at coordinate 131,553,127 of OX578148.1, forward strand.
GATTTAACTCTCTCTCTTGATAATGAATATTCATTTTTGACAAAATAAATGGTTTTCCATTTAAAATTCCCAAGATAATCAATATGAGTAAAGTATCCTACAAAAATATTTTAATAAATCAATTTCAAGATTTTTCATCAATTTCAAGATTTCATTCAATATTGTAAGGCTGAATCCTATCCAGATAATTTTGTTAAATACCACTATAGACGTTTTAAATTCAATTTATAATCTATCATTTATTGTTTTAGTCAATTTTGATATTGCTATTGTATACTTTAAATATTAAAATATTCTTGGAGATCGTAATTGTCTTTATGATAAGTTTTGGATACATTATTATATAAGTATTAATTATTATTTAGTATAATTTTTAAACATGTTTTTCTTCATATCTCTAATTACCTGGTGTTGAAACTTATCTATATGTATATCAATTGTCAATTGATTGAATATCGTCTTCACGAGTATTTCCTATAATTCACAACAGATGGCGCACTTTAGATTTTTTTCCAAATTCTTAGAAATATTCGGCGTCATGCATAATGGAGAAGATAGGTACGAATTTTTATTTCTGGCTGTATTCTTGTAGATTGATGGATGAATCACTGATATGTTTGCTAGATGCACTGTCATCCTCTTCTTTCCAGTCTAATACTATTTCTTATTTCCATTTCTGTTTTTGTCTGGTAATGTGTCGGATCTTTCAACGATGTTTCTGCAATGTGGCTGTATCGTTGAGCGAAACACAATTTGAACCTATGTGGAAGCAACGATCCTTGAAAAGCTGAATCTACAGAGGTTCTATCCAACTTCATAATTTCGGATTGCATATTTTCTCTACTTTTTATTATTTATTGTCATTTTAATATTTTGAGTCTTCAGCTTTTGACAATCCTATGATGCTTGTGCTTGATTTGTATGTATCGCTCTTGAATGTTAATAAATTCTCGTGTATTATTAATATGGTAGCGATAGTTTCATTTTGTTAGATATCGCCTTTCATATCATCTTTACTTTATTAATCTCCGTAATGTTATTAAACTAAGGTATGCCACTGTTCACGTTTTAAATTAGACTTATTATATTTATTTTTATATTTATTTTTATTATATATATATATACAAAAGTCATAAAAATTCTAAAAAAAACCTTAAACCAAGAGTAAACGACAGATAAGGCGCCTAGCAGCCGTAATCACGCGCTCACCGATATACACATTTCTCTAAAAGGAATAATAGAGAAGAGAACAAAAAGGTACCACAAAGTGGCCGGGGGGGTTGTGACCCCCACACCCCGGTAAAAGCATACTTAGAGCCTCGACAAACACTCCCGGAGGTCGGTACCAATTTTGACAAAGGTAGCACACCAAATGTATTAAACCAACACAAAAATACATACCAAACCAAAGAAAAGGATCTAAAGTAATATCTCATGTTGAATGCCAAATTATTAAAGTTTTTGTAGTTACAACCCATTACAAGATTTCAATGGAATATATATATATATATATATATATACAGGGTGTCCCAAAAACATTGACCTCGGCTTTTATTCCTTAAATATTGATCTTAGACATATATAATAAATTACAAAGTTGCGTAAATAAAGGTACAGAATTTTATGAAATCGATAAAAATTTTCAGGGAATTAAATTTGAAGAAATGTGAAATTTAAATTTTGATACGTCCCCCGTACAAAAATATTTAATAATGTGATGTAAATTATTATAAAGTGATGTAAAAATTTCAGCATTTTATCATAAAAAGTCTCAGAGATATGTTTAAACAAAGTTGGTGAGGGACTAATCACAAATAAAAATGTAAATGTTTACAGCAAGAGTGCAGATGACGCAACGCAGAAGTGCATCATAGACAAATAATATCTGCATCTTATCTGTAATAGATCTTTGGCACGGATGGAAAAGAGTTTGAACAAGCTTTGCAATCTTTATGTAAAATTATTACAATCTTATGTAAAAAAGTGGTTTAAGTCAGCATTTTTGTCTTTTCATATCTCTGGGACTTTTTATGATAAAATGCTGATATTTTGTACACCACCTTATTAGTGTATGGGGCACAGTTTAGTCAATGGGAATGCTTTTGTGCGCGGGCTGTATAAACATTTAAATTTGTATTTCTTAAAATTTAATTTCCTTGAAAATTTTAATCGATTTCATAAAATGCTGTACCTTTCTTTACGCAACTTTTTAATTTATCATATATGTCTAATGTAAAATCAATATTTAAGGAATAAAAGCCGAGATCAATGTTTTTGGGACACCCTATATATATATATATATATATATATATATATATATATATATATATATATATATATATATATATATATATATATATATATATATTGTTTTCGAGTACCATAATTGCTAAGGAGCAAATTATACGTCATCTGAAATATTGGCAACTTACCTTCTACACAAAATATACCACTTCATCGATTCTATCTCGCGAATGATGACAAATTATGTAACGGAAACTGAGGCCAACAACTAAGAAGCTCAGGTGCCTAAGGGAACCAACTGATAACTCAAAGGAAGTTTTTGATGGATGACATTGTCCTTCAATACTCTAACCTGCCCTATAATATCAGTGAAACTGGTTTTTATTCCTTCTGTATTGCCTCGTTTCTATTGGAATAATTGGAAAATCGAGATGAGAATATAGTTCAAGTTTAATCCTTTTCTTGATAAGTATAAATATTTCTGGGGCTGCGAGGATGCCTAATTTGAATAAAGGAATATATCATTTTTGATACACATCAATTGACATTATTCGTGGAAGGTCAAGAGAACTTGTCTATTGGAATAAATCAGAATGGGGTGGAAAATAGTAGTAGGTATAAGAAATTATTTGTTTTCGAAGCAGAATCTCTATAGTGCTTCATTCGATTTATATATTCTGACATCGATTATTTATTTTCTGAGACGATGGAGGTGAAATCCGCAAGTATCAGGTTCAATATGTACCAAGTGTATAGACTATTTAGGCATAAAATAAAAATAACTCATTTAGGTCAAAAATTTGTCAATAAATAAGCAATAAATATATAGTATTATAAGGTGACATTGTGTTATGTTATATTAGGTTATATTATAATAAAAGACTATATATATACATTTTTTTCATAAATTCGTGTTATAATTATTAAAAGTTTAGAGTAGTATTCATCCTTAAAATATCATGTGCATATCACACAGACATGATCGTACATACATACATATACGCATTAGCAAATTGTTTCTATATGTGTTCTAATTGTATTTAGGAAGTTTTAAAACAAACTTTTCTATGGAAATCCCAAATTTGGAATGTATAAACCACACTTTTTTTGTGCAACAAACATTATCTTGAGAAAGTATTATGCATTTTATTTTTAAAAAGTGTAGCACATTTTAATTCAATTATATTTTTAATGCCAAAATAAATTTTTGAAATATCATCCTATTAAGAATGTAATAGGAATAACTGATTGGATATTTAAACAAGTAAAATTTTTATGCAACTTTTACAAACATATATTTTGTGAAGTACATTTTTATTTTAATTTTATTTTAATCACAACAATGAAATGCCCCTAGCGTAATAATATAAAAAACAACACACACATTCATAATCCCCTGAAAGGACGTAAATGAAATGTTTTGTACGTAATGACCGTTAGGTTTTCTTTATTTATTTTTTATCTCTGACATGCTACTTGACTTAGATTTGGATAAATATTCATATTTTTAATGCATTAAATTAAATTTACGAGGCCATAAAATAAATACTACTGCATCAGCGTTACCATTTATAATTCGAAATATACTTTTGCGTTGAAATGTGGATATTACAAATGTTTTTAGGTAAAATTTATGGGATCGTAAAAAATCCATAATTCCACGTCATTACAGGTTAAATTGAACCCTGATAGATTTTAAGGCCCAGAAAACTTTTGCCGCTATTTATGGGTCATTTCTAATGATAAAAAAATCATTTTAATTTTTAGTGGTATATATGAATCTAAAAATGTCAGGATTTGTAAATGGTACGATATCACATTTTTATCCATATTAAAATATATTTTTGCATATATGATTATAATACTATCGGTAGCTAAAATGCCAAGTACCGTTGGACGTTGTTACCAAAATACACTTCAAGTTGCATACAACAATTTATATAGTTTTATAGAACTTTGCATAAAACTTTTGTCAAAAATGCCAAGGAAATACTACTGTGAGATTCCAACGATGGAAAATGTTCTTTTGATGTTGGTGGTATGATTTTTTCACGTAGAACTCCAAGAACACTATCTGTTTAATGCATGTCTTATACATACTCCCGAAATCATCAAATTGAGTGGTTGCAATTGAGTGGTTTCCTATGAAAAAGAAAACAACTATGTTGCATGGAACTACCTTATAAGCCTTTAAGGATGGAACACACCTCTATCCTGTGTGGAATATTTATAAATATAACAGATATAGTGATAGATGTTAATGAAGACTTCCCGCGTCATCACATCGTCTGCTTATTTATTTTACAAATTAATTTCGAAATTATTATTTAATAAAAACTATTAAGCGAGTTTATTCTTTAAAAATATTTTTATCTTAATTAAATCAATGACTGTACAGTTGCGACTAGTACAGCTGTGGTCTTGCGAGAATTCAGTTCAAATCGGTTTGAAATTTCATAATTCTATCGGAAGAATGTTTTTGATTGCTGCACTTGGAGTTTTTAACAATTAAGTTAGGTATTTTGGGAAATATGTTATTAACATTATGGCACTGCAATAAAAAAGGAGTATCCGGCACATATCGCATGACGCAAAATAACCCCAACAATATCAGATATTCATCGAATAAACAACTAAGGTTCAAACCTATAAAAGTAAATAACTTGGTATAAAAAACAATTTTTAAGGACACGTTTTGTTAATAAATTTTTAATATAAAATATATATATATATATATATATATATATATATATATATATATATATATATATATATATATATATATATATATATATATATATATAATTTTATCTTTGAAATTAATTTATTTTTAAATAAAATGTATTCTCAATTCAATTCATAAAGTTAAGTGTTTACGAAATTACTATCTATTTTGATATTTGTTTGAGGTTGAAAACATTCAATGCGGCTACAAAACTATCCGAGGAAATTGTGCAACTCTGAACATTTAACAAATTGCTTTATACCACAACACGAAATCGAGCATACTTTCGATAAATTTATTGTCACATTTACATCAAATTAACATAATGTACCAATACTTTCACCCCTAGAGAGAGTAAACTATTCATAGGATAACACTGCATAATTCATAATTCTCAGCTGATTTCTCCATACACCATTATCGGTCGAGAAATTCAGTAACTTGGATCATCTGATTCAATTCATATGGAAGGGAAATCCAAGATGATTTGGTGTGCCATTTTCCGTTTCTATATAGCACAATTTGAGCTAGTTCTGACGTTTGAATTAAACAAGGTTTTAATGGAAGTTAGGTAAAAGTGAAGTACATTTCCATAATATGAAGTAAGTTTGGATAAATCAATAGTGAATCAGTTGACAAAGTGGTCCATCATATCTGAATACATTACTTTTGATTGTTTGATGCTGTTTAATCATGAACCAACAAACAATATATGCATTCGTAATGCAATATGAAAATGGGTGGAATGTATTTCTGTGAAAGCCCCAGGCCGTCCGGCTCGTCCAGAGGAATGTATTTCTGTATTATAAATCAACAAAGTGTAAATTTATCATATAAGACTATATGATATTGTTTAAAAAAATACATTGTGCAAAGTACACTGAAAAATCTTAAACAACGCAATTAATCACAACTCAATAAGCAATTCAGCTTACAACTATTTTACCTTATTCGTCTTTTTGACTTCAGGTTTGTTAGTATGTTTGCCCCCAACGTATCCTCAAACCAGCTGTATGCTGCATTTTTTATTCATTTATGCTTAATTATGTTAACTTTTAATTAAGTTTTTACTTTATTCAGTAGTGTAATGTAGCTTATTTCACATTAAACATTAGGTTATCAGATGTTCCCTTGATCGAATAAATCTAGCTGTACTGTAGGAAGGGAAGAGTTTTATTACATTATAATTTATCAATCGATATTTCTTCTGTAGAAACTTTTATTTCTCGAAATAAAAGCGTCTTATTCCGGGTCCGATTCTTGAATAGGACTCGGACGAAGATTCGTTATTATTTTGATAGTCTGATGTCAATTTCATGCACAAAAAAAAAACTGTAAAGGAGACTGTAAAGGAGATATTTGTATAAAAGGAGGTTTGATATATTTACATAATTCCCCCAAAGACAATCCCATATACTGTGAAAACATGTTTAAAATATGCTTTTATAAAACTGTCATGTGATCTATATTTAGAAGACAAAGCATCACCAGATTCTTCGGAGTTTAGATTTAAAGATTTAGAGACGACTAAGAAAAATGTATATTTAATTTTAATTCTATATTTTACGCTAATTAAGTACCAATTATATGTAATTTCTATGGACTAAATAGCTGATAATCGTAGTTATTTCTACATATAAATTTGAGGACGAAAGCACAGTTTTAGCTATGACATAGTAATAATGTGTTAGTATGGGTAGGATTGATATATATCAAAGCATATGTATTTCAAAATTTCTTTCTAAATTACCTCAAAACGTTTTTCACATACTAAAATTGAGTTAAGATCTATGAATGAATTTAGGTGAAAACATACAAACTTGCTAATAATAAAAAAGTAAAATTTAGTTTTCAAAGTCCTCAAATTAAGATGTCAAAGAGTTTTATTAGGCAATAAACAGATTGAACTTTCACATTATTTTGTATTTTTTTAATATGTAGAATTAAACTGAAACTGTTATTTTGAAAACAAAACAAATATCAATTATAGTTTATTCTTTATATTTTTAATTAAAAAGTGTATGACATTAAAAATGTGTGAAATGTATCCCTTTATACATTATCAAGTCTATACCCAATATTGGCAAGATCTGATACGATTGCAGTTGTTAAATATTAGGAAATATTTCCGTAATTATTATTATTTTAAATACACCGAACAATTAAATACACAATTGCATTCGTACGTGACCTGAAATATACACTACCTGAAATATACATTGCAATCTCTCATGGCAGTGTCTTGTCGTCAATGGCAGTATTCGTAAAGGACGGTTTGACTGCAGGTCACTTTCAGCCAATCGTTGAGAAACTGTTCTCGCTGATATTTGAACATCCAATGTACCCTGAAAATTCTGCAGAAAGTCAACAGTCGTCCTTTGTGGGACAGCCACCGCATGCCTTCGAATGCGTCAATTAATGCGTGCTGACTTACGTCTAGATGGACCTGTGCCACTGCGACGATTCACAGGCCCTTCTTCAATCTATATCCTCCAAATCCCTTGGACAGTGGACGCATCTATGTGTTTCAGACGCGATACGCCAATACGACCACCCAGCCTTAAAATGAATCCCCTCACATGATCGTCCAAATGTTGAAAAGGACTTCGGCGTCGATTGCCAGGCATTTCTAACAACACGTGTCTTCTGAAACGAAAAACAGCTCGGGAAACAAGTTTTCATAGGCGTTTTTCAAGTTTGCATAATTATATGGCTAAAGCTTCATGATGTTGCATTTCCTATGTCAGGTAGTATATATATATATATATATATATATATATATATATATACCGGGTGGTCAGAATTAAAACACCCCTACTCTGAGCTCTCTATACATCGAACTACTCAGTGTAAAGGCTCCAAAATTGCTGAAACTACTATTCAAGACATGAGGAAAGGGATTACGCGAAACAAATAGCTCCAGAAATACCGATAGGTGGCGCTGTACAGCAAAAAATATGCTGAAAAGACACAAAATAATCACAAAAAAACAAACACATGCGATATGGAATTTTTCCTTTTTAATTTCTTTTGCTGATATGAAAAAAAATAAGATAAAAAAATGAAGAAACTTAAACTGGCATTGTACTGCAATGTAAGCACAAGCACACTGTAAGCACAAAAATTTGCATAAACACTTGCTTTCCAGCTACTATGTTCTGGGCATAAAAGGGGATAAAACTGGGAAATTTTCGTTCTTATCAGGGATGGTTGTCACACTGCCAGAAATCACTTTGCTCGTGAAGCTGTTTTATTAAAACAAAGGACATGCTGCAGCTGCACTTCGAGAGTTTCGTCGACTTACGAATTTGCGCCAAGGACCATTACTTCCACAAGCTCTCAGGAGAATGATCGCTCGATTCGATAAAACTGGACATCTTTGTGTTCAGCCGAGTCGAGGAAGCAAATCGACTCGTTCAGATGTCGTTGACGATGTTGCCACCGCTATTGTTGAACAATCAATGGATAGGGTTATAGGCTGTAGTAGTGCACGTGGAGAGTCACGACAGTTGGGTGTTCCCTACTGTCGTGACTCTCCACAAGCTTTCCTCCTCTTTACAAGCACAGTGCGAAACGTACTGAGAATCATAGTGCATTTTTCCATACAAAATTAGTCACAATCGCCACTTACTGACCATCGACAGGGAGAAGCGACTGACCATTGTATTGACATTTCTGGCTAGAGTTGAAGTGGATGCATCGTGGCCATGACAGATTCTATGGAGCGATGAAGCGCATTTCTATCTAAGTGGAACAGTCAACACCCAAAGCTATCGCATTTGGGACACGGAAAACCCTCGTACTTTCAAGAGTTTCAACTTCAGTCACCGAAAGTTACAGTCTGGTGTGGATTCACAACCACATTCATTCTTGGACCTTTCTTTTTCGAAGAGGCTACTTCCAATGGCCCTGTGACATGCACCGTGACAGCCAGGAGGTACAAAATCATGCTCGAAAATTTTGTTGTACCCCAAATGCCACAGCACCAATGTCTTGATTCAATTACCTTCATGCAAGATGGAGCGCCTCCAGACATTGGACTCTGTGTACAGCAGTTTCTTCGGCAACATTTTACTAGTGGTAGAGTAATATTAGTCGTGCGTTTCCGACAACCTGGCTATCTCGTTCTCCAGATTTTAATCCCTGTGATTTTTGGCTGTGGGGATACTTAAAAAGTATTGTTTATCGAGGACGTCTAGTAACCTTGGCAGATTTGAAAGACAGTATCACTCTGCATGTGAGAAGCATCTCATCGACCAATTACGATCCGCAGTTGAACAAGCTGTCCACAGACTGCAGATTTTGCATCTTGAAGAAGGGAACCATATTGAGCCACATTCCCTGCATCGATAAGGTCCTTGTGATATGAATGTTTGGTACGTTCGAATAAAATGTGTTACAAATGTGTATTTTGTGTCTTTTCAGCATATTTTCTGTTGTACAGCGCCACCTATCGATGCTTCTGGAACTATTATTTTCGCGTAATCCCTTTCCCCATGTCTTGAATAGTATGTTCAACAATTTTGGAGCCTTTACACTGAGTAGTTCGATCAATAGAGAGCTCAGAGTAGGGGTGTTTTAATTCTGATCACCCAGGTATATATATCGGGTGTTAGATTTAAAGTATCCCTGTTCAGAGCACTGTAGAGAACAGTGGTCGGAAGAGCTCCAAATCAGCGTGGTATGCATTTCGGAGCATGGGGATAAGAATGACTCAGAGATAGTTCAAAAAATGACCGATAGGGTAAGAGATGGCGCTGCGAACAGACTGATGTTCTGGTGTACCGAATTTAACGACCACACGCATACACAGTTAAGCACCTTACTTTTTCCTGGAAGATAATCCACAAGGGCATTCACTATAATAGCAACAAGTAGTGTGTGAAAAGTAATGAAGAATTTGCCATTCATAGTTTTGTACTAGCGTTATGAGATTGAATTTTCTGATATGCAGAATCATTTGACATATTTTACTATGTGTAGAATAATTACTTGTTGCTAATAATATGCATTCCAAATACTTATACATACAATATAATTGATCATTTCAAGTTAAGTTAGAGTCATTGTCATATTTTTAATATGTGCTAATTCACCAGAAAATATTAGTAATTCTTTACTACTAAAAGTTTTGTGGAAATCAATATGGATTTTAGCTACTCTAGACTAAAAGGGATAAAACATACTGAATATCTTAAGAGATAAAGCCATAGCCGAATGAATACTTCTTTAAATTTGCATCATATAGCCATTTAGTAGAAGAAGCGTAGTGGCCGGGAATTTTCGCTACCAGGAGTAGCTAAAGATTCTCAAAATTGGCTTTGTCGTGCCATCGCCTTGATCATACTTTTATACTGACCATACATAGCCTGCTTAAACTAAACAAAACAATTTCAAAACTGGTCTAAAACATTAAGTGACAGACTGCGTTAGATAACAAATGAAATTAATGAAACCAAACGAATAGTTCAAAAATATTTAATTTACTATTAATAATGGATGTAAAATTGCTGTAAACATTTATAAGAACGGACTCACATACAGAAAAAATGTAAAGATGCCAGGTACACCTTAATTTTTTAAAAGTTATATAAATATATGGATTTGTGTTTCCAAAACTTCATTTCTCCATTTCTTTATTTTTTTTTCCATAACTGTAATGTTATTAGGATTTCTTTCAAAGCAGATTTTTTTCGTACAATATTGAATCAACTATTATTTTGTAAGATGATAAATCACGGTATATAAATCACGGTATCATTGATAATTTAAAATATCTTTAAATTTAAACCACGGCAATTATACAGCATGATATAAATATATAAATTAATAAAAGAAACACAGATTCATTTATAACAAAAGTACTTATTTCCATTTATTGAGTATTTATGTTGAAATAAAATTTGTTATCCATCATGAAAAATTATCTTGACACCAATAGCAAGATAAAATGTATCGTTCTTAAATAATTACATGCATAAAAAATAAAAACTCTAGGAATAGAAGCATGTAATTCTTGAGTTACAAAAAGCCAATTAATAAAGACCAAATTCATAAATCAGCAAAACGTATCTTTGCATTCCAATGACAAGTGGCAAACTGTGGCATCCATGTTTCTCTTATTTTTCATTTCAAACTCCAAAACAAGAAAGAAAAGAAGATAAAGATAAACACCCATGTAACTAAAGCTACTTTTAAAGCGAAGTAACTATTGATGATTTTTCTTTTTCCTCTTTCCATGACCGCATCACTATTTTGTTCCAAACCTGGAAAATAAAGTGAAGAAGTCCAAATTTGCCACAAGTAGCTTTCTGACAATTGTTCGATGTTTCTATCTAATTGAATACTTCTAAAATCCTTCGTTATGTTTTGACTAGAGGTGCATTTAAACTGTATCGTAACCTAATTAAGATGTTTCACAACTGCGTAAAAGAGGTATTTACGGCAATTGAAGCAATTTCCTTCTTCGTTGCAAAAACATGTTTTGTTTAATCCGATTGTCGATTTACCTTGAAAAAAATCTGATGTGGGCAACACATGACTTTCCTTATATAATGCAATGAATTTACTACTTTTACATTAAAAAAATAGGTTTTTCTTATAGTAGATACTTATATTCTTTCCAAGATATTGAATTTTCGACGATTAGTCATCATTTTCGTTGATTTAGCGTCATTTCTATCCATTTGGCAATATTTTCGTTAATTTGGCAAACTTTTAAAAAAAGTCGCCAAGTTGGCGACATGCTGCCAAATTTATCGGCAAAATCTCGCCAAGCGTTATGGACGGATAAATAAGTTATTCTTATAGCAGATAAATGACTATTGGAGTTCAAATACAAAAGTATTACTCAAAGTATATTTTCTCATGAATGGAACGGGCTAGATCCACGAGAATGATATCACCAAAGGTATCACATAGTATTACATATGAAAAGTGAACAAGTTTCTCAATAGGAAATAATTATTTTTTTTATTTTATATGACTTTTTGATAATTTTTTTGAAAAATGTACAATATCTCGAGAACGGTTCATGTTAGCGTTCTAAAATTTATGTCAATCGTGTTCTAATGAAAAATTACATTAAAAATGTCTATTTGCGTAACTTTATTAGCGGTTTTGATCTTCTGACGATTTTTTCAAAATTTCATGCTAAAATTTAGGGGGGTTTTGAACATTCGATTGAATATAAAAAGAATAGGCTTCCAGTGTTTACGGATTGTGATTTCTGTACCAAATTTCGTTCGAATCGGTCCATTCGTTCGTCAGTTATCGTCTCCAGAGGCTCACTGACACACACACACATACTTTCACACACACACACACACAAGGATTTTCCTTTTGAAGATTTCTTCCGGTTTTAGAACAACTTCGAGCATTTCTCTATACTCAATTACTGGTATCCCCCCTGTTCAATTTGTTATACAGACCCTTTACAAAAAATTTCATTTCTGGCGCCTTAAAACTGACCTTTTTTCATCCCCGTCCCTTCCTGACCCTTCCAGCTTTGATACAAACGTTCCCTTTTCCAGTCTCCCTCCCTCGCATCGTATTGTTAATCTTCCCTCCTTTGACCCTGCTTCATTCTCCCCTTTTAATATCTACACAGATGGCTCTAAAACTGACGAAAATATTGGATTTGCAGTTTGCATTTTTAAAAAAGATGACCTGGTCGAAACGTTCTCTTTTAAGCTCACTCATGGAAACACGGTCTTTCAAGCGGAAATCTCTGCCATTAAAGTCGCTATTCAATGGGCGTTGATCAATACAAAGGTCAATATTTTTTCGGACAGTTTGTCCTCCATTCTGGCTCTAAAATCTGTTAAAAATAGATCCAAATACTTATGTGATATTAAACTCTTGGCCCTTTCGGCATCTAAATTAATTAACATTCAATGGGTTAAAGCCCATGCTGGAATACTGGGAAACGAAGTTGCTGACTCTCATGCCAAAGCTGCCTCCCTTTCTGGTTCCCCTTTTATGGTCCCTTTCCCTTATTCTCTTCTCTCTCGTCATTGTAAAATATTCCTAAATAATCTGTGGCAAACTTACTTAAACGACTATATCTCTCCCCGTAATCACGACCCGACCCGTATTCTTACTTTCCTCCCTTTGGTTGACCCTTCTCTTCTTATTTGTAACATATTTCTTGTTTATTTTATTACCGGACACGGCCCGTTCCTTGATTACCTTAAATTCTTTAAGCACAGAACCTCTTCTAACTGTCCCTGTAATGCTTTTGGTGACGCTGATCACTATGTTTTTTCCTGTCCCTTTTCTAAAAAATTCCATCTCGTCAAACCTTCCCCTGCCCACTCTGCAGCTTGGTTTTCCGGTGTCCGCAGAAATAAAGTATTAATAAACAAACTGAAGGACTGTATTCAAACTGCGAGAGAGATTTCAAATTCTGTTAAGTGACACTTCTGTGAGTATTCTCTGCTCTTAATTTTTGGTGATCTATGAATTTCTTAATCCTGTTTTTGCTCCTGGGTTCTCCCCCTTTGGTGTAAGACTCCTTGAATTTCTTGTGCATTACTTGATTTTAAGTATGTCAGTCTGTCGGATGTTAGTTGTGTGTGATGACCAATGTATTGTGTAAGGATTGTTTGTTGTGTAAAGTTTTACACACAGATTAATACCCGGCCACACAATTTGTTACCATAAACCCCTGGGTTGGTCGTGTGGTCTGGGCCTTCAACACAGATTAATACGCTTCCCGACCGTCCAAACAGTTACCTTACACCTTTCTGGTAGGTCGGACGGTCTGGGTTTCAACAACAACAACACACACACACACATACTTTCACACACACACAGACATCACTTCAAAATTGTTTTATTCGTGATCAGAGATGCTTGAAACGTGCTCTTCCGGCGAAAACTAGAATTCGAATTTTCGACCCCGTCGCAATACTTTCCTTATACACTATATATATAAGGAAAGTAAAAATATTTACTTTTGTCTTATTCAATACTTATAAACTTTATTTATGAAAAATACACTAAAAGCAGCTAAACGTTTCAGACAAAATAGTAGTTATTATTGAAATAATTTTGCATAATATAGATATGCTGTAATAACGGAATATTTAATATATTTTATGTAAATAACGTATAAAATGTGAAGAATAAATTGTGAAATAATAAATGTAACGGTCTTGCATGAAAAACAATCTGGCAGAATAAAACGTTGTAATTTTGATTTTAAGTTTATAAGATTTGTTTGCTTTAAATATTATCAGTACGAGGTTTCCTAGTAAAATCCTTAAGCATCCTAATAACTTTGTAAGGAACGGTCCTTGTGTATACTCATTGGGTCTATCTATTAAAATACATGCTTTTGCTCGATTAAAAATAAGTGATTGCAGCGGCCCTAGAGGATAATTTAAAAAGTTCAATAAAAAACATTACGACAAATTCAGATAAATGAAAATAGAAAACTTCAAAGTCCTAGTAGAGTATTGCATGATGAGCAAGATACGGCAGTGGAACTTTTACTGAAGCCATTTATTTGACACAATAAAACGATTCGCACATGACTACCGGAATGTATTCAGGAATGCTAAGATAAACATGAATTACACGTGTATAACGCAATCTGCTGCTAAACAATAAAATTTAAAATACCCTCATTAAAAGAAGCATATAAAACAAAATTAACTTATCGACCTGCTTCAAAGACAAGAAATAGCCTTCTTTATCAGGCCATGTAAGAAAGACAACCTTCATCGAGTCATGAACGTATTAGAAACTTCTAAATATATATAAAACACGATATATCTAAAAATAACTAATCAAATTTTATAAAATTTTCTACGTCTTTTAGACAAATTCAAAATTAAAATCCTCTTGATATTTAGGGAAATTAAGTTATAAAGTAGTTTTAATTTTCATATATATTTTCCCACAATATCGAAATTTGTTATTCGTAGCAAAAGTTCTGTATTGGGCAAATTGAGTGTTTTTTAATTCATCAATACATTTTCAAATTGAAAACTAAAACGTATCCACGCACATAAACAGAAAAATAAAATGTTTACTTTAAAGCATTTTATTATCGAAACTCCTACAGAAATCCATTTACGCAAAACAAATGGTAGTTACCAATTAACATTTCATTTTTAACTTTCAAACGCTGAAGAAGGTAAATATTAGGAAAAAAAATGTTTATCTATCAATCGACTTAATGGTTGACTAATTATAAAGTAACTTAGCAGAAACAAGTTTCCATGGAGGGATAATTAATTGTGTTTTCTTTTATTCAGAAGTCGTTTTCGGTGATTTATGGACCCAGTAGAAAGACTTGATTCACCAGTTCTAACCCCGCGTAGCAATGTGTCTAATTCAAGAAACTCTTGTTTCCGGCGACTTTTAAACGGAAACGCAAAAGGGGCAGTTACGACTACATACTGAGGTTGTAAATTTAAAGCGTGATGAATTAGCAGAAGTGCTATTTTTGCTTAGCTAAATAAAACATTGTTGAAGGAAGTACAAAATAATTTAAGAGTAATATTGGTTTATTTGCAGAGGTGCGTTTACTGGAATTGCCTTTAATAGTATATATATATATATATATATATATATATATATATATATATATATATTTGGAATTTTCCAATATTCTAATTATTCAATTTTGTTTAAATGTTTGCCATTTACCCAAGTTATTCTGATAACAGTCTTGTGAATATTTTTATATTATGCGGATTATATATGTGGTATTTATAAGCGTATTATGTTTTGCATAATACAGCTAATATCGAAGCTGGAGATGAGATATAATTTTGGCAAATTATTTTGTGCAATTTAAACAATTTCTATTAAAAATAAAAGGAATGATAGGGTATTCATCTAAAAATATTCATAGTACGACAAGATAATTGCTGCTGATTAATATCAAATTTCAATTGAAAATTTTAAAATTCTATAAAATGTTTATTATTCACTGAAACAACTTTGATAAAAAATCCGTACACTATTGTTTAAATATGCAGAATATATTTTTATTTATGTGTATTATGGTGCTGAAAAAAATTTGATATCCAAAGCATATATTAAATTGAACTCTTACACATGGACGTTTATCCCGGCCGTCTAATTAGCTGCTCTATGTCTTCGGATGAGTCGGACGGTCTGGGCTTTCGACATGACCGTTTATCGAAAGTCGTATAACATTGCATTGTGTCGCATTTTCCCACCATTTAATCTTTAGTACGTGTTCCGGGAATGAAATCTATTAACATAATGCAACTCACAATTAACTGCACCCGTTTTAACTTTAAAATGACGTTATTTATTAAGACAATTCTATTCATTATTAAATTAATTACAACAATTATCACATATTATTAAGGAGGAGTTTGGGTATGTGAAATCAGGTAAGCCATTTTATTATAAAACTGGTTATGACCTTGTACAATATTTGATATGTACATACCTCCTATTTTGCCTTTGGTCATAGACACACAGCCTATTGCCTTTCATATAGACACTTGCAAAACTTGCTATTGCACATTGCATCTTCGGCAACATTTGCCTCCATTTTATGAACGCACACTACTTACTCGTCTGAACGCTGACACATCATCACTGCGTGCTCGTAACATCATGAATATTTCACTGGGCGTCTTCCTTCTTACTGAGGTATCATTTTACTGTTACTAATCCCTCTCTTACTTCAACTTACATCTCTCACTACATTACTCTGAATCTCTTACTCTCACTGAATTCTTTTCCATATCTCACTCTGTAGAGCATTCTCCCGCTTGCCACCTCTTTTTGCCTGAGGTATGATACGCCTCTTCGGCGACCATTGGTTGACCTCAGGGCGACGCGATAAGATCCCTTATTGGTTATAATTTTAACCAATCTCATGGTTTTCCGTTAGCTTCCAGTAACTGTTCTGCTTTGACCCAACCTGTACATGAAGCCCCTTATATATGGCACTTGCTGACCGCTCGGATCAGGGCTGCAATACATTATCACCTTGCAGTCTGATGCCATTGTCTGGTCTGCTAGATAAGATATCATAAATCCACATATAAAACTGCCTACGTGAATCCTGGTGTGACATGTATAATATATATTCTTCAGCAATATAATGGGCATTCTTGCAATTCTTTTCTTTACTTTAGAAAATTTCTACATTATTAATTGAGCACCGATTTTAAGCAAATACTATATATACTACAATAGATAAAGTCCTAACTTTTATATCTGTGAGATTTGTAAATAAAAAATGACACTACTTTTACACTGCAGATATTCCATCTTTGAAGTTTTCAAAATGTTATTCAGCATCAAATCAAGTGAATTTTTTGACATATCTGTGAATAAGAATTTAAATTTAGTTAATGTGAGGTTAAATTTATCTGACGTTTTTAATTATACGCCGGGGCCTACTACAAATTATGCAAATATATGTATTCTAGTATAATATCTTTTTTGATTAGATCATAATTGCATAATTCGCAATTTGAATATTTTTGCTCTATTACGTATACAATATACTGTCGAAACGTTAATGACAATTTCATATGCTGTATGCATACGCGAATGGATAAAGCAGCGAATATCGTAAATAGATAATCTTAATACTAATTGATAAAAATTTGAATGTGTGACTATTGTTTAAAACTTGCATATATATGCATAACTAGTACTACTACATGTAAAAAACAGGGATACTAACACTTCTAAAGTATAAAGTTAAAACTTTTTTAAATACGTGTATGTTTAATAGTGGATGGAGCTTATCTAAGTGTGGAAAAATCCCGCTTTCTATGATAACATATGGTCACCGGAGGGGTCTGGAAAGGCTTTTTAAAACACTGTCCCTATTTACTCACTAAAAGGTGAAACACTAGCTTCATTAGGTTCTGTACTCTGGTCCATATTCCATGTGCACTACCAATGTGCAAAGAGGCATCCTTTTAGGTCACCACAAGGATTTCTGAATAATATAATGAACTTTTTGGCCCACCCCACTTTTTGAGTAGATATCCTAAAAAATATATAGGATATCTGCCACTATTTGCTCGATCCTCTGGATGGACTTTGGAAAATGAAACAGTCTGAGATTATGCCCAGCTGTCGATACTAAAAGTGTGCAAAGATTCTGCTATCTAGCTTACCAGGAAGCCTTCTGCAAAGACTCAAAGAACTTTTGGACATCTATTTATGTTCTTCTATCCAAAAAGTAGGGACTGATTAGTTGGAGGACATATTTGTGGACCCCATACTTTTAGGGGCTCTAAATGTGCTACATCCATCCATTTTTCATTTTTAGAATAAATTACATTTAATTTAATATTAATTTAAACGTTAAAATATAGAAATTTAAAATGCGTATTTACAATTATCAATATGATATTTCATAGGGAGGCCAGAGTGTATTCGGTTTTATTGACAGGAAATGGGAATTGTGTCTTCGGAGAAATCGAAAGCGAAATTGAGGAAGTATTTTTCAATTATTTAATTTATATAAATGAAATTGTAAATCTGTATGTTTGTGTGTTTATTTGTGTGTTTGTTTGTCTCATTATCACGGGTGAATGGCTGAATCGAATTGAATGGAATTTTCGGAGTAGACTTGGAATAGCTACACTGAAATTTTGTCCACGTTTTGAGTTTCTAGGACTAGGCGTTGTCTAGATATTAGTAAAAGACGCACAGTAAAATCTTCCATAGACATAGCATAATGCAGACAATATATTTTCCGCAAATTTATTTGAAGAAACGTATACCATGCCGCTTAGCAATGGATTTAAATCACATGTGTTTATGAGACAGATGACTTCTATTTAATCTTTTCCGATTTTAAATACTAAAGAAATGTATATAAAATAAATTTTATCGAAATTGAGTTTTTGAGTGGATTATATCAATTATGTCCTTCAGGTTTAAAGACTGCAGGAATTATTGATATCTTTAATTCATTTGCGTAATCAGTTTTATTTTGGCAAAACATTTTGAAACTCATGTATTGTAAAACGAGTAATCTTCTACTGAAATTCACGGATATATTATCTTCTAATCTACGCAAATATAAATAGTGTGGGTATATCGTCTCATACATTTTTAGCACTTTCATTTTAACATGTATTGATTCAATTTTATATATTTTGTAAGTTTGTTTACAAATGGGACCAGAATGTTTTATTCTTCAGATCTGCCTGTGAAAACAATTAATTTTATATAGTGAGAACATAGATTCTTAATTTTGTAGAAGCTATAAATTAAATATTTAATATGATGTTTTGAATAACAATGTCGCTTAGAATTCTATAGGAATTTGAACATGATTATGAATTTTAAAAATAATTAAAATGGTATCATGTCTACATCAATATTTAAGCATAAAATTTAAGACACAAATCATAGATAAAAAGGTCATTTAATCAAATAAAACCATAAGACGTACAAATATTAAAAGGCCAGAGCGCTTTCGGGCATCACCATACCCTTCATCAATGGCTATGAAAAATTACCGTTGAAACAAGCTTATGTATAGACTAAATCGGCAGACAAAATTTTCATAAAGCAGCTCAGAATAATAATAATTAAATGGTATTATAAACAAGCTATTAAATATTGAACAATTACAAAATTACAGTGAAAAGAGTTATTTAAATTTTAAATCTCCCGTTTATAAGTAAATACAAATACAGAAGAAAATACAATGAAACATGCCCGAATTTCAGCCAAGCATAAATTACATTAAAATGCCAAGCATAAACTACATTAAAATGAAACGTCGCAGATAACTGTGTAGAGGTTTGACACCCATAGAGACGAGTTTCTCGGCCGCCCATTTTTGCTGTTCTATATCTTCGGATGAGTCGGACGGCCTGGGTTTTCGACCCATAGAGACGAGAACGAGTCGCCAAGCTTAACTTAAAATTTGCACAGAATCAAAATTGCAAATAGAATCACGATGCATATAAATAAACAGGGATTTATAAAGAAGGATGTTACGAGGGTTAGTGCAACGAATTAAAAGGATAGTTTTTTAAAAAGAAGGGTTGAAAGACATCCTTAACAACACATTGGGCAAGAGCCATAGAAAGTTTACCAATCTTAACGTCACGAGCATGTTCAGTTAAGCGGATACCAACAGTACGTTTAGTACTACCAATATAAAACGTTTAGTCATAATCAGGAGTTAAAAGGTGTACAGCGTACACCCCAGCATGGATTTTAAAGTTATTTCTATCCCTAAACTTATCCGTACGAATGAGATTGAATAAGGTAGTGATATTCGAGTGAGCAGGTTTAAATTTAAATTCATGATAAAATAGATTGAGGGAACAGAAAATCGTCGGATGATACGGAAAACTAGATTTATACGGCATAAGATCAACAACAGCAACAAGTTTAGTATTAGGTTAAATAAATTTACGGCGAATATGAATCGCCATAAATCATAATCTATTCCTGCTCAAAAAATCGCAAATTCGACTTGCTTCTTTAGGTTGCGTTTCGAGGTTGATACTAAAGTGTGTTGCGGACCCAGACCGTCTGACTCATCCTAGGATATAGAGCAACTATTTCGACGGGCGGATTCCAAAGTGTGTGCAAAAATTGAGTCTTCTATACTATTGGGGAGGTAGAAGAAGTTCGATAATTGTTACATATGGGTATTATATATGGATAATTATTTACATGAATAGAATAGTGAATGCTTGACGGTATTTAACAATGAAAATCATGCACAATAGTCAACAAGTGACCAATGAAGATTTGGCTGATATGGCTAGAAAAATTATATATATATTTTATTTTTAATTCAGATTTATCATACCTTTTAGAACTGATATTTCGCTATGGAGGTGTTTTAAAAAAAATATAAAATATTCTACAGTATTGACAGGTTTGGGATCTCGTCACCACGTTTATTTCATTTGATATTAAATATTCTAATAACAATGTTTTAGTATGCATTTTGAAATTAAGTGTAAAGTAAATGTTTAATATTAAAGGAAATGTATTGTTAAACGAAATACAATTAAATTTAAGGGCATTGCGGAATGTGACAGGATAGGTGCAAAATTTAAATACTATCCTATCTGATTTAACTAATCATACTTTAATTTTTATCATTGACTGGTATATATAGTCTAGAAATTAAGGATTATTTGTTAGATATTAATAATGTAATAATTGCAAGCCACAAGAGTGTCCTTACACAAAATCCACTATAAGCTACACCTTGCGCCCCAAGGGTAAATTATTGGCATGCTACCACTGCATAATTCATGATTTTTAGCCGCTTACTACGTACTCCATCCTCGATCGTGAGGACTCGTTACTGGAATGATCTGATTAAAATCATATGGACTGAAAATGCGAGGAGGGTTGGTGCACAATTTCTCGCTTCGATATTCCACAGTTTAAACAATCTCTGACATTTACATTAGAGAGGCGGCAATTACGAAAACTCTCAAGTATGCGCTCGCGACGTGCGACCACATTGGCCAGCTTAATAAATAATCAGTTAGCAAAGTGAACCATTCCTATTTAAATATATTAATTTCATTTGTGCTGTTTAAGCTCGTTCAGGGGACTCCCCATCTGTGCATACAGTGTATTATTTAAATGAACTTATTACTTTAATGTTTTGGATAACCAGTACAAAGAGCCGAGTTGCCACATTTTAACTCATTTTGAATTTAACAGTGTGATTATCTACAATTTTAATGTACCCTAGAACTGCGTGATAATTATTAATAAATAACTTCATAGAGGAAGGGTATTCGCGCTGTCGTTGTATCAACTAGAATGTGTAATCCGAAATTACAATTTTTGCCCTCTTCAGCGCGGTATTGCAGAGGTGAGCATTTCAAGTTCATATTCGCTACTAATAGGTAATCATATTTTGCTCATAATGGTATCAATAAATAAATGGATTGGAACTTCACACTAAAATATATGTTAATTTCATATTGGCCTTTATATCATGAAAGTAGACCATATTTGGGGAAAATATACGATATGCAACTAAAGTTATACCTTTGCATTCGATAACAAAGGATAATATAAGAATTCAACATATTAAAAATATTTATATGTCTTAAACTGAAAATGACAAGCGTACTGGCAGCAAAAGAAAAACATTCTATATACCACAAATTTGCAATATTTGACATTAAAATCTTTGATAAGGTTATCATAACAAGGTTATCATTTTATAGAAATAAACATACATATCCTTAATCTCCAGTTACAATATTTATGAAATCGTTTCCTCGATGGTTCTTTTTCGATGATCGAATAATTGATGCTAACGGATTAAATAATCTGATAGCTCCAAACATTAGTTTTTATTTAGGAACAGTCTGTGATATTTAAAGTAACTGGTGTTACATTACAATGATTGGATTGCCGTCAATTACTTTATTTCGCAATACACGAAAAATATGTATTTGAAAAAATACGAAAATTTATTTGTCTGTTAATTGTATGAATTCCATTTAAAATGTCTTTGAAAGATACTCTTTTCATCTTCCTGATGATGTCAAGATAGAAAATCTGTGATAATCTGTTCAGCCACTAAATAATCGATTTATGTGAATATCGACTAAAATCCTTGTAGATCGAGCAAAAATTTAAAACTAAAAAACAAATAAAGCCGAGATGCACCTATCCGCGTCTTAAAGTACCTCTATACCAAATTTCAGGGCCATATGATGCTTAGATTTCCCGCTACAGACCGTTCCGACAGATCAGACATACACACACATAGATACACTTGCATTATATATATATATATATAAATGCGTGTGTGTGTGTAGTTCCAGTTCTAAGTCCCTGGACAAGGTTTCACTGGATCCTCTTCAACTATTTGTTACCCCTCTGACTCCATGATTTATTTTCTTATCCTTCTCTTGGTCTCAACTTTTGTCATTCGGTCTCAACTACTCGCCTGCACATACACAGCAAGTGTATTCAGGAATCCTGCATCAAGATTAATGTTAATACTAGATTTTTAATACTTTTTCAGTTCTTTCCTCCTATTGTTTGCAGGTTTGCTCTATGGTAACTTACCATTGCCATATCGGAAACAAGCGTTTGTTTGGATTAATTCGGGTTGGATGCTAATACTTGATGAAGAGTCAGATCTAAATTAAGCTTCAAATTCAGCCCAGTGCTGGTCATTTCTTGTTTTGGCATGGTAGCCATGTTTTAATTGTTTTGGTTATTTTATTGTTATATTGTTTTGTCATTATTTACTTGTTATTGGTTATTATTCCAACGTCATAATACACACACACACACACATATATATATATATATATCCTTTACTTCTGAATTTTGTGTAAGATTACTCTTCTAAATCTTAATTTTAGTAATACTAAAACATTATTATCTGTGCCGTCAAAACAAAGAACTAAAACCTCATACCGACTCATTTACCAAATTATCCTTTTATTCCAACTCACAATTAAGCATACCTTACATCAGTTTACTGTCACATTTACATCAATTAATTAACATTATGTCCATTGCTTTACCCCTAGAGAGTAACTTATTCGCGGCATAACACTGCATAATTCATAACTTTTAGTTCCTTTCTCTACTAACCATCATCGGTCGAACGATCGCGTAGAATGGATGATTTGATTAAATTTAAATGAACTACAATATTGAGGAAGGTTTAGCCTGAAATTTAGAGCTTAAATATTCGACAATTAGATTTACTTGTGGTCTTTACAATATGCATCGTTCTAAAGGTAGTTTGATAATTTGAAATAATTTCTTTACCAATATCTATGAGGCTATTTAAATAGCAATCAGTTAATTGAATGATTCATTTTTTATTAAATATATAAATTTCATTTTGTATGTATAGCAGAGCGAGGCTAATTGTCCCATACGTTAGTTGTGACATTTTTTTTCGGCCGCTAGATGGCGCACAATGTTATGCTTGCTGTGATTGAAGGTTTTCAACCTTTCTATTTGTTGTATCTATTTGAAAAGTAACTGTCATTTCGTTGACATAAAAAAGTCCATTTTCGACACTATATGTCTTACTTTATTGTTTCTGTACTTTTTAAAACAAACACTTACGCATTGTTTTAGCTCGTCATGCCTTATGCTTTATTGCATTTATGTTGCTTTTGATTGTTAAATTCCGGTAAGTTCAGATTAAAAATTATTAACATTTGTAAAATTTGCATGAATCGCTTAAATCATGTAGTATAGAATATTATAAGGCCAATAAATATAAACCATAAACAGTTGTAGTCGTATTTAACGAATTGAAATACCTTGGTACAGCTTTAGATTATACACATTTTATCTTCACATATTTTAATTGAATTTTGTATAATATCTTTGCAATATCTAGGAGAAAATTATGTTTAAATATACCATATTATTTTTAAAAGCAATGCACCTAATGTAAAAATTTTAAGCTTTCCTAACAACTACGAAAAATCCGTAATATAAAAATTGTTTGTTACATCTAACGTACCCAAAATCAAATTTTACCTTTTAGGTTTTAAGATTAGTCAGAAGAAAAATTGTACACGTTTTAAAGTAAACTAATGCAACGGGTTGCAAGTATCTCTGATCACCCTATATCTCTGATCGCCTCTGATTGTCCAGTATCTCTGATCGCCCAGTATCTCTGATCGCCTCTGAGTAATCAGTATCTCTGATCGTCTCTGATTGTCCAGTATCTCTGATCGCCCAATATCTCTGATCGCCTCTGAGTAATCAGTATCTCTGATCGCCTCTGATTGTCCAGTATCTCTGATCGCCCGATCACCACGAATGCCAAACCAACAAATTAAACTAAAGAAGCTAAAATTTTCACAAAAATAATGAGCCTCAACATTTTCCTGCAATTATCAAAGGTTTATATCTTATTAAGTACGTAGAAAATAATTCCTTATACTTTTCCCCAACGTTTATTCAAACTTAGTCTCCATAATCTAATGAAAACCGGCAACTTAGATAAAACATTATCTACCAACGCTTGGAAATATTGTCTTTGTAAGGTCTCAGGACGTTTTGTTAGAACATGCTAGAAGCAGTAAATACAACATTTTAGTTCCCTATTTTTAACAGGGAGTATTACTGGTCTTTCCTTTTTGCATCGTCTGTATTTGTCCAGAACGAGAACACTTATCGCTGTTCAGTCTTTTAGGAATTAATTTACGAACTAGTAGACTTAATGAGTTATCTCTATATATTGAATGGAGTATCTGTCTGTTTCATATATGAAACTACAATTTTTGACGGATTTTTAATTTATCATTTGTTATGGTTATTTTCTGCTCCATTACGGTTAACATCCGTTGTTGTCGACAAATAATGATAAAATATCTCATGTGGGTAGCATATTACTTTCATTATATAATGCAATGACTTTATTTCTTTGATAGTGATAAAATGATGTATAAGATCCACGGCACAGTATTTTTAACATTGTATTGTACATTTGGCGCTTTTCCGAATGACAACATGTAAAAGTTTTTCGAAGTACCCAATTAACTTGTATTTCACACAAATCTAAATTGCCATTTATTAATATTGATAGCAACCTCAATAAGTAATATAGTTCATATAGCAAAACATTTTAATTAATTCTTCAATTTGGCATCATTTTCTTTAACTTGGTGTCATTTTGCAATCGTAGTGAAATTTTCGCCCATCTGAGGCGAACTATTGCCAAGTTGGTGATATTTCGCTAAATTATTCGCCAAATGTATTGTCGACCGTTACAGACAAAAGAAAAGAAGATCAGTTTTTACTTCCCCTGCAATGCATGGTAATGTATAGGGGAAGTATTGGAATCAGACCGAAAATCACAACTCGAGTTTTCGACGGATCTACATGTTTTGTGACCTCTAGAACACGAAAAATATATTTTTAACATAATGTCCGTGTGTGTGTATGTCTGTCCAATATATGTATCCACGCCTAACTGGAAAACTAATTGACCACATTTCGTAAACTTTGGTAGGTAAGTTATATGTGGGTGACCCTGGTACTGGTTAGATTTTGGTACGATTCGGGATAAAAGAACCTGGCTTTTTTCCCTAAATGGCTTGAAGAAATCGCATATATCCACTCTAGCAAAGAACTAATTTGCCAAATTTCACAAAATTTGGTATATAAGTAAGTCACTTGTAGGTTGCCCTGGTGCTGATTAGATTTTGGTACGATTCAAGAAAATATAATTTGTTTCTTTGTAAAATGCCTTCAAAAATCATTAAAATTTAAGGCTACATTTGCTGAAATGTATCAATTAAATGTTTGTTTCGTACGTAATTTTAACAATAAAAACACAAGACCAATCCCATTACTTTTGCATTAGCCTTTCTCGAGAGCTTTTAGTTTTTCTGCATTTTTGCTACGCCGCCTTCGAATATACGTGCAGTTACCAAATAAAAACGAAAACCGAATTTAAAGTGAAAATTAAGTGTAATTTCAAAGAAGTGTGCCTGTTCTTTGTGCAATAAAACTCAATTTGTCTGCAGGATAAGTCAATAATAAATTTGTCTGCAGGATAAGTCATGTGCTACCCACATCAGATTTTTACACACTGCATCGTTGCATGACGGAACTCAAAATTTGCTAAGCAGTACCTCCCATTTACATAATTTTTATCAATTTGGAGGCATTTTCATCACTTTTGTAACATGTTTGTCAATTTGACAACATTTAAAAAAGTTGCTAAATTGGCGACATCCCGCCAAATCAGTCGCGAAATTTTTCGTCGAGCGGAGAAGTGGGTTCTTCTTATAGTAGATTATTTTAGCCTTCTCAATATATTGAATTTACATCAATTAGTCGTCATTTTTATTGATTTGGCGTTCTTTTCATCAATATGGCGACGATTTTATCAATTTGGAACATTTTTTTTCAATTTCGCCGAATTTATAAAAAAAAAACCCTCGCTGAGTTGTGGAAACTCCACCAAGATCGTCGCCAAAATATTCTTGAAGCTGATTCTTATATTATTTTCAATATATTGAATTTTCATCCATTAGTCGTCAATTTTATCAATTTGGCGACATTTGATGTGTTTTTCCTCTATGTTTCATTAATGCGATTTCTAATTCGAGATTTTCTTTGCATTTCACCCTAAATATAAAATCCTCAGAAGCAAAATAACTCATATTAAAAACATGTTATATAAAAATATGATTTTCAAAAAATGCTACTAAAATTTTAATTTCCTGATGCAATACAAATGCATAATTACTAACAGCAAAAAATTGTAAATACCTAGATTATATTTTATCCAATGCAGAGGAATGATCAATAAAATAAAAATAAGTTGTAAAATATGACTTCAAAATTGATTTATAATTATCTGTACAAATTTAAGCCATATGTCAAGTTGAGAAATAAAGTAATACAATTTAACAAGTGTAAACAAAAAATTCTATTCGATTTAAAGCATTCATCTCATTAAGATTAAAATGAGTTCTTATTTATATTACAAAATATTTTAATTCATTTTATTAATGTTTACAACATAAAGATGGAATATTAGTGGTTTTAGACAATTGATCACTTAATTTAAAGATTCTATTAATAAAATGCTGTTTCATTTTTATTGTACTTTTTATGATGTCGTTATGTTTTACTGCATGCTATAATACACTCTAAATAAAAAATAATTGCTGACTGCTTTTGAGTTTTTGACCCTGTAGTTGGTGATTTTAATATTCAAATATCTGTTTTAACAATAATTTGGACAATAATGTTTAATAAAATGTTACCTTTATCAGCTTTTGTATGAAATATTCCTTGATGTTTTTTAATTTTAAAATACCTTATTTATTGAACTGGCTTGTGAAAAAGCTGGAATACAGCCAATATAAAACCATGTATATATTCTAAATTACTGACTGACTCATCAACCATCTGAGTCTGAAACCTGAATATTAATATAGTAACCTGATCTAATCCAATATCTAACCTGAATATTAATATAGTAAAATTATATACCACATACAAGGCAGATTTTCGCAACTCTCATCTAAGCAAATCCACTGGTATGACCCCGTATCTCTCGTACACATGGATTTGAAAACATACAATTAAGGTTTATTTTACAACGGAATATTTTGGATTACGTTACCTTTGGATCATATTCAACATGGCGCGAGCAGAAACGACGAAAATTCGAATAGTCTGAAACGATATATAGCTTATGAAAACATAGTTAATATGGATGCCTTAGTTTGAGCTGAAGCTATGTAACAAGTAATACATTTTGATCCATTGTCAGCCACTTGATAGTTTGGCATTATTTGGTTGGGGATTTGAAGTCGTTAACTTAAATGTAATGACACATTGGTGTGATAGATATTTTCTAATAAAATGGATGAATTAAAAAAACATATAAAATACTATAAGGTTGCGTGATTGGGTGGATGAGGGGCAAGTGTACCGAACTTGGAAACATAATTCGATTCGCAGACAGTTTTGAGCCAGTTGCGAATTCATATACCATGACGTAAATTGATCCGCAATACTTTAGCATTCAGCACATGCTGCTCTTCAGGGAAGTACAACCTATTTATCATAAATGATGAATGGATTTTCTATAACAATCCAAATTATCTAGAAATAAATATAAATGCCATTATTGAAATAACATGTTATATATATATATATATATATATATATATATATATATATATATATATATATATATATATATATATATATATATATATATATTTATATATATATATATATATATATATATATATATATATATATATATATATATATATATATATAGTAACATATTATATATAAAGTATCGTTCATTTCTAGCATGTTCTTAAAAATCTTATTTCATAAGGTAATGATACAGAACATTTTTCTAAGTGATTTATAAAAAACTTTTAATATATGAAGCATTTGAAACACGAACAGCATATTTTTTTTTATTTATCGTAGCAACATTTTTTTCCCCAATTTTTTACTTGCGGGAAAAAAATGGTGATTTAGATTTTTTCCGGTTTGAAGCATTGGAATTAAATTTAAGAATAAAAATTGTATTTATAAAATTACACTTAAGATAAATTTAAAAGAAAATGATATATTTACTAGACACTAGCTTATATATCTAATTAAAATGATCTATGAGTATTAAGTACGAAGCAAAATACTTCTTAGATTTTAACCTTAGATTCTAACCTGACTAGATTCTTTGGACACCTTCTTAATTTTAATCATTTTTATCCACGTTTCCAACTCGAAAAAGAAAGCAAACATTTAACTTTAACTACTTTTAAAGCAAAGTAACTACTAGTGGCTTTTTCACTTTCTTTCACTAAAATTCGATTCTCAAATCACTATACAGGTCTTAAACATCGAAAATAAACCGAAGTCAGAAATTGGTGAAAGTAGCGTACTAGACAGGTTACCACAATTATCCGCTGTTTCTATCTAATTCCAAACATCGAAAATCAGGTTTTACTTTACTCGGAGCTTCATTTAAACTTTCTCTGTAACTTCATTAAGAAACTGGACAACATTAAAAGAGAATCGACAATGATTGGAACGTTTTTCTTTGCTACCACAGAACTCTTTGATTAGGCTCGTTTTAGGACAGAATGTACAACTTTGGTGTTAAGCTGTGGAATTGTTTTACACCACTCATCGGATTGTGTATTTGACTTAGGGAAAGTATTTGCCAAGATTTATTTTTTTAGTTTTCAATTAAAAATTTATGAATTAGTTGTAAAAATGTTAACTTATAAAATATATGATGTGACTGTGCGCCCAATCAATAATGAAGTACACCACAATGCAAAATTGTGTGGTATTAAGATCTAATCAACAGGCGCACAAAAGTCATTGGACTTTGATTTCAGTGCCTGATATTCTGAACCTGACTTTCCAAATATAAGAGGGACTGTGTCAGCAGCAAAATAGTTAAACGACAGAACCCTAGTGTCTCTTTATAGATAGGGTCCTGTCATCTCCGCTCGGCGTTCATCTTGTACCGAACTTCCTGTTTTTAACATGGAAGAAAACCTGTTTTTTAATTTTAACTCGACGAGTTTTAAAAATAAAACTACTTTGAGACCGGAAAAATCATCCTAATTGACTGACTGTTTTCTGATAACTTTTGTTATGAAACTTCAGAGAAGAATTTTATTTTTAATTTTAAAGACAAGAATTTCTACGTTTTCAGCAACTTTGGCGCGTTTTTATTATCAAATTTGGTCAATCAAGTACAGTAATATATACCGACCCTCAACTTGGCGGGTGATGAAATTGTATGGCGAAAGAAAAATAGCAAACGTGTATATATTTCAGCATTGTAAGCCTGGATTCTTACCATAGACATTTTTATGAAGTCTCGGATCCTGAAGTATCAACCCCTCAGAGCGCGATAGCCCTCTGATTAACACGCGGGAATTGCACTCGGACGATCTGAGTTCGATTACCGCCTCTACCGAAATTGTCGCCGTGTTCACGCGGAGTACGATTACGGTCTAAATTGGGTGGCACTTCCCAGCCGACTAAGCAGATACCTCACAGAAGGTCGGTAGGTCGCTTCGGGTAGGTCGACACTCTGGGTCGATCCCCACTCAAGTAGCTCCATAGCTTTTCAATGGTTATAGATACTAGCAGAATCTACAAACCTTGGTAACTCCTGTTGGCCTATATCTCTCCTTACTGTGAGTTGTTATGTGGGATTTGTATTTTATTGTATCAAATGAACTGAATCTTACAAGTCTGAAATACTTTGAGAAAACACTTTTTAAAAAGAGGAGTGATATTTTTATAGCAGTGTTTTTCAAATTATATTTTCAACAGTATTTACAGAGTAAGGACTTTTGCAACTGGCAATGCTTAATTTTATTCAATAATTTTATTTTTTAGATCTGGTTTAATAAGATTTTTTTGATACAGAATTGTATTGGAAAAGCATTTTAATACTTTCTTCAGATATATTTATTTTAAAACTTTAAAATTCATTGATATTACTCATATGACACATATTCATTAATCATGATTAATAGAGTAAAATATTTGATAGTAATATGATATCTTTCCTTTTACTTAATAAAGTTACAACTGTGGAAATATATCTAGAGCCACAAGACAATATATTTTATCAATTGCTTTTTGTAAAATTGAGCTTCTCATTTTGGGTTAAGAAACAATTACACTTTCTAAATTAATTTTTGTCTCTTTAAATTCTAGTTACAAAAACTTGAGTATAATTAGCCTTTTTTATTATATAAGGTTTTAACTTAAAATTGAAATGAAGTTTTAATTACGATTAATATTTTTCTCTGATTAAAAAAGTGTTCTACACATAAGTAAATAAGAAATATTGTTGAACATTATTAATCTCTGTCTAATTTATTCCCTAATAAATAAATCATTAATTTCAATGAGAAAAAATACAGAAAATGCCATACTGAATGTATGCATAATCTTTCAAGCCACACAACTACAGATTAGAATAAAATTATTTTTTTTATTTACAAAAATATGTGTGCTGCAGACTTATTAAATCACCAAGCCCTGTGTAGCGTCATTCCCTTACTTTAGTAGTAAACGCCAACATTAGAAAATCAGAAGACTAATATTTAAAGTATGATTTTTTAAAGAAATGAAGCAGGTATTAAAAAACTATTAAATTATCTTGCGTTTCACAAACCATATGTGCGTATCAAGGCTTTAGTTCATAAACTAGTTTGTAAGAATATGTTTGTTCATATTTTAAAGTGCTTAATAATTTGAGATGCTTATATCGAAATATAAGAACTTTTAACATTGCTAGTAAGATATACACTGTTCACAACTGAAATTGAAACACCATGAATTAATTGGTGTATCCTTATGAAATTTACAGAATATAATTTTAACATGGAGATGTGCAAAATATCAAAAAATCATACATGGAAAATGAAAGCATGAAACCTTATTGACATTTGATTAATATGGATTAGACCCACCGCGAGCGGCTGTGTAGGATTGAATACGGCGAGGCATCCCGTCAAGGAGATGGTCAATGGTGTGCTGAGGTTGGCTTGGAACTGAACATGGTTTGCTGAAATTGAGAGTTCTCTTAATCGGCGACCCATGATGTTCCAGATATGTTCTATTGGCAACAAATCCGGAGAACATGCTGGCCAAGGCAGGACATTAAAACCTTGTAGAGAATTTATAGCTACCCGTGCAGTATGTTGCCCGGCATTATCCTGCTGAAAAATAGCTCAGGCCTGGTTGACAGATATGGCTGTACCACAGGTCTCACAATGTCAGAGACATATCGATGTGCCTTGATACTGTTAGAAACGTGGCCAAAGTTTTCGTCCATCAAATGTTATATCGCCCCAAACCGTATAACCACTTAGTGGAGGCTTGGTGGCGACTGATAGAAAAAGCTTCCTGATGGCGTTATTGAAAGCGCAGCCATACCCGACTAAGACCATCTGGCATTCCAAAACTGAATTGTGATTCATCCGTGAACAGGATGTTTTGCCATTCCGTTGACCAATTGCGCCTCATTTGACACCACTGGAGGCGACGTAAACGGTGAAGACGTTGAAATGGTAGGTGCCAAAAAGATCGGCCACCTCAGATTCCTGCGTCATGCAAACGGTTTCGAAATATTTGCGTCGAAACCTCGTTACCTTTAGTGTGGGATAAATGTCGTTGTAACGCGGTTGCTGTGGTAAACGGCCCCCGCGCAACGCTTCTCAGAAGCATACGATCTTCACTCGCGCGGTGTAGTACACCTGAAAGCTCCACTATTTGATCTTCGTGTCGTTTCCTTGTCTCTCACGAACCATAACACACACAGTTGAACTGTGGTCATATAACAACCCAATATTTCAGCGATCCTTCGAAGGCTCTTGCCACACTCACGTAAAACAATGATTTGTTGCCGTTCCGTTGACGACAACTGAACGTATACGGTACGTCGACGTACTATATTTTTATAACCTGGAATCAATGACGCTACAATTTAGCTGTGATCCAGCTCCTCTTTGACCTGACGCTTTTATGCTGCTCGGCAAGGAATTACGTCACTATGAGTAAAGAAACTATGATCGTTTGCATATCTCGCCTTGCTGTCTCTATTGCCTGATTTACATAAAGCTACACCTATAACTTTATGGTGTTGCGATTTCAGTTGGAAGCAGTGTACTTCAATATTTTGAAAAAAAAATGGAAAACTGGTTTCAAACATTTGTTAAAGTCACTAGGAATTTTTCTTTTATAATTCGTCAAAATCATTCGCATGTGGCAGTCAAAATTATTGTCTGTGACTACATGTAATATATTTTTAACATATCCATTATAAATTTGTCACATAAAGAAAAAGTTTCGTTACAAAAATTTTGATTCAAGATTTTGACACAGAAGAACGTTTAACAACTGAACACATTTGTAGTATTATCGAAAATTATATTGTCTGCGCATGTGGGTATGTGTGTGGAACACATTTATGAAGAAATATGAAACACACTTATGAACAAATTGATATGTAGTTGTGGCAGAAGAAGATTTGAGACCAGATTAAGATGAGAAATATGTGAAACAGTTTTATGTTCTTTATTTATTAATGCTGTAATATTGGACAATGGCAGAACATGTAAGAACGGCAGTTTTTACAACACTTTGACCCGAAAGGTCAATTAGGACATAAACCTAAGAGGCTAAAGTGCAGCCACGAGATTGGCTAAAAATGTTGACCAACATGGATGATGTCTGATCGTTGTGTTATAAGGTCGGCCAATGGTAGCCGAATGGATGTTACAGACCTCAGGCAAAAGGGGCATCAACCGAAAGGGGCTAAAAAAGTATATGCACGACTTCTACGACATATTCCGTAGATATGCACTAGATTAACATAGCCACTGAGATTAGAGGGAAAAAATTCCGCAGAGAAAAGGATTTCAATGCAAAATGTCATGATGATTCCGTAAGAGTGTGTTCCGCAGAGATTCCTCAAACAGTCCACAAAAATATCCTGATATAGACATCAACGAAATGAGCAGATGCAGTACGAGTAGGAGCACAATACTTACAGTTAGTACCAGTACGATTTACATTGATGCAAGAGTTGTGGTCAATGGCCCAAAACAAAATTGAAGGTATGTGCCCATTAACTATTGTAACAGGTCGTAGAACATATTGATAATGATAAATTAACTGGTCTCACATGTATGATCTTACATGTCTAAGCTCCTCCGCCAATAATACGATAATTTTTGTAATTAATTAATTAATTAAATAACTGTTGTTAATAACGTTATTTTTTAAGTTAAAAATGGTGCAATTAATTGAGTAGCATTATGCAAATAAATATTCATTTCTAGGAACTCGTACTGGAGATAAATATGGTGGGTTGAAGTGGCACACAACGCAATGTGTTTTAAGGTTTCACAATTTACGATATTCGGCCATGTGAATTATGAACGATTCAATAAGTAAGATATCCCACATAAAAAATTTTATTTCTAAATGTGCACCACAGAAGATACATTATTTAATGAACTAAAATAAAACGTTTGTTTTAATTCACCTCATTCACATTGGTTTCATTCACAATTTTATGTTTATATTATTTCCCATTATGTAACACCTGGTAACAATGGTGATAGTATATTATGTGATATAACTTCCTCCCTCCCAAAATCCCCCCCTTGACATCGCCACTATAATTAAGTAATAATCAACGTCACATAGTTAATTATTTTTTATAAAAATATGAAGTTTAAAAAATGTTAAAAAATGCGAAGTAACTACAAATGCCGTTACAGTATATATATATATATATATATATATATATATATATATATATATATATATATATATATATATATATATATATGTGTGTGTGTGTTCAAAATATATTCTGTTAAACATTGCACATACATAGTTTCCTGTGAAACTTTACAGTAGATTCTTTGGAATCAAAAACAGCGTTTACTTAGTGACTACATATGGAAATGAAACCCCAAACCCTTACACACTAATGCTATTCCACATACATTCCATAAATTTACTGTCACAATTACATTAATGAGCAAAAGTAACATATCAATCGCTTTGCCCCAGGAGAATAACTTACTCGCAGGAAAACACTGCATTATTCATTACTTTTTGCTAATTCCTCCATACACCAACATTGGAGCAGAAAGCTAGTTATACGGACTATATTAAATTCGTATAAACCAGAAGTTGCTAGTGGAAGGTGAAGGGAATTCCAAGTCTGAATATTCCCAACTTTGTACCTTCTACCATAGGGTCGTAATATACGGTTGTAGATGAAGTGTGGAAAACTAAAGTTTCCCTTCGCAGAATGCGGTCAGTGGACACTTCAAAATTAATATTTCATTTATTATTTATTTCATTTAGCATGCACCGCTAGATGAATAGCACCATAGTCCTTTCAGACAACATAATATGCAAGATTTTGTGTGTGTTTGTGTGTCGGGGGGATTGTCTAACTGCGGTATCTGTATTTAAATGTTTTATAAAACGGTATAAAAGCTATTGGGAGATGTTTATAATATTCTGTATTATGAAATGATTTATCGCATGACTTAAGTCAGATTCAGTTGAAAATTATCATGAATATAATATTTGATGGGATATTTGTAGACCGTCAAATAATAACCAGTTTTTGCTATTTTGATTACGTTACATTACAGTATTCTATAAATCAACCAAAATTATGTAGTTTTAATACATGTGATAGTAATAAATGTAAAATTTAACAAGTTTTGATATTTTACAAAATATCCATTCTCGCTTTATTAAATTCTGTAAAGTTTATAATTGTATTCCTAGTATTAATTTAATATTGGCTTGAATATGCGATCAATATGAAAAAGTGGACATATTGACGGAATTCGTCCTATATTGGCTTAAATATTGAGACAATATTACGCCAGTATTTCCAATGTAATGCCAATATTGGCGTAATAATGTAATTGAAATGTTAGCCAATATTGGAGGCCAATATAACCCCAATATTTTCCCAATATAGTATTACATTGGAAATATATCTAATGTAGTGCCAAGATATACAGTATTGGTTCAATATTAGACCATTATTAAATGCTAGTAGGGGTATATAAAATAACTTATAACATGTGCAATTTATATTATATGGGACAAACTAGTGTCTCTATTCCTCTAAGAATGAATGTTCATAAGGAGCATGTATAGAAATTGATTAATAGTGATAATAATAGGCTCCTTAATAGTAATGCATTTAAATATCAACATAATCAAAAATTGATACCACGTCTAAATTCAACT
Source organism: Amaurobius ferox (assembly GCA_951213105.1). Taxonomy (NCBI): domain Eukaryota; kingdom Metazoa; phylum Arthropoda; class Arachnida; order Araneae; family Amaurobiidae; genus Amaurobius; species Amaurobius ferox. The sequence goes on from OX578148.1 coordinate 131,589,374, forward strand.
AAATAAAATTAAGGACATAAGGTCGTTAGACGAAAAGTCAGTTATTAAAACATCTTATTAGACGTACAATGTATTTAAAATTGCCAGAGCGCTTTCGAGTTACATACTTTTCATGAGGCTACATATTTTTCACGTGGCTAATATTTTCATGTAGCCACTGATTAGGAGTGTATTGACGCTCGAAAGAGCTCTGGCAATTTTAAATACTTTATACGTCTTATAAGATGTTTTAATAAATGACTTTTCGTCTAACGGCCTTATGTCCTTAATTTTATTTAAAAATCAACAGTTTGCAAATCATGACTTTGATAATTTTGCTATTCAGAGACATTGAAATCACTATAGCTGATAGATTATATTTTTAATTGTTATATTAGAAACTTCTAACCACCTGCAACAAATTAAAGATTGATGCGACGTTCCTCTTAGTGTCACATGACTGTAAACGTTCCTCTTAGTGTCACATGACTGTAAATCGGATGTACGATTTAAATCGTAACATCCGATTACGATTAAAATCAATAGATTTCTAGTAAACACATATTGTAATAATCGTACCAAATGATATTAAAAACGCTGTATTCATTCGTGAAATATTGCGTCCGCTGTCTTACAGACACACGCAAGTACACTATCATACACACATACTATAGATTACACACATGCACTAACATACACTAGCATAAACACACATACACTAGCATAAAAACACATATACTAGCAAAAAACCACATACACTAGCAGGCACACATATACTAGCATCCACAGATACAGTGTAGCATGCACACACATCCACTAGCATACACACATACACGAGCATGCACAAGTATACTAGCATACGCACACACACTAGCATTCACACACATACATACACTAACATACACACATATACACTAGCATACACACACATACACTAGCATACATATATATACTAGAATACACACATACACTAGCATGCGCACACATACACTAGCATACACGTGAATACACTAGCATATACACATACACTAGCATACGTATACACCCAGGCAGGCATCACCTCAGGAACGTTCGATTTGAAATCAGTGATATTTGAAACGTGCTATGCCATCGAAAACACACATACGAATTTCCGATCCCATTACAATAGCTTTCCCTATACATTTTAATGTGTATGTATGAAAATTAATACATTATACTATGTATGTAGGGATACTACGTATGTAGTATATAATTTATGTCTTACAGCATAGAAGTAAGAAATAAATTATATACTAATATTATTAACACATTTTTCTTGTATAAACATTTATTCACAATTTTCCACTAATCGCAAAAAGATATATAAACAAGAAAGATCAATCATGCTTAAAGCATTGATTATGAAACACTTTCCAACTTCAATGCAATTTTATTTAAACATGTCTAAAATGCAATACATTCCTCGGTAATATTTTAAAACTTATCACAATACTACATTAATTTATTATATTTGAAACCTTAAACCTTCATCGAAAAAAATTAACTTCATTCAAATGACGGCATTAAAGTATAAATTGCCTGGTTTAAACATCTCTTAAATGTTATACATTCCTCGGTAATAATTTTAGAATTATCATAATACTACGATAATTTATTATATTTGAAAACTTAATCGAAAACAACTGAAATCCATTCAAATGACGTCATAAAAAAATAACACGCCTGGCTCTCTCTATAAAAGCAACATTTCATTCATAAATAATTCCCCCATTCATGTCATTCATCACAATACTATAATAATTTATTTTATTTAAAAATTAAGACCATGGAGCTGCAATTCATAAACTTTATGCTTAAAACTTCATCGAAAAATATCGTCCTTCTCTTTCTAAAATCAATGAATTCATATCAGCTAAGCAGACTCCATGGACTAAATGATTTTGTGTTAAAGAATTACAGCGATTCTAATACAACTCATTCTACATATTTTGCTGTTTACATTTTACATAGGTGAAAAATAGGCTTAATAGTAGAAATAATCAAATTTGGAAGAGCATTTAAACTGAAATATATTGTCATTGCGTTGTTTCAGTATGTAGATGCACAGAATTTAGGCAAAAATAAAGTAATTTTAGGACGGATACAACACTCAATATGAATTAAAAAGAACTTTAAAAATCACGATTTTGACACAAGATGGATGCCATATATCATTTTGAAGTGGGTCATGTGATCGTTTCATATCATGGACACGTGATCGCTTAATATAAGAGGTGTTATTATTATTTTAATTTTTATTTAAAAAACAACTGAATATATTTCGCTGAATTTTTTTTTATATATTTTATCGAACAATTTGAATATTGCCTAAAATTTTCGAAGCAATTTGTGAATTTTAAATCCGCTTAAAAAATGCTTGAAAAATTAGGTCCCATAGGGCTCAATGTATTCCATTTTTTCAACCCGGGTTCAATCCAAAACTAATTGGGTGATATTATTCATTTATATTCCCATAGGTCCTATAGACCGTCTGAACAACATACTAAAATTTCATTTTGATTAAGTCATTTTTACGGCAGTTATCGTGCTAACGGACAGACAGACAGACAGACAGACAGACAGACAGAATGAACAAAGTCATAAACACTTTTCAACTTTGTTGTAAAGTGTTAAAAATGAAAATGTATATTTAAAATAATCTTAAACAGATTTTATATTTAATTGCACATATATTAAAAAGTATCATAATAGCAACAGATTTAATTCTCTCTCAAATTAAGTTTGAAAATTTTCTGTTTGAAATGTAAATTAAATAGTGCTTATATTAAGTTAAAATAAAGTAGTATTAACTAATACTCAATTTTAAAATATAAATTTTTGATTTTCTAATTACTTGTACTAATTACTTAAATTCTATATTTAACGAAATTTTTATATACTTCACAACATTTAAACCCAAATTATGTTATTACTTTAAAACATACCATTCTTGATGCAATTAAAGTTAATTAAATTTCCCATAAACATAAACGTTTGCTACCACTCATAAATTTTCATATGCAAAAATGTGATGATAGTAACACATGATTTTACCTACATTATGCAATGACTTTACTTTATCCACATTGAAATAATGCATAGGATAGACGGTTGAAAATTATTATCTTTTCTAGAAAATTGTCGACTTTCTGGAAAATTGTTGGCTGAAAATAGTTGGCTTGAAAAGTAACAAATTGGTGCATTTTGCATTCCAATTTGTTACTTTTCTTGATGACAATAACTTTTGATGTAATACATTAAATTATATTTTGCAAAAATCAATCTTGACAATTAAAAACATTGTCAATACCTTCAAAGTCAAGTAGACAACCATATAATAAAATAATGTTCGAATGATTAAGAAAAAAGTCTACTACAATATCGTTTGGTAAGTTTTACATTTTTGTTTGCATTTTGGTCCCCTATGTCTACTTCAGAACGGCAGAATAAATAAAATTCCACCTTTCCTATAAATGTCCTTTTCTTGTCATCCTTTCCCTCTTCTAAAACCCACCTTAAGCAGTGACTAAATTTCTTACAAACGAAACTCCCTTATCATTTCAACAGAGAACAATTTATGCTGGTCTCCCTGTCCAAAAAAAGGGACTGAAAGCCAATGGTACAAACGTCGTACCCGAGTCCCTCGATGAAGGTAGATTTACATTGGTGCAACTGTTGTACCCCGGTAATTAGAAGATTAATATTATGTAAATTGAAAATTGACGCTTTTGGTGACTTATTGTAACTGTATGACTCCAAGTAGCTGATTGCCCACTTCAATACGAGTATATTGATTCATAACATGTGCTATACGATTATGCAGTACTTTGTGGAATCTTCATTTTTACTCTTTTCTAAATCAAATATTAGAACACCAATATAATTTTATATCATATTTTTCTTTATCATAAAGGCACCGATAAACATATATTCTCAAAGTACGACATAATGTACACTTTAATATGTAAAATATCTTAATTTCGGACGTTGCAAACATATAGAAAAGATTAAATCATATTCATCTCTATAGTAATTTGAGTTTAGCCATTCCGCTCTCTCACTTCAAAAAGCATTTATCCACATCATATCTGCAATTGTAAAAAAATGTATCAACGGACTTCGATCTGTATACACGTTTTGGTAATATGACGTGTAAATATTTAGTAACTTTGAAGAGTACAGCTCGTACAACTTCTATACGACTGCGTTCAGCAAAATATAGGCCAGTAAAACCCTAATCTATACTGTATAACCACATTGAAGCATTAACAATTTTAGAAGTTATGGTCAACGATATGCACAGGGTGAAGGCCAACACATGCACACTTCATATCTGAGCAATCTAGTCAGTGAATTTGGTATGTAAAGTAATAGTCTAAAACACATATCCACAATAAATAAAATCAGTTATTTTGAGAGAGTTATCATTTGGCAATATATAGTTGAGTAAGGGGATGCAAAACCGACAATTTTCATCCAACTAAATTTAAAATCTGTAAAACATTATACACCACATATCTAGGGCGCGGTAGCCCATTGGTTAGCGCGCTGGAGTTGCACTCGTTTGGCCCGGGTTCGATTCCAGCCACTGCCAAAACTGCCGCCGTGTTCATGCGGAGTACGATCACGTTAAACATGTGGGTCCGAAAGTCCTTCCGAGAGGTTGGTGGTAGGGGAAGGAGGGTACGGTCCCTGTGGATGCCTCCCCCACTGGGTTCCGGTCTAAATTGGGTGGCACTTCCCGACCGTCGAAACAGTTACCTTACACCTTTCTGGTAGGTCGGACGGTCTGGGTTTCAACAGCAACAACACCACATATCTGATTGTGTTTTAGAGTGGTTAACCATGGACATAACAGAAGCAAACAAATCCAAATCTAGTCCAAGTCACAAGTGAAACGCGTTTTCAGTTTACCTCTTCGCTTTAATTAAAAAAATCTGATGTGGGCAACACATGACTTTCCTTATATAATGTAATGAATTTACTACTTTTACAGTAAAAAAATAGGTTTTTCTTATAGTATATACTAATATTCTTTCCAAGATATTGAATTTTCGACAATTCGTCGTCATTTTCATTGATTTAGCGTCATTTTTATCCATTTGGCAAGATTTTCGTTAATTTGGCAACATTTCAACAAAGTCGCCAAGTTGGCGACATTCCGCTAAATTCGTCGCCAAAATCTCGCCAAGCGTTATGTACTAAGAAATAAGTTATTCTTACAGCAGATAAATGACTATTGGCTTTCAAATACAAAAGTATTATTCAAAGTATCTTTTTTCATGAATGGAACGAGCTAGATCCACGAGAATGATGTCACTCTATTTATCGCATGGTATTACATATGAAAAGTGAACATGTTTCTCAATAGGAAACATTTTTTTTTTATTTTATATGACTTTTTGATAATTTTTTTGAAAAATGTACAATATCTCGAGAACGGTTCATGTTAGCGTTCTAAAATTTATGCCAATCGTTGTCTAATGAAAAATTACATAATAAATGTCTATTTGTGTAAGTGAATTTAAATTTTTTTACGATTTTTTCAAAATTTCATTCGAAAATTTAGGGGGTTCTAAACATTCGATTGCGAATAAAAACAATAGGCTTGCAGTGTTTGCGGATTGTGATTTTTGTACCAAATTTGGTTCGAATCGGTCCATTCGTTCGTTAGTTATCGTCTCAACAGACTCACTGACACACACACACACACACACACACACACACAGACATCACTTCAAAAATGTTTGATTCGTGATCAAGGATGCTTGACAAGTGCTCTCCCGTCGAAAACTCGAATTCGAATTTTCGACCCCGTCACAATACTTTCCTTATACATTATGTATATAAAGAAAGTAATATATTGAGCATATATATCCGAATAACACCGAAAAGTGAAAGTATTTCTCTACAAAACTCGGCAAGTGTAGATAGTTCATAAATTATTCAGCTAACCGAGAGAACTATCTTATCTGAATATATTAGCTTCATGTTTCTTGTACAAATTAATCTCAATGGAAATCCGTATCATCTGCGCACAATATACGAGGTTATTACATTGCTATATTAGAGAGTGACGTTTAGCATATTTCAAATTCAGGAGCACAGGTGTCTGAATGGTTACAAAAATGGTATGGAAGTTGCAAAAAGCTTCAGTTTTCTGGATTTATATCACTGTGATTTTTTACAAGTTAAAATAAATTTATGTTGTTAATTCAAATTGCTTTCTGCAGAAATTATACTTCTTGGATTTTTGCGATTACGATAATTTTAGCCATAGAAAGAAAACTGCCTGAAATGGAATCTGTATAATATTTGATATTTAAAGCAGATTATTTGATTAGAATGTGTGATAGAATTGTTTAATTGGAATGTGTGATAGATTGTGTGATATAACCTATTTCACAGATTCTACATCTATGGAAATTTAACCATGAGTAAAATTTATATGGCAGTGAGGTATACTCTATGTATATTTTTATTTAATAACATAACTGAGACAGGTCTACACCATTTAAAAAATATATTTGGGAGGGTTTATATAACATAGGGTTTATGTGAAATTGATAATAGTTTAATTATTCCTTGAGGTCTTTGAATCAATGACTTAATCTTAAAATAAAATAAAAATATGATATTTTATAAATATCATACACACGGTACATATGCTACACATAAATACACATGGTTTTATTTAATATCCATATAAAATATAATTGTTGAGTTTAATAATGTATTTTATGATTAATAATGTATTTTATAATTTTATAATAATGCATTTTAAAATTTTTTAATAATATATTTTAAAATTTTATAATAATGTATTTTATAATTTCAATTTTTTAGAGTGTATAAAGATCAGAATAAAACTACTTATTATCCCACCTACTTTGACTGTACTCAAGTTATATGTACCGATGCAAACACCCATCAATTACAATATTTTGAATTATTATACTAAACCTAAAAAAACGCAATTACCATACGACCACCAAAACCACCGTTACAAAACGCAATACGCAATTTATGTATGACACTCTACTTTAAAGTAACTTTATACTTCAGAATACTTTTAGCAAAATAAGATTTATTTATTTAAAAACACCATACGAAAATTCACAGTTGTGCCAGAGCGCTTTCAGACGGCATAACAACCATCATCAATGGTAATGTTATTGTAAATGACAGACATGAAATTTTATATACTGCACAAAATCGCGAATACAGTATTTGCATAATTATAATCGGATAAACGGACACTAAAATGATCGTTAATTGCAAATAAATACATAAATAATTGAAGCCAGCAAAAATTTAAATGTACAAAATAAGTACAAGAATAATTCAGGCTAACCAATGAAACGTTTCTTCAGAAGCACATAATTTTATTACGCGATAAATATAAATGAAAAAGGATTCAAAAAGTAAAATATCACGGGGTTATTGCAATTAATTAACATAACAGTTTTATCAAAAATAGGTGTAATTTTTTTCATTAATAACAAATTGTGAAAGTCGTGGGCAGTTTATTATAGCAGTGGACAGTTTATAAGAATAGTGAACTGTTTATAGAAATAGTGGGGATAGTTAATATCATCAGCATGTTATGGTAAACGGATGGCAATAGTATGCTTTCTACTACCAATAAAAAACTTATAAATATTTTAGGGAGATAAACTTCATACGATCTGTATATACACTCTCCTAAAAAAAATAAGCATCTCAGATCACGAGCTAAAGAATCAATTTTATTGATCGAAACTACTTTTCTTCGAGTATTCTTATTCTTCGAGTCTAATATGCAAATATTGAAATACATACATAATAGTGTCGCAACGGTTTTCCGCTGGACACGGCTGACCGAGAAAGTCTAACTTTCTCCAATTTTCACAATCCAGGTTCCAAACACACCTCCCGTTAGTGGGTAAAACCCAACTGATGACCTACGAACAAACCCAAACAAATTCCAAAATAAACAGATTAAACCCTTACCTTGAAGGTCTCACCAGCAGCTGAAAACACTTTAAACAATTTCAAGAACGCAATAAACTCCTAAATAAATACTCAAATTTAAGTTAAAATTCTATTTATTAAAACTGAAGCTATATGGAAACACAATTACAAACGGCTGAATAGATCTCAGCTCTCACACCACTGGACCATACTTCACTAAATATCATCGGCTTTCCGCCGGAAATATATATTTATTTCTATATATCATTAAGCAACGGTATAACTTATAAATATCAAATATTCTATTATTATTTAATATGGTATGGTCAAAAGGGAGGCAGCACACTCGAGGATAGCTTAAAGTATTTTATATATTATCTATATCAATTCTAATTTAATGATACTTTGGAGGATCAATTTAATTTAATAATTAGCTTAGATGATCTTGAGAAGTCTTGAGAAACAGTCCGATGACACGAGGACAGATGAAGGCACCTCAGCCTCCATTTACCGAAAAGGACGCTTACCTCCAAATCTGGAAGGACCCAAGGATAGTCATCGTCGAACATCCACCAAACGAACCCTCGGTGTGAATCTTTCCCCGACCGAAAAGTAAGGCGGCAAGCACACAGCAGGCAGAGTACAAGCAGCGGTCCGCCCAGGGCCCAGGCTTCATCAAGGACTCTGACAGGAAACGGTCTTCAGGCATCCGGAACAGGAGGTTCCCGGACGGTCAACGGTGGCAAGCAGGGACGTCGAGGCTCGGCGTCAGCAATGGTCCGCTCCAGCAGTGGCGACGGTGGCGGCAGTGGCGGCACTCCCAATCCACGACTACGGGAATCCCGAAATTGGAATTGGGTCCCGAGCCAAACGTGGGCTCGAAGGATGTTGGAGAGGAGAGTGCGCCCCAAAATCACCACTCACACCTCTTTTAAGCACTCCGGACTGATTAAGAGCCCGGCCAATCGAAAATCACGAAAGGTTCACATCTTCACCTTTCTACCAATACAAACTTACTTTCATTCAAAAATCATCCATGGTCCAGCCCATCCAACGACATTTCTTCCCATGGTACGTGCATTAACAAAGTGAAATTCAGCACACGGTTGCGTCACCCAAAAAGCAGAAAAGAAACGAAGACATCTGTCTCTGCCAGCAAAACACTGGTGACCCTGAACTAACGGTCGCTATTCCTCGAGTGTGTGAAAGAATATTATTTTATGAAAGGAAAATGGCCACAATTTCTGAACAGAATTAAATACATTTAAATATGATAAAAAATATACACAACGACATGAGGGTTCCGGTCACAATTTAAATAAATATAAATATAGAAGTTTAAGAAATAAAGTAATTTTACAATTTACACACAAGTGACGAATTCCGTCACGACAATAGCAATTGGCTCCGTGCTAAATACGTAAATCAGCGTCTTGGTAAAAGCATGTGTTTCTTTCTGTGCGACTTTACTTCTAATACGGACTTTAGGGTGAAAATCCGAAATAGCCATTTCATTCGATATGTCCCAAAGAAAGCATTTAGGTCAGCTATGCCGAGCCGTGGGCAGGTTAGAATCCGCTCAATCTATTGGAGAAGTTGCTGAATTCTTTAGAGTCTACCAATCTGTGATTTCAAGCTTATGGAAGCAATTCCGAACAGGCGGAACAAAAAGTAAAAGGCCAGGCTCGGCTCGCCCTAGAGTCGCATCTTCCGAAGACCGCTACTTATTGGTCAGACCCAACAGGCAAGCAACACCACATGCTTTACGTTTTAGCCTGGCTGCAGAAACAGGTAGGCATGTATCCGATACAACCGTGAGGAGGAGACTGCACACACATGCATTTTATGCACGGAGGCCAGTCATTTGTGTTCCATTGTCTGCGGGGCACAAAGAAGTCCGGCTCCAAAGGTGCCAAGAACATTTCAGTTGGACCATAGACGATTAGAGTAATGCCTTATTCACCGAAGAGTAAAGATTGGCTTTGTAGTCGGATGATCGACGAATTTTTGTGTGAAGAGATGCTGGTATACAGGTATCATGCAACTAATATCGCCCGACTAGTATCAGTCATTTTTTGTTGGGGATATTCCTATGTGAGCTGGGATTTCCATCAGCCGACGTATTGACCTCCATTTCTTTACCAACGGTTCTGTGACTGGCATAATATATCGCGAAGAATTCCTAATCCTTAACCTTTGCCTTTATGCGGGTACAATAAGTTCTGAGTTTTTTTCCTATGGACGACAATGCCCGGCTGGATAGAACTCGTATCGTAAGCTATTACCTGATGACAGTGGGAATCCAGCGAATGAAGTGGCCAGTGTATTCCTCAGACCAAACTCCAATTTTACATGTATGGGATGCGGTAGCTTCTCAATAAACTCATTCAAACACTATCCAAGAGCTGAACGTGTTCTCATACCAGAATGGAGATTACGTTCTTCCGACCTCATTGAGCACTTAATCGGTAGCATGAATCGTTGTTGCCAAGTCTGCATTAGTACGGGATGAAGTCATATTTCTTATTGACGGACATTTCAAATTTAAAACTATAACCTGTCGTTTTCTGCATTTTTTTAATTTCCTTTAAATGTGTAAGTATACATTCGATACTCTTGGTTTTTATGTGAATAATAGGCAGAGTCATATTCTATGTTACTGTAAAATTTAGAATAAATAGTTTTAGTCGTTTCTGGTTTTCACTTACGTGCTTGCGTTTTAGAAGGGAGTGTATCCGACCAGCTTTACTTTTAAACCCATGAAATACATATTAATTCTATACTTCAATGTAACAATAAAACACATTTATCGAAATATACAAAATATCAAAATTGATTTATGAATAAATATAGATATTGTAGAATAGCACAGTGCTTACAAAAGAAGAGGCAACGTTTTGCCAAAAATTCATCTTATTAGTTTTAATTAAGATTTACTCTCTTGGAATAAATTAAGTATCTTATGGTTAATAATTTAGAAAATAAAATAAATGTAGTGTATCACAAATACGTACATCTTATATGCATGTTATCAGCATGTTATAAAGATCGGATTATTAAATTTCGTTGTAGTAAAATAACTTAACTCAAAACTTAACATAATTCAAAACTTAATTAACTGTAACTTACAGTCTTCTACCTTATCCTTCGGTATAATAGGTCAAGCAGTAAACATTTATGGGGTAAGAATTAGATAAATGAATATTAATATATAGATTCAAATACAGTGAAGCATTAAAATGTATCCAATCTTTATAACTTGCATATAAGATGTACGTATTTGTGGTACTCTACATTTATTTTATTTTCTAAATTATTAATCATAATATATTTAATTTATTGCAGGAAGTAAGAGAGTAAACCTTAATTAAAACTGCAATACAGGAATGAAAAACAAAACTGACTAACTTTTGCTTCCAAGAAATTACATTTTAGTTTTTGTGCAAATAAAGACTAAAACATTCGATTTTTGTTAACGCAACATGAAAACAAATATTACGAAAAACTGACTTTGAATATTTAAAAACTTTTCTCAAAACAAGTACATATATGTAATTACATGAAGAGCTTATAAAAGAACTAAAATAGCTAAACAAAATATTCTTAAGATACATAATGGATTAATGTTTAAATAAATGCAAACATAAATGCAAACCTCATGAAAACTATTGCAGGGTTAAAATCAACAATAAAAACTTGCTATTCCGTTACAGCACCTCAACGGTAGAAGGTCTGCTAGCCAATGCAAAAATTTGTGGTTCGATTCTCGGTTAGATCAGCAAGGTTATTTACATAATGAATATCGTAGTGCCGTAAAGAAGATAGTGGGTGAATTATCAAAATAAATTTTACTTTTCTTTTTAATGATTGTTTCTACAGCGAAGTAATATTTCGATAAAGAAAATGTTATTTGAAGAATCGCATTTCGTCATTCATACATATGTACAACTTTTCTTTTCTAATCAAATATAGTAGATTAAATATTAAACCAAAATGTTCCCTGTGTTTTTTTAGTTAATGCATGTTTTTACAAAGTTGTTATATTTCATTATATATAATATTTCGTTATATATACTCTTTCGATGAAGAATAATATTTTGTTATATTTCGTTATATATAATATTTCAATGAAGAATAATATTTTGTTATAATTCGTTAAATATAATACTTCGTTATATATAATATTCCGTTACTGAAAGGATTGCATTTCTTCATTTATATGTATGTATTTCTCTTTTGGTTGTTTGTCTAGTCAAATAGAGTGGATGAAATATTAAGCTAAAATGGTTTTTTTCTTTTTACTTTCCCTGCAGTACATGTATAGGGAAAATATTGGAATTGTGCCTAAAATCCGATTTGGTATAAAATAATCTGCTTTTTTTGCGAAATGGCTTTCAAAAATGTCCTGTATCCATTCTAGCTGACAACCTAATAGACCAAAATTTACAAAATTTTGTAGATAAATCACTTGTAGGTTGACCTGATAAAGATTAGATTTTTTAAATCAGTGATTGATTTTACAGATAAGCAATATTTTGATAAACAACATGCTAATGGAATGATTGTATTTCTTCATTTATACGTTTGGACATCTTTTCTAATTATCTGTCTAGTCAAATAAGGCTATTTTTCAGCGACTCAATGTAGCAAATTATTTTGTGTGTACTTGCAAGCATTTTATGAATTAATTGTAAGGTTCGTTTCAAACCGAAACATTATTCACTGTGTCAAAATAGGAAATAAAAACCTCCAAGCCGACGCTTTTGACAAATTATTCATATACCTGAACACGCAATTGCGTATACATACATCTGCTTATGTCCCACATCTGCATAAACTTATTAATATAGTGAGAATATTTTTATATCAACCTCTCAGAAAGAGTGCAAATATATTCAAATTTCCTATAATTCGAATGATAAGTACACACTATGTATGATAAGCACATATTGTAAAGTACACATTATGTATCCTGTATTTTAATAACAGTCTTTTAGTAGACCTACTTCAACACATTTAAAAATATCGTAATAATTTGTCGCCTTTTAAGAATTACTTTATTTTTATAATATACTTATTATCGAGAATTAATGATGAAGGATGTGCAATTTTTACAAAGCAATTACCTTTAGTAATCAATTTTTGTTAAATATTAAAAATAAGTATAAGAGTTTCTGGGGCAGAATGTGAACAGAAATACATTTTAATTAGAACAAGTTAATAGCAGATTTGAAATAAATATTTTAATAAAAATTAACTAGAGTGTGGCTCATTCGACTTTCAAATACCAGAATCCATTTTTAAGAGGCTTGTAAGTTTTTTTTATTTTGCAAATTTTGCAAGAAAAATTTTGAAGAATCTGTACCTTTGGTCCAAATGACCACAATTGTAGCATGTTATTCTTCATTTTAAAGAGCTTTAAAAGTATTTAGATTGATACTAAATTTGACAATGCATTATCTCGAAGGGGTAACTTGTCTTCCCCGACGGGGACTACTGGCGTCAGGAACACAAAGAGTTGATAGTGTAATGACGAGATTTGGATCTCTCATTACTTTTGTATAAAAAACATAAATATTTAATGTATTTCTGTTCTTCATATTTATATACAATTTTGTAACATATTTAATTCTTCTTTGAACTCCGTCTTGTCATGCATTTGTGTAATTTATATTATAGAATTATCTATCTCTTTTAACCGTGATCTAAAGCCATTTTAAAAGTAATATTTCGAACGAGCGTGCACTCAAAGAAAGTTATTTTCCTTTATTTTTGAGGTCATTTTGGCAGTTGAAAAAGGAAGTGCAATGCATAGGTTTGATATACAATTTTGTCGTTTTGCAGTGAAGAAGCGGTAAAGGTTGCTTTCGGCGAGACATTGTGTCGGAACTAATTGGCAGAAGGTGTTAATGGCGTGGGAATGGATTTTGAGCTGCACAATTTTGTGATTTGTTTTGTTAGAAGAGCTTTTTCGCAGGTCCGAGTGACAATCGAATAAAAGTGAGTTGAACCATTTTTCTGTGTGCATTCCCCAATTTGACTGCCAACCTCGCTGCGGTAGTCCGACTCTGGTCAATGTCTTTTCGACCCTCACTTCGGGTTTCGGGAGATCGGCCGCTAGGTCGATTCCCGGAGGCCCGTGAGCTTGGAGAATGTTGCCACGCCTGAGGACGGATGATCCGAGGCACTTCCGGATCGAAGAAAATATTGACGATTGTGCACGAGGCCTATGCCGGATCCGTTAATAACGACGATGCTGCCTGTGGGATTGACCCGATAGCCATGCCGGGTTTGACTCCATCCGAATACCGAGCCTGTGAGCCCGAGGCCCATGCCGGGTCCTTTAATATCGACGACGCTGCCTGTGGGTTTGGCCCGAAGTCCATGCCGGGTTCGAGTCCGATAAAATGACGTTGTGTGTCCAGGAAGGGCCTTTGTCTTGTGTAGCCTAGGAAAGGTGTGCCGACATTTCTTCTTGGAAAACGGGAAAAACCCCGTTCGAGTACTCTCCACCTGTTCAAGGCCAGAGGTAAGCGCCTTTCACGTTCCTGTATCGGAACCAAGTTTTCCAGGCGTCTTGAATTAATAGCTGTTGATAGACTCCAGAACAGTGATCTTACTGACAAAATTAATATCTACTAATTCAAGTATTTAATTAAATTTGCTTTACTTTCATTAGATTATTATAGAACAATTGATGTTTGAGTGCTGGCTCCCCTGTTGACTTGACCATACCTTATTGTATAAAATATGATATATTATTTACGTCTGTTTCGCCACATATTATTTTCATTATTATTACTGCGGCTAAAAGCCGGTGGCATGTTGAATAAGTTCTTGCGCCTGAGTCCAGTGGTATTCGGCTGATAAGGATTCGGCATTTGTGTAACTCCATGAAATTAAAGTCAGTAATAAAGTAATTTCAGTTAAATTAAATTCTGTGTGTTTAATTAAGCCTTTTGAGTTGTATATTATTTATGTATATTTATAGCTGAAGAAGATGGCGTACTTAAAAGGTAAAGATTTAAAGTTTTATTGGTTATAGTGTTGGGCTGGTCATCTTGGAATTTTACTCCAGGGCAAGAGGGTGAACTTGGGTAATAAGTAACATATGATCAAGGATTTGTGAGTGGTGCTGGTGCTTGTGTGGTTATTCATAATCCTATTAATTTCGTAATCCACCGTCTTAACATTTGATCATATTAACATCGTTGTAATTCTTCGCACAATAAAACAGTTTTTTCCTCCGTCACAATAGCGGCTATTTTTCGACTGGTAAATTTCACGATCAATAAGCCAAAAATTACTCCTTTTATGCATAATTATCACATTTTGTCTTATGCTCCCATGTTAAGATAATATTAAGTTTGAAATAAATGTCGAAGTTTTCGATCGAATTTCAAAAAATTCTATCTAGTCCTAGATTTTTCGTCACAAAGCCGGATATAAAGTTTCATAATTATCTGTGGTGAAAAAAATATAAGAGATACTTTTAATATTTTATTATTTTAATATTTATTAATTTTGTTAGATTAACTTAATTTGGCCTAGTAATCGTGTGTACAATATCATGCTTCGGACAAATAACTGTGTACAAATAATGCTGTGGACAAATAACTGTAACATCAGCCTTAAAAGGTAAACAGTAACATGCACCAGGATGACACATTGTTAAAATTATTATTCATATTTCCATATAGAGTTTTACTCATCACTGCGACATTATCAATTTTTCTTATATTAATCATTGAGTTTTCCAAGTACTAAACACATACTTCCAATAAAAATATTCTTTTAAATCTTAAGAAGCATTATATTAAAGCGATTAACAAACATTGGGACTCATTAGCATAAAATGCAGAATAAAAGTTTATAGTGCCTTTAGCGAAAAACTTTCAGTTGCTGAAAAAATTGCTTATAATCCTGTCTATTAAAAATCTTGTTAATTGTAAAAAACTTGTGGTGATATACATGAAACACATTTTAGGGTCCGTATATAAATTAAATAATAGTTTATAGCTAAAACAACTTCACAAGGTACACTGCTAAAACAACTTCACAAGGTACACTGCTGGTGGCGCGGTAGCCCATTGGTTAGCGCTCTGGAGTTGCACTCGGTTGGCCCGGGTTCGATTCAAGCCGCTGCCAAATCTGCCGCCGTGTTCACGTTAAACTATCACGTTAAACATGTGGGTCCGTAAGTCCTTCCGAGAGGTTGGTGGTAGGGGAAGGAGGGTACGGTCCCTGTGGATGCCTCCCCCGCTGGGCTCCGGTCTAAATTGGGGGGCACTTCCCGGCCGTCCAAACAGTTACCTTACACCTTTCTGGTAGGTTGGACGGTCTGGGTCTCAGCAACAACAAGGTACACTGCTGGGAACACCCTTCGGGGAATACCGCGTGCTGTTGGCACATTTCGGGTGCGGCAGACCGGTGGTTTGCGCGCTGGATTTGCACGCTGTCACAACTGCTGCCGTGTTCATGTGGAATACGATCCCGTTAAACATGTGGGTCCGTAAGTCCTTCCGAGAGGTTGGTGGTAGGGAAGGAGGGTACGGTCCCTGTGGATGCCTCCCCCACTGAGTTCCGGTCTAAATTGGGTGGCATTTCCCGGCCGTCCAAATAGTAGTTACCTTACACCTTTCTGGTAGGTCGGACGGTCTGGGTCTCAGCAACAGCAAGGTACGCTGCATTTTTCTGTGTTGAGTTTTTAAATTGCTGTTGAAAAGTGATTGGTTAAGAGCGATTTCTGGTTATGTCAGGAATATCGTTGTATTCCATCATGCTTTGGTTTCATAGATGTAGGTGCAAACTAGCTAATTTTACAGAATTTGTTTTAAATATTTTTCGAGTAATTAGACTACTTTCTTTAAAAGGACTGCATAAAAAATTATATTTCCTATTTCTCCGCAAGTACCAAATTTCCTTTTATTTCCCATATTTTGATTTTATAGATGCAAGTGCTAACTAGCTATATATTGCAGAACATGTTTTAGATATTATTCGAGTAATTAGACTACTTTCTTTAAAAGGACTGTATAAAAATTATATTTCCTATTTCTCTGCAAGTATCTAATTTAGTTCTATTCCCCATGTTTTGATTTTATAGATGCAGATGCTAACTAGCTGTTTGTTACAGAACATGCTTTAAATATTTTTCGAGTAATTAGACTACTTTCTTTAAAAGGACTGCATAAAAATTATTTTTCCTATTTCTCTGCAAGTATCTAATTTAGTTCTATTCCCCATGTTTTGATTTTATAGATGCAGATGCTAACTAGCTGTTTGTTACAGAACATGCTTTAAATATTTTTCGAGTAATTAGACTACTTTCTTTAAAAGGACTGCATAAAAAATTAGATTTCATATTTCTCTGCAAGTACCTAATTTAGTTCTATTCCCCATGTTTGGATTTTATACATGCAGTTGCTAACTATCTATTTGTTACAGAACATGTTTCAAATGTTTTTCGAATAAGTAGACTATTTTCTTCGAAAGGACTACATAAAAAAGTAGATTTCCTATTTTTCTGTAAATACCCAATTTCGTATTCCCCCGTGATTTGACTTCATAGATGCAGGATGGCAGCCTAGCTAATTGTTTCAGAAATTATTTTAAATATTTTTCGAGTGATTATACTTTTAGCTGTAGAAAGACGTCATAAAAAATATATTTCCTATTTTCCCGCAAATGCACAATTTTGAAAATATCTGTTTAACAGATTTTATTTACGATTTGAAATTATTATCTAATTGGAAGTATGTTTCTAGACCATACTAACCCATTAAAGAATTGTGAACCATTTAAACTGTTGGTGATATACTCTAACACTAAGGGGTTAAGAGTATTTTTGAAAAGTATTTTTAAACACTCTGTATATCTGCACTTAAGGATTCAGTATATTCTATGGAGGATAGATAGGGTATCCTCGCAATTTTATATTGATTTTTCTTAGACTCACCACATTATAAATTTCCCAAAGAATCTGAAAATAAATAATATAAACTAAAAATGTGAAGTTTATTTTCATAGAAATTTGCATGTATTTTAATTTGGAATTATTCCAAATTTGTATTCAGGCTTCACAGATGTGTTTAATCAGTTATTATGCTAATCGCTGTAAGTGTCCATTTATTTCAATATTTTAAATTGACTTATATTAAATAAGCCTTGTTTATACTACGCATTATACATATTTTCTTCTCTAGAGTAGCTTACTAGAGATAGTAATATATAACTCACACATTGCCCCTTCTTGCTACAAATTGTCCTGACGCACTACATGCACTGATATAATGCACAAATAATGACAAATAAACGTTAATAACAATGTCCTTTAGTGTCTGCAAGTTGATCCTGCTATCAGTATCGCAATTAGATAATCTGAATAATAGCTGATACATTATAGGAGCTACAATAAAATGTTAATTATTTATGTGTAATAATAAAATATTGTAGTTCTCTATAAAGAATTAATTGTTATGCATGAGTTGCACAAAACTAGAATGTTGTTAAATAAATTCAATATGAGCTATATCTGGCTATTATTCAACGCCTCCAAAAGTAAATTATTCATCTGATAACACTGCATAATTCATAATTGTTAGCAGCTTATTGTGTACACCATCCTCTCTCATGATAACCCAATAGTAGAATGATCTAATTAAAATCATATGAACTGGAAATGCAAGGGAGGTTGGTGCACAATTTCTCGCTTCAATATTCCACCGTTCAAACAATCTATGACATTTACATTAACGTGGCCTTAATTGTAGTTACGAAAATTCTCTCACTACAAAGTTACGAAGTATATATCCACGGCGTGCGGCTAGCGTGGTTAGCTTAATAAGTAATCGGTTAGCAAAGCGAACCCACCCCTTTGAATATATTAATTTCATTTGTACTGTTCCATCTCAAATTAGAGGACACCCCATCTGTGAAGGCTGTGTAATATTTAAATGAACATATTACTTTAATATTTTTCGATAACTATGGTAAATGTCAAATTAGCACATTTGGACAATTGTGTATTTAATAGTATAGTTATCAGCAATTTAATATACCCTGAAATTGAGTGAGAATTATTAATGGGAAACTTTACTATAAAGGTTAATCTGTCTTAGCGAGCTATTCAAAAACAGCCATGTATGTAGTGAAATCGCAAACTATCTTCTTTTGAAAACGGAAATGCATCGACATCATTGTTGTTATCATTTTCGTTCATTTTGGTTATTATTCAGGAAACGAAGTGAAACCTCAAATTAAATATATAACCTCATTTTACTCGTAATACTTATCCCAATAATACAATTCCTCAGGACGGTAATTATATGGTATACAACTGATAGGTTATATCGATCATTGTATAACCACAACAAGGGCTTGATTGCCATAGTATAATGCACGAAATTATTTATATGACAGTAAACGATAGGTACAAACAATGGTAAACGGTAACATCTAATATGCCGCAAGATCACAGTTGTTGACATTATAGTGATATAACACGAAAGGTTACATAACGAGGTAATCATTTCACAGAAATACTCACATAAAATTTTGGTATCATTCATGAAGACGGTTTTATTATCGAATTAACTTAGCGTAAGTAATGCACAAAATATAGTAAAATTTTAATTAAATAATTTTTAAAACTATGTTTCTATATTATAAAAGTAGCCTCTGCCGCCGCTGTTTAACTAATTTTGGTTTCCTTGAGTTTCGCTGCCACGTACCGCAAAATATTTAGCTTACATAAAAATGATATTTGGTACATTTTTAGATACATATTAAGTACACGAAATATACTTATATATAAACCATTTTTCAATTTTAAATTTAGTTTAAGTATTATTAAACGTCAAAATCAAAGGAAGGATATTTTAGCTGCAAGTTTGCGTCCTAGACAGACTATCACTAACAAGATCTTGAATTTTTGTTAGCATGTACCTACATAGTTGGATTTCTGCAGAAAGGAGCCTGTTATTCATTCTTTATTGAATTAATGATTTATTCCGTTTTTTATGCACTTCTGAAGTCAAAATGTATCTTCTCTACGTGAAAATATGTCATTGGACGAACAGATTACCAGCTTCTGTCTGTATGATTTATGGCAACAACGTTACAAAAGTGCCGATGACTGAAAGTACGTTAAATGGGGGGTAATACTTTGTCAATTTTGAATTCCGTTATATGACGGTCATACCTTCTAGTATATATAAAATGCTCTTCTCTCCTTTTGTCTGTAAGACATAGCGATACATTTGGCGAATAATCTAGCGAAATATCATCAACTTGGTGATGTTTCAACCCCAGATTGACGAAAATAACGTCAAAATTGCAAAAATATCGGCAGATTAATGAAAATGACGCCAAATTGATGAATTAATTATTTAAATATTTTAATATATTGAGTTCATTGCTTATTACGGATGCTATCAAAATTGCCAACTGCCAATTTAGAGTTGTGTGAAATATAAGGTAAAGGGGGTATTCTAAATAGATTTACATGTTGCCGCCTGTAAAATTTACAAATGTACAATTCAACGTTAAAACACTGTGTCGTGGATCTTATACATCGTTTTTTCACTGTGAATAAAGTAAATGCATTGCATTATATATGGAAGCCATCTGCCACCCACATCGGATTTTTTTATATTTAATGTTAGTAGTTCGAGCTATATAACTTATTGGCAGATCAGCCACTTTTGAATTGGAGGGCTCAGAGGTCAAGTCGTCTAACTGACATTTTTGTGAAAATTGAGTTAACAACCCCAGACGACTCATAATACCAATATCTTTTTATGGTAAAGTTGTCTAAACGAAACTCTAAATGATAATAGTCTACTTTTCCAATTTACTTTTTTACTATCTACATTGTAATAAGTAGTAGCAAGGTTAAGTAGTCCAAGTTAGCACAAATAGAGAGAAAAAAGAAAATGGCATTATGTATTTACACAGCAGAGGAGTGGGTTGAACTTATAAAAATGCCCGCATGAAACCGTCAGCATTTGATGTTCGTCGTGTAACAACTAATGTCATAAAATATTTACAGTGGCTATCACAGGTGTTCACATTTCGAAATAAAACAGCGGAAAAAATCAAACTTAACTGACTTAGCACTCGTTGGATTCGCATTGAAAAAGAAAAGCAAGAAATGAAATTTAAATATGCACTGGACAGCAGCCTACCATTTTAAGGTATTGATTTCCAGAAACAACAACGAGGTTACACTATGAAATTCAGTGCCCTTACTTTGTCCGCCAAATATAAAGTACCTGTTCCAATATCCAACGAGAAGTACAACGATCTCATTTCGCTCCTTAGTTATGTCACGACTTTTTCAAAAACTTGCAGTCAACTGGAAGAATCGGATAATCATTGTGAGAGTATCCTGATGGCTTCGAATCAAATAGTGAATAAGTTTGTTTTCAACAGTAGTTTGTTATTGTAAAGTGTAACAAATGCAAAAAGTATAATTATAATACATTATATGTCTTCATTTGGTCTAAACCATTACTTATTCACACTGCGTAAATCACTAAGTTCAAGTAGTCTAACGACCAAATACGTTTTTTCTTAATCAAAATATTAAAAAAATTTAAATTGCATATACCTATGGAATTACGTTTTGGCAATGCAACTTTTCCTATTTAGACAATTTTTCTAATTTAAAATAGGAATTTTTAATTTGCAATACAACTTAAAATCGTTTTCTGACGAATGGTCAAGTTATCAGTTAGACTTCTTGACCTCTGAGCATTGTGAAAGGTAAAATTAGCAACAGCTTACTCAAAAGAGGAAATAGTTTGTAGGCATACGGTACACTGGATGACACGGAATGGATCTCAAATTCCGTCTACAGCAACATTTATGTTCATTCACACTCTAAAATAATATGAAATTTTAGAGTGTGAAATCAATTTTTCATACATTAAATGGCATAAAAGAACATAAATGACAAATCTTGAATCAGACGTCTAAATAAAAATTCACTATGAACTTAATCCAACAGTTAAAATTCATGGATTCACGAAATATGAAGATAATCATGCCAGAATCAAACTCGCACAAATCCGTAATGGAGACGCCTTAAAAACTTAAGAACAATTATAAACTTTTCTTGCCGAGAAAGATTCTGGAGATACATTTCCATTTACGAAATGGCCAGTCCTTTAAAGTCATCAGAATAAATTTGAATGAAGGCATTACTTCACAAGCGAAGTTAAATTTACCATCTAATTTATTGGGGATTTTCAAAATTTCTATTGCCTGAGCATAAATTGGAGCAAACAATTTGGAATTCATAATTTTGCTGCAAGGTGTAGAAGAAAGACCAAGTCAAAAGAAAATTTTTCAGATCCATTCAATGGCCGTCTGATTAATTCGAAAGTTTCTCACCCTCTTTGATTCAGAAACTGTAGATTCAGCATCATCGAAATGCCATCCCTCACAAGACTGATAAAAGTCACATTTTTAGAACTTGTTATTGTCCCAGAAAATCAAGGAGACGTGCAATCTGTTATTTGAGTCACTGACAAAACCGACTCATAAAGACCAGAAGTATATGTGACCAAACTTTGGCTTTCTACTCCAAAACCCATTACACAAGACTTAAATTAGCATCTAGAGTAGTTAAAAATATTTAATTTAGCTCTATCTAATGAATAAAATTCTTGACAGGCGTTTTGAGAACGATACATTCGGAATTGACATGTCTCAATGTGAAAATAGCACAAAATCACATAAATAAGTGAAATAAAATACACAATGTCACAAACCGTATATAAACCAACGGGCCTACCGGGCAGAAAACACCGGTTCTAGTTAGATCACCGAAGTCAAGCAGCATCGGGCGCGGTTAGTACTTGGGTGGGTGACCATCTGGGAACACCTCGTGCTGTTGGCACATTTCGGACGCCGTATTCCGGTGGTTTGCGCGCTGGATTTGCACGCTGCCACAAATGCCGCGGTGTTCATGCGGAGTACGATCGTGTTAAGCATGTGGGTCCGTAAGTCCTACCGAGTGGTTGGTGGTAGGGGAAGGAGGGTACGGTCCCTGTGGATGGCTCCCCACTGGGTTCCGGTCTAAATAGAGTGGCACTTCCCGGCCGTCCAAACGGTTACCTTACACCTTTCTGGTAAGTCGGACGGTCTGGGTCTCAACAACAACAACAACGGACCGTATGTAATAAAGGAAAATGTCTACATGTGTGTACATAAATTTTGACACACCGGTACTTCAGGATCCGAGTAGGTGCACCTCGGCGTTATTTATTATTTGCTTTTAAATTTCAAATAATTATTGTAGTTATTTTATGTTTAGCACAATTAAAAATGATTTTTGGCGTTATTCATGCAAAGCGATTAATGGTCTAACATAGTATTATAGTTTTCATATGGAAAACAACCAAAATACTCAAAAATTCTCTCTCAAACAAACTAAACATTTTGAAAGGAATCCAAACGATTAATACACGACATTTCTTGTGATTTAAAAATATATATGCTTTTGTGATTTTTATACCTTCTTGATTTTCCTATTACGATAACAAAATTTGGCATTTATAATTTAACAGCAGTTTCTAAATGTATCACAGACTAGTAAAACAAAACCAATTTCTTTAAACCACCCATTGAGTATTCATAAATTTTTAACCGGACGTTCTCTTAGAATATTTTGAGCAACTGATTTTTTCCCTACTTCTGAATTGGCCCTTCCTGAGCTTTTCTACTGAAGCTACTCCCATTCATGGGGTACTAGTGTGAACCTTTGTGTTGTCCATTAGGGCACGACATCCTAATGTCTAATTGAGATTTGTGGTTTTTATTTGTAGCCTGAGAAAGGTTTTCATTCAAAACAGGATATTTGGAAATTGCGTATATTGTAATCTGTATTAGTAAGTGGTGGGCAGTTATTTAATATACATTTGAAATATAAAAATTGCGTTGTTTGGGGATTATTTGTCCAATATATAAATTGGTCAAATTGCGCTGAGATTGTTGAAATGCAGATTTATATTGTATCCGTTATTGTAGAAAGTAGTCACCGCAAGTGAATGAGTTTGGATTTTATTCGTGGGAGGAGAGGGGGGGCGGAGTGCGTTTCACGCCCGCTGTGACCGTGCTGATCCGTACGGATTGCATGCAATTTTTACTGTTAATTATACGAATAAAATTTATTTATTTCGTTATTGTATATATATATATATATATATATATATATATATACAGGGTGAGTCAGAACTCCTGGGCCAAACGATAAGGAGTGATAAATCACATTTAAACAAACAATATTTGTCATACAAAGCAGGGTCGTAACGCAAGAGGTGAATCGCTAGTGGACGGCACAACATACCTCCTATTTTTACAGCAGGTATTGCCACAGTTACTGCAACATGTTCCTGCCAACATTAAAGCATGTATGTGGTTCCAACACGACGGAGCACCACCCAATTTCAACGTGGATGTGCGCCACACCTTAGATGCTACATTCCCCGGGAAATAAACTGGTCGGGGTGATTCAATAGCTTGGCCTACACGATCGCCTGATCTCTCTTGTCTCGACTTTTTCTTATGGGTATATATGAAAAGTCCCATCTACGATAGCCCCATCGACTCCTACGAGGACCTTGATGCTAGGATTGCTGTTGCTGCCGGCATAGTCCAAGATACGGCGGGTGTTATTGCTAACGTGCGCCGCTCGCTACGTCGCAGGTGTGAAGCCTGCATTACTGCTGGTGGTCGCACTTTTCAGCAGTTTCTGTAACTTTGTCCATGCATTCTGCAATTTCTGTCAGTGAAATATACTTCTTGCCTACTCAGTCATTTTTGTGTTTTCTCTTTTAACGAGAGAGTCATCATTTCCTCACTTCATGAGCTACCACCTAGCGGTTTATCTCTTGCGTTATGACACTGCTTTGTATGACAAAAATTGCTTGTTTAGATGTGATTTATCATCCCTTAAAGTATGGGCTCAAGAGTTTTGGCTCACCCTGTATATATATATATATATATATATATATATATATATATATATATATATATGCACACATGGTGTCCCAAAAAGATTAACACGCGTTTTAATTTTTTACCTGTTAGAGATAAGTAGGAATTGTAAATTGCAGAAATGTTGAAAGTAAGGTAGGAAAAAAAACTACGTCAATGAAATATCCCTCCAATTAATTTTCAAAAGTTACACTTTTTAAATTTTTTTACGACCCGCTTAGATAAATTTGGTCAGTGAGAGAATTTTAATTTTTAAAACAACAAGATCATTAAAAAAGCCTGCATACCTGTATCTTTAAAATTGAGCGAGTTACATTTAATTGATAATTGAACATTGTGAATGGGCACCCTATATCAAATTAGAAATGTAAATTTGTGAAACATCACAAAAATATAAACTGGATGATAATACATAGGATAACCAACCGCGTAGTGAGTTCCACTGCTTTATATGTTCTCTGTCTATGTAATGCTTTATTTAGATGCATTTGTGATAAAAAAATTTGATATATATTAATTTATTTTTCATCTAAACAATTTCCATCGTCAGTTTGTTTATGATCCCTATTTTCACTGATGAAACAGCCTTTCATATGGCACGGAAAAGTGGCATAAGTCAGATTTTTTCTTTATCATAATTCAGTTGATTTTAAAGATACAGATATACGGTTTTTTAATGATCTTCTAAAATTAAAAATAAAAATTCGTATAAAAACTTAAAAGGTGTAACTTTTTGAAAATTAATGGGAGGACTATTTCATTACCGTAGTTTTAAGTCCTACTTTCTTATTTTCAACACTTTTGCTATTTACATTGCCCCCATATCTCAAACAGGTAAAGAACTAAAGCTCGTTTCAATCATTTTGGGACACACTGTATATACATGTATATATATATACAAATATATATATATATATATATATATATATATATATATATATATATATCTATATATATATGTGTGTGTGTGTGTGTGTATGCATGTATGTATGTATTTCTGTGTGTGTTCATGTATTGCCCAAAATTAGGACTCTAAAATAGAAAGAAATAAAACCTCACATACTAACTCATTCAACAAATTTCTCCTGCATCGGAACACGCAATTAAGTATAATTTTCATCAGCTTACTGTCACATTTGCATCAATTACTTAATATATTTTATCAATTACTTTACCTCACGATAGTAACTTATCCGCAAAGTAACACCGCATAATCGTAATTATTAGTTGCTTTCTCTACGTACCGTGATCGGTCGACAGATCCCTAAATTCGGGTGATTTGATTAAATTCATATGAACTGGAAAACCAAGGAGAAATTGGCGCAATATTTATAGCTTAAGTAATTTACGATTTAATTTGCTTGTGACATTTTCATTAGTCATCGTCCTGGGTGTAAGTTGAAAGACTCTTCATATGGATTACTATAAGGTTAATTCAATAGTAATCGGTTAATGGAATAATTCGTTCTACTTCGATATATAAATTTTATTGTGTAGGTAATAAACTGCAGCCCCATTTGTGCTGACAATGTAATATGCAAATACGTTTATTGCTTAGTTTTATCAGATTATCTCTGCAGAGAGCCATAATTCTGCATTGTGACACATTTCAGAATTATAAGTAAGATTGTTGGTTTTATCAATTGAAGTATCAGCAAGTGTAAGGTAGCCATTAGTTTTCGAGATTTAAAGCCAAGAAAAATTTATCATAAATACTACATTTGTTTTCAAATGAAGTAATTACTTAAAAAAGTTATAGCAACAAGTAAAGGCGATTTCTATGGATTGATTACTGTTGTCTGTGTTGTTGCTTTGTATTTCTATCTTTAAAATATGCCTCTTAAGTCTTCTGCGCTCCAAAACTATTTGGTTTCGATTGAAAGAATGTGTTTACTTCAGAATGTGTGTAAATTGGATAATCCTTTTTCGTATTAAAAACAGGATTATCAACAAGACTGGATAAGTATTTTAATTTCCTTTATTCTATACTTAGGTACAGAAATTAGGTCGTTGACTTTACCCTCATTTTATACAAATATTTTCATGAAAATCGTTGGCTCAGTTCAGTACATATTTTTATGAGAATCCGTATTTTTGGCCTTTCCTTTTCATACATAAAATATAATGCATCGTTGAAATATGATATCGATAAATTAATACAAATAGAACGAGTTTAAATTCAAACATTTTATCGTGAAATATTTGGAACCAAACCACAGGGCGATCAAACCTTATTATTCCTACGACCCTGCTGGGTCAAAAATTTTATAAACTTCCAATTTCTTAACACATAATTGCCGGGTATTTTACTCTAATATATATGTAATTTGATATTTATAGTGTATGGTATATGATGAGGATTGTAGATAGAAATATACAATGAGAGAGCTACTACCTGCCTATTACTCCGTCGGATTTTTTTTTTCTATATTTCCAGACTGTATAATCTTTCGAAACTACTGCGAGTAAGGAAAGTACAATAGTTTTGTTGATGTCCGTACCATTATTTCAAGCCCCTAAGTCTATTCCATATAAAATTCTCTGTGGTTAACTTTTGAGTTAACTTTTTGTTACTCTTAAGAAATGCACTTTGAGGCCTAGGTCAAAGTGTACCTTCACGTCTAAGTATCTTGCCGAATGATGCCTACCCTCTTTAAACTGACATGTGGCCTTTATAGTCGTAGTCAATTTGTATGTTTAAAAATGGCTACGTGCGACTTGAAAAATTGTTAGGAACCTTCTGCAAGGCATATATACCTGGAATCACAGCTCTGGTTCTTTGGAAACTGGCGCAAATCATTTTTAGATTTCATAACATTTTGAAAAGTATGTTGGTTGTAATACAAAATGCTATCCTCAATTATGTTTCTATTTAAGTTCAAATTAGATTACAAATTATGAATATAATAGATTTTTAATTAAAAACACGTGGTGCCTTTTGTGGTTTCAAAATAAGTATTTTACTACCACGATCTATAATCATGAACAATTCATGATCTTCATGTCTACATTTTGGAGGAGAATCCTTTGGTTGACCCTCAAATTCCTCTGATTTCTTGTGAATTGCCTGCGGTGAGAGGGAAAATTTCCTGGTAGCCAGAGGTGGAAATTTTAGTCTAATGACTTTCTGTTCTGTTGTGGGGCAAAGCAAAACGACTTCTACGTTCTTGAACCTAAGTAATCTGCATATATTTTGTGAGATGAGGTGTATTAAGTCTTTGCGTTACTTCAGTGTTTTATTCTTATTTCAATTGAACTATCTAATATTTGCATTAAATATATTAATCATATTAATTTAATTACTCAGTGTATAATAATGAGTTGCAAAATATATTTTCCTGATTCAAACATTCTTCTAAAAAATCAAAAGAAAATAAATTTAGGTAAGAAACTATACTTAATTTAAAATTTATTCAATGAAATTTTTTCTGAACATATTGCTTTACTCTGAAATAACATATATATAATTTATAATAAATATTCAGGCTGGTTGTTTACCTTTAAACACTTTTCATATGTAGGTATCACATGTATGCACAATCAATATATTTCTTTAGCAATTCGTCTAACAAGGAATTAAAATTTATATTCTTCTAACATTAAAAATTATGTAAGTGATTAAACTTTAATTTCAAATATACTCTCGTATGTAGCAGATGTTTCCTTATGGTTTGAATGTTAATTCATGAACAATTTAAAATTTTTACATAGTTAGAAAAGAAGAACTAGAACATTTCCATTGTTTATATTTTACTAGCGAAACATTCTAAATCGATTAATATTTTTTGTTTTGATTTGAAAAAATATCAAACGAGCTGTTCCTATCTGGTACCGTTCTGACTGTACAAAATTACTCAGATTCAAAATTATCTATACTTAAATAAAATAAATTTACTGTAAAAGCTCAAACATATTTTGTTCCTTAGATGTACTATGTAACGGCTTTATACATTGTATCAAAAATGAAGAATTTTACTATAAATTCATACATACATTAAATATTATTGCTTTTACTAGTGAATAAATATAAATAAATATTTGATTTTTAACTCATAAAAATGCTATCATAAATGTATGAGTTAATGGTAAAAAAGTGCCATCCAATATGTAAAAAACATATTAATTTCTTTATTATTGTGTTCAATTTCTCTTATTTAAAAATATGAATAAATATTAATTATATATACTGCCTTCCAAAAGTTTAGCAAATTCTCAAATAGCGAACGCATCCGCGGGTTTTTATTGGGTGAAACTTACTGTTAAAGAAAACTTAAACAACGTATTTAAACACAAATTAAATAATACTGCAGCATACATCTGCTTCAAGGATACGTTGGATTCCCTTTGTCAGTGCAAAAAACTTACAAACCCGAAGTCAAAAAGACGAGATTGACATAAAGAGAACAAACATAGGGGTTTATATACCCAATACCTGGATTAAGAGAGCAAATCAGAAAGCATAATGAAACACAGTCGAGCCAACCAGAAGGCAGAATGAAGAGCAGTTCAGCCAATTAGAAAACGAGGAGAAACACACAAGATTGGTGAGCGCGAGTATACAAGAGGGATATCACGACTAGACGAGTGAAGTTCTAAGAACAACAAATGAGACCCTACAAAACGAAAACGAGGTTAAAACGACATATGAGAGTACCAAATTCTAATAAATGAAACAAAGAACGTGGATTTTTGCTTCTTTATATGGTACTTCGCCAGACGGTGGACAAAAAATGGAGTACTGGACAAGTCATTAACTAAACTACTAGAATTATTCTGCATATAGTAGGCTTCAAAGAAGTCAAGGTCATAGAAGTCAAGATCATGTATTTTGTATGACCCTCGCTGCAGAAAACTCAAAAAGGTAGCTAAAATTATAGCAATGTTAAGAAATTGAAGATTTATTAAATTCTTGTTTTTGACATAGTTTTCATAAGCCTTAATACGATATTTTAAAGTTCGTTTATTTTGACCAATGTATAAAAATAAAAAAACATTAGCAAGACATACTGTAAATGCCTGATCAATTAGAGATTTTAGAAGGGTGTTTACTATTACTAAAAGTTTACTAAAAGGTTTAAACTAAATTTGAATGTCTCAAGGTGTTTGGCAATCTGCTCGGGAGTTCAGCAATTTGCTTAAAATTGAGCAAATCCATAGTAGAACAAACGTTCACAGCACGATGAACAAACGTTTCGAAAGCAGCAATTTTCTAGTTAGGCGGATAGCAGAAATTTTTATGTGGAGATAAAGATCCAAAAAACGATTTACGAAAGACTGTAGTGAAAAATTTATCATCGTTGCGTATGACCAAGACATTCAAAGACGCTAGACGATTGTTGTTTTCTTTTTCATAAATGAACTGAATGCAAAGACCAACGGAATTCAAAATATACAAAATACACTCAACATCATGAGAAAATTGATACAGAGGAGCAAAACTGTATTCAACATAACGAGAATAAAAAACAAACTGGATACTTAAAAAAATTAACTTAAAAAAAAAGCATATAGATATCAATGAGAATAGCTGGGCGTGGATTACCCATAGCCAAGCCATCAGGCATAATGTAGAATTATGAAAATCAAAAGAATTTTGCGATAAACAAATGCTGGTAAGAGATAGAAGTTCAACAATTTCAAATCCAAAGACATTGAATTCATGCAATCGTTTCCTGAGACAAAACAATGCACCCTCCACAGGGAAATTTGTAAGGAACTAACTACTTAACATCAAAGAAGACCATTGTCAAACCACGAGAGTTTTAACTCTGAATCTGCATGACAAATTGGATAGAATTTTGGCAAGTTTAAATGTTATTCTAAGTAGAATGTTATGTTGTACATATTAACATATTATACTGTCAACTTATGTAGTCAGACAGGCGTCACTATTGTGTTTTTTGCTAGGCGCGTTCATTGCAGAAGTACAGTAGGGAAAAACACAAATAACAAACAAAAAATAATACACAGTTTGAGAAGGGCTAAATTCACTATTTGTTCAATACTATATATTTGTTCAATTCTGAACTTGTTCAGTACCACATTTGATAAGGAATTCAAAATTTTCAGCATTGTATTTCAAAATATAATTGGTTTAAATATACTCTATAACAAAAAAAAATCGACGAACCAAGAAGGAGTTGTCGATTGTAATGAAATTTCGTATGCAAAGACATTTTGAGCAACCATGCAAATGAATAAAATTTGGTGTCCAATGAATAAATAGTGGGAGCTCCAGCGCATCGGAACTGCGCATTCAGCAGGTGTATATAAGGAGCGGTTCTGAATCTGTGGTCGAATATTCTGTTGCATTTCGACTGCGGATAGCTTACATCTTTGGTAGTCATTTCTGGCACACTAACAGCACAGCGGTACGTAGACACCATTCTACGACCGGCTGTGTTACCGTTCCTTTTGCGAAACCCCGGACTTGCTTTTCAACAAGATACTACCCGTCCGCATACGGCATGTGATGCTATGAATTTTATTCAAGCTTGCCCAACACTTCCTAGGCCAGCAACCTCTCCTGATCTCTCTCTCATAGAGCACATTTGGGACGTTATGGGAAGGCGATTGCAACCATCCCGGAATGTTGATGATTTAGCCCGACAATTGGAGATAATTTGGCAAGGCATTCCGTAGGACACTATCCGTGAACTTTATCAGTCTATGCCACACCGAGTGACATCTTGCATCCAGACGAGAGGTAGACCAAAGCCTTATTGA
The DNA here is from genome assembly GCA_951213105.1 of Amaurobius ferox. NCBI lineage: Eukaryota > Metazoa > Arthropoda > Arachnida > Araneae > Amaurobiidae > Amaurobius > Amaurobius ferox. Next base: position 131,621,057 of record OX578148.1, read on the forward strand.
CTTCTCCCTTTGTGTACGCCCAAACTCTAAATCATTAAATTGTTCTGTAATTTTAAGCGTTTCTCTTTCTATGTATGTTCTTCACATCCACCAGTTTTTATCACAATCGGACAACTCATTCTTGGTGCGTCGATTTTTTTGTTATAGAGTGTATATTGGTTAAAAAATAATTTTAAAAGGTATGAGTATATTCTTTTGTAAAAAATTCTAAAAATAAAACCACATTTATGATATTAAGTGATTTACATATATTTTAAGCACCCATACTTCCTTTTCTTTAAATTAGGGCACTTCTACTGCACAATTTTCTCGTCGAGCTTTACGTATTCCGCTATTTAATAGGATATTTTACTTCTCATTTCATTTCAAATATAAAATCCGTTGAAACAAAATAATTATTTACATGAACTTCAGAAAATATTATTAAAATTTCAATTTTCTAGCCCAATACAAAAATTTAATGGCTAATATAAAAAATTAGAAAAATACTTTGATAATTTTTTTGTATAATGCAGACAAATTTATGTATCTTAGATATTTTGTAATTATCTATACAAATATCCAGTTTAGTGATAAAATGATGCAATTTAGCAAGTGTAAACACAAATTTCTATTCGATTTAATGTATCATTTTAATGAAACATGAAATTGGTTCTAGTTTCTATTATAAAACTATAATTTTTTCTTAATAGTTAGAATATAAGCATGAAATACAGGAGCTTATATATTTTGCAACAGTTAATATAAATATAGTGAAAATATTGGAAATAATTTTGATAAAAACAATTTACTTTTAATAGAGTCATTATGTATCATTACATGCTACGATGCAACTAAATTGTAACTAAATGTTGACTCATTTTATGATTATATTAGAATTTGGTTGATATTATAATTTAAAAATGTGTTTTAACATAAATATGGCAAACATAGTTATAATACTAAATACTGAATTAATCGGTTAACAGTACATAATTCAATATCATTTAAAAATAAAATATTATTGGAATATAATAGACAATAAAATACATGTGCAGTAAAATTTATTGTTTATATTTAGGAAACTATCAGCTATTGATAGACGCTATATTTAAAAAAAAATATTAAAAGTAAAACATCGAAAAAAAAAACGTAAGAACAATATGAATAAAACTTTATTTTTTACTTTACCAAATAATGGATGTACAAAGACATGGAGATTTTTTTAATGGAGTATTAAAATCATATAAGGTAGTAAAGGATAGTATCGAGGTAGTAAAAGGATTGTATAAGTTAGTAGAGGATAGTTCAAGGTAGTATCAAGTATTGGAGTACAACAATCAAAATCAATAATACAGATTAAACCAGACTTTATAACTGGGTCGATCAAATTTCCACATCAGAAACTTTGAGGCGATTCAAGTAATTATTATTGACGATTTCGAAAAATCGCCAACATGGCAATTTGTAGTTTGTAATCATGCTTTTTATGTAGAAAGAATCACCATTGAACGTTTCACACTCTTTATAGAACTGATATATGCAGATCAAATGTTATTGCAAGATAAAATACTATATTTTTATGGTGTTCAATGAATACAATCATAGATGGCACTTAGTTGACATTAAATTATACCTATATCCCTTTTTATCTTCCTTTGCACTCATTCCTCTTTTGAGCTTCGAGTTTCTTGCATTGACGAAGGGGATCCAATGTATACTTGAAACAGCTATGTGTTGCTTTGTCATTTTCTTTGAGCTTATAAACGATGCTCAAGGTTTTTTAATCCTTCGAACAAAATGTATTCAATTTATTGATTTCCTCTGCTTCAACAGAAGTAAACAGAGTGCACTGCAACTATTTTTCATTTCTTCATGACTTCCAAACTCAATAGTTTTTCTAATCATTCTTAAATCATTTGAGCTTTTTTTTAACATGTAGGCGTCGTACTTGTGCTGCTCCTCGTTTCGAATTGGCTGGACTGCTCTGCATGCTGCTTTCTCATTGGCCATCTCTTAATCCAGATCTTGTGTTTATAATTTTCTTTGTATCATTTTTTGAAATTATTCCTTTTTTGGATTCCGGGTTTGTGGGTTCTCTTGCACTGTCGATGTGGATCTAACGTATCCTCAAAAGAGCGGTATGCTGCTTTATCATTTTATTTGTGCTATAAATTCAAAACTTAGCTGTGTCATGTTCATAGCTGCAAAACTAAAGAATAAGGAATGTCAATGAGCTTTAAATGAAACTGCTACATAGGAGACATTACAAAGTTTGAAATCAACATTTAAAGGAGAACCAACCTTCGGTGATCTAAATTCACTAATTTTATAAAGTCAAAAATCACCTGATAAACATTCCTGTACTAGCAACAAAATTACTTTTACTCCACAGTTTTTCTAATCTCTGTAGGGATCAACAGAGTCACGAGGCCTCAAAATTATAGAACATGAATTCTGAACTAGACGGAGCTCGGTTCTTAGTAAAAAACCTACTAATTACGTCCAAGTTTAATGAGGAAAAGTTTTGCAATCATTTCTTAACAATATACAACATAGTTGAAAACATAGTTGACATAGTTGACATTGGACATTATGTCTGTCTGTCTGTCTGTCCGTTCGCACGATAACTGCTGTTTTGTTAAATGAATTTTGCAAAATGAAATTTTAGTATGTTGTTGAGACGGTCTGTGGAACATACGGGAATGTAAATTAGTAATATCACCCAATTAGTTTTTTATTGAACTCCGGTTGAAAAAATGAAATATATTGAACCCCATGGGATCTAATATTTCAAACATTTTTTTAAGCAAAGTTAAAATTCCCAAATTGCTTCAAAAATTTTCGAAAATATGCAAATTGTACCGTAAAATATATAAAAAAAAATTCAGCAAAAGTTTTTAAAATAAAAATTAAAATAATAATTACACCCATATAATATGAAGAGATCACGTGATCCACTTCAAAATAAAATATGGAATCCATCTTTTTTCCCAGAGTAAAAATCATGATTTTTAAAGATCTTGTAAATTTAGATTTAGTGTTGCATCCGTCCTAAAACCGTTTTATTTTTTATTAAATTCTGTGCATATATATTCTGCGCCAACGGAATCATAATATTTTTAGTTTAAATGATCATCAAACATTGGATTTTTCTGCAACGAAGCCTAATTTAAACGTATGCAGAATGTAAACAAATCAAGCTGTAAGATGAGCCGTATAAGAATAGCTGAATTTTTGCTAACGTAAAATTATTTAGCTCTGGAGTCTGGAATAAAGCTGATATGAATGAAATATTAATTGATTTTACATAGAGAAGGACATGATTAAACATTTCCTTTTTCGATAAAGTTTTAAGCATAGAGTTAGAAAGTACTTTTACTTCCACGGTTTTAAGTTTTTAAGTAAAATAAATTATTGTAGTATTGCGATAAATGAAAGAAATTGAATAAAAGTGTATGAATGAAATATTTACTGCTTTAACATAGAAATATAGGCAATTTATATTTCGATGACGGCATTTGAATAAAGTTCATTTGAATAAAGTTTGGAATATAGTTGTTATTAATATTCATTGATTTTACATAGAGAAGCAGACGATTTTATAGCATTGGCTTTTTCGATGAAGTTTTAAGCATGGAGTAAGAAAGTACTTTTACCTCCTAAGTATTAAGTTTCAAGTAGAATAAATTATTGTAGTACCGTGATAATTTATGAGAATATAGTAAAGTGGCTGTAAGATGAGTTGTATAAGAATTGTTAAATATTTTCAAGCAAAATTATTTAACTCTTGTGTCTGGAATAAATTGTATGCATGAAATATTCAGTGCTTTTATACAGAGAGCCAGATGATTTATATTTTGATGTCGTCAGTTGAATAAAGTTAATTTTTTCGATGATGATTTAAGTTTCCAAGTAAAATAAATTATTGTAGCTCTGTGATAATTAAACAAGAAAGATCAATCATGCTTAAAGCATTGATTATGAAACACTTTCCAACTTCAATGCAATTTTATTAAAAAAAGTCGAAAATGCAATACATTCCTCGGTAATATTTTAAAACTTATCACAATACTACATTGATTTATTATATTTGAAAACTTAAACCTTCATTGAAAAAAATTAACTTCATTCAAATGACGGCATTGACATATAAATTGCGTGGTTTAAATATCTCTAAAATGCAATGCATTCCACGGTAATATTTTTAAATCTATCATAATACTACGATAATTTATTATATTTGAAAACTTCATTGAAAGCAACTGAAATTAATTCAAATGACGTCATCGAAAAAATAACACGCCTGGATCTCTCTATTAAAGCAGGATTTCATTCATAACTTTCTCCATTTCATTCGTCACAATACTATAATAATTTATTTTATTTAAAAATTAAGACCATGGAGCTACAATTCATAAACTTTATGCTTAAAACTTCATCGAAAAAAATCGTCCTTCTGTTTATAAAATCAATTAATATTTCATTCATATCAGCCATGCAGACTCCATGGACTGAATTATTTTGTGTTAAAGAAATACAGCAATTCTAATACAACTCTTTCTACATATTTTGCTGTTTACATTTTACATAGGTGAAAAATAGGCTTAATTGTAGAAATAATCAAATTTGAATGAGAATTTAAACTCAAATATATTGTCATTGTGTTGTTTTAGTATGTAGATGCACAGAATTTAAGCAGAAATAAAGTAGTTTTAGGATGGATACAACATTCAATATGAATTAAAAAGAACTTTAAAAAATCACGAATTTGAAACAAGATGGATGCCATATATCATTTTGAAGTGGGTCATGTGATCGTTTCATATCATGGTCACGTGATCGTTTCATATAAGATGTGTAATTATTATTTTAATTTTTATTTAAAAAACTACTGGATATATTTAGCTGAATTTTTTTTTATATATTTTATGGAACAATTTGACTATTACCTAAAATTTTCGAAGCAATTTGTGAATTTTAAATCCGCTTAAAAAATGTTAGAAAAATTAGGTCCCATAGGGCTCAATGTATTTCATTTTTTCAACCCGGGTTCAATCCAAAACTAATTGTGTGATATTATTCATTTATATTCCCATAGGTCCTACAGACCGTCTGAACAACATACTAAAATTTCATTTCGATTAAGTCATTTTTACGGCAGTTATCGTGCTAACGGACAGACAGACAGACAGACAGACAGACAGAATGAACAAAGTCATAAACACTTTTCAACTTTGTTGTAAAGTGTTAAAAAATATCACCGCTGAATGTATCACATTTTGGAGATGCGATACATTCATCGGATTGCATTTTAGTTAGAAAGTGTTTCATAGTCAATGCTCTATGCATGATTCATCTCTCTTGTATTATATTTCCAAATATTATGTATTTACAATTAATTTACATTTATATTTTAATCTCCAATAAACAATTGCTTCGAGATAATGTAAAAATCAAAGCTTATATAAATGATCTTTTAAAAATTAAAAAACACTTTTTTATTAATTTAAAATACTTAATCATTGAAATCCTAATGAAAACAATTTATTTTGAATACATTGTAATTACCAATTAGTATTCCATTTTTAAATACAGGATTCTCTAAAAACGTAAAAAATATTTTCTTCGATTCGGCTTAGTGATTGACTAATTATAGAACTATTTAAGAACAAGGTGCATAATTGCCGGATAATTATTCTGCTATCTATTTTTTCAGATGTCTCTACCGTTGATTTATGGCCCTAGCAGCAGAAGTTGATTCACCAGTTCTAATCCTTCTCTGTATAACAATGTTTCCGATTTAAGAAACTCTTGTTTTCGTTGTTTTAACTGGGAACTCAAAAGGGGCAGTTACGGACAACATTTTACGGTTGTAAACTGAAACCGTGATAAATTAGGAAAAGTGCAATTCTTAAATATAAAGCATTGCAGTTTTAAAATCGTTTTCAATTAATTGTAGAAGCATTTTTATTAAAATTATTTTGTATTAAATGAATGATTACTTTGTATTACTTTGTTTTAAAAAATATGCGAGGAAATTCATGACATTATTTGTTATTCAAAGATTTAAATATACTTATGCAAACAAAAACATTAAACATACGTAGGCCAGTATTTGAGATTTTAGGAAATAATTTGCAATGTTTTTTTTGTTTTTTTTTGTATGAGAATAAATCGTTTTATTGGTTTTCAAAACATTCTCCTTTAGCATCAATATATTTAGCATCAATATATCATTCAAACCCGTTATGCCGTTCAGAAGTTGGTATAGCAGAAATACGTGATTGATAAGCACCAGCTGATTCTTTTGAGCTGTTAAATAATTGACGGCTGTTAAATCGTGTGAGGTATCTGTTTGGATGGCCGGGACAGTGACACCCAAATTATAACATAACCCACTGAGGGTGAAATCTACAGGAACCGCTAACCCTTCATCCCTACCACCAACTTCTAGGCGGGACTTACGGACCCACATATTTAACGTTTTCATAAACCACGTGAACATGGGGGACGATTTGAGCAGAGACGAAAATCGAACGTGGGTCGTCCGAATGCAATCCCAGCGCACTAACCACTGGTGTGTCCTACCCGCTTTGTGAGCCATAATAACTCATAGTTCGAAAATCCCTTGAACTTAAATCCATGTTTTATCACTATCTTAAGTGACTTTGGTATAAGTGTATTAATTAATATAAAAAAAATAATGGGAATAAACGAAATAAAGTTACATATTAAGAATATTTTTATTTATTAATTTGATTAGATTGATTAAAATTTATTATTAATTTGGTGCAATTAAAGGTAGTTACATCATCAGGAACAGTCAAGAAGTTGTAAAGTCTTTAAAATTTAAAAAAAATCAATTATACTTTAAAACCTATGATTTTCAGGAACTCTGCAACAATATTGATCTTGAAGACCTATCTCACATCCTAAACCGTTTATATGAGGTATATGACTTGAAGAAGATTATAGAATTCATTAAATACAAGTCTTTAATAAGTATTGTCATAAAAGAAAAATACCTTTTTAATGGAATTTCTTTCTATTAGCAAATTAAAGGCATCCCCATGGGAGGGGGGTGCTCATCTATATTTGCAGATTTGTACCTCAACTATTATGAAAGCCAATCACATCTTAATAATGAAATCATATACTTACGTTATGTGGATGATTTGATAATTGGATATGAAGAGAATTATAGCATGAATTTTGATTTCTACCCACCAAACTTAATCTTAAAAGAAAATCCAACTACACTTAACAATGTAGTGGAATTTTTAGATTTAAGCATCGATTTCAGTAAAATACCTGTAAATTTTACTATCTATGGTAAAAGAAAAATTTTTAATATACCTATCACCGGTCTGATAAATTGGAATTCCAATCTTCACTCGAATATCTTTAGGAATGAATTCTTGGGAGTATTGGCTAGAATACAAAGAATCATCAACAATGACGACATCCGTATTGATTTTGATAGGGCATTTCTACAACATGCATATCTACAGCAATACCCCATTCCTTTTATGCAACATTATATTAATAATTTCCATGGTAATAATAATGAATATCGTTAAGTTAAAATCAATTTTATCTCAATTTGGTGGATGAAGGTTCGCATACTATGAATAACAGGGCCGCAGAACGATAACACGCAGATATATAAAGGTCATAGTAGTCTGAAGGACTAGTATGCCATCCAGTAATGGACTGCACCTTATCATTGGACATTTCTTTCTCAACGGTCTTGTGATGATTGTTATTGTTACTTCGGAGGTTGGCTTCAGCCAGGGCTGGCGTCCAAGAGTGCAATGCCCCGGCAATTATGGCATGCATGTTGACAACTAGGGTGTAAGGTCACAACCCCTTACCGTCATTAAGTTAGCTTCACGCTACGCCTTCCTTCTTTTTCCAATTTTTTACACGCTATTTATACTTTTTATATTTGTATCGTGTATAGTATTTATAGCTGCTTTGCGCATAAATGCTATAACACTTCAATATCTTTAATAATTTCCACTTTCAATCTTATATATTATATATATACTATATATTTCAAGGTGAGAATTTACAAAATAGGAGTCTGAAAAGAAACATTTAATAGAAGTATGTTTACTATAGCATTTTTCTATCTCTATCTTTTTCTAAGTCTCAATCTTATGGCAAAGCATGCTTTTCTATCATTTCATTTTTCGAACGTTTTGGTGTAAAACACACCCTCTGGAGAACGTTTTCGAAAAAACTTTTCCAGGGTGTTTTATCGAACGATGGAGTTGTGTACCAAATTGCAAGTCTCTATCTCTTCGGGAAGTACCTAAAAAAAGTCGTAGCTAACAGACAGACGGACACTTGGTAATTAGTATGTACTAGCCGAACACCCGTTGAAAATCAACGGTCTGGCAATAAGCAACCCCTGAATATTTTCATTTTTTTTAATAATTCGCGTTTCTCATTTATTCGGCAAATCGAATATTTTAGTGAGCGAACCCCCTAAAGAAGAAAATATTGGAAATTTTAAATTGCGCACGTCTTCCTTTCAAACTATCTACCAGTACACCAAATTAAAGTCTCTATCTCATCCCGAAGTATAATATTTTATCATTTCCCTTTTGGAACGCTTTTCTGTGGAGCACACCCATAAGTGAACATTTTTGAAAAACTCTGTTCACCTTGGGTTTCTTATCAGATAATTGACCCATATAAGAAATATCAAGCTTCTATCACATTTAAAGGAGGCGTGTCTCATTTATTCCGAAAATCGACATATTGGTGTTCGGCACCCCTAAAGTAGCAAATATTAGAAATCTGAAATTGCACACTTTCTTCCTTTCAAACTATCTACCAGTACACCAAATTTGATGTGTCTCTTCTAGCATGTTTCTCTATTACGTCATATTTCGAACGTTTTTCTGTCTTGCACCCTCTTAAATGATTATTTTTGAAAAACCGTAATAATCATAGGGATTTTTTATCAAATGATTACCACATATACTAAATTTCAAGCCTCTGTCACATTGTAAAGAAGACGTTTTTCATTTGTTCGTCAAATCGACCATTTTAGTGTACGGTACCCCCTACGGTAGCAAATGTTGGAAAACTAAAATTACACACTTTCTTCCTTTCTAACTATCTACACGTATACCAAATTTGAAGTCTCTATCTCATTGCGAAGCATGCTTTTTCTATATTTTCACCTTTCGAATGTTTTCCTGTGGAGTACCCACCCCTCTTAAATACACATTTTTGAAAAACTACATTCTTCATGGGTTTTCTATTAAATGATTCGCCCATATACCAAATATCAAACTTCTCTTAAGTTCTAAAAGAAGTGTTTCTATTTCATTCCGAAAATCGAACATTTTTGTATGCGACACCTCCCAATGTAGAAAATATTAGAAAACTGAAACTGTACACTTTCTTCCTTCCAAACTATCGACCTGTACACCACACATCAAATCTCTATCTCAATTCACCTTTCGAACGTTTTCCTCTGGAGCACCCCCTTAAACGGACGTTTTTGAAAAACTATAATCGTCTTGGGTGTTTTTATCAAATGAGTATTCCATATAACAAATTTCAAGTCTCTACCAAATTTTAAAGGACCCGTGTCTCATTTTTTCGGTAAATCGAATATTTTGGTATGCGGCACCCTCTTAAGTAGAAAATATTGGAAATCTGAGTTTGCACAGTTTTTTCCTTTCGAACGATTTATCCATACACAAAATTGAAGTCTCTATCTTATGGCAAAGCATGTTTTTCTATTATTTCACTTTTTGAAAGTTTTGGTGTAAAGCACCCCCCCTCTAGAGAACGTTTTTGAAAAATTCGATTTTTCTAGTGGGTTTTACCGAACGATCGAGCCGTGTACCAAATTGCAAGTCTCTATCTATTTTGGAAGGGCCTAAAAAGTGTGACAGACAGACAGACAGACGGACACATGACAATTATTATATATAGATAGATATTTTTGGATAGGTTGGACGGTTTGGGTAAACGTTAATAAATATACCGATAATATGTACTTATTCCAGTTGTTGGACTGCTGCTTTAAACCTCTAATTCACATAGGGGTTTAACAGACGGTCTGGATAGTGAAAACACTGAGGACGACGCAGGACAACAAGTTAATAGTGCTCATTCAAGATTCATTAAAAGTATTAACAAATAATTCAGTCAGTAGTAGTGAGAATTCATATTAAATTTTATGATTTTTCATTTTGGATTAAAAAAATCTGATGTGGGCACCACATGACTTTCCATATATAATGTAATGAATTTACTACTTTTACAGTAAAAAAAAATAGGTTTTTCTTATAGTCGATACTAATATTTTTACCAAGATATTGAATTTTTGACAATTAGTCGTCATTTTTATTGATTTAGTGTCATTCTTATCCATTTGGCGAGATTTTCGTTAATTTGGCAACATTTCAAAAAGTCGCCAAGTTGGCGACATTCCACCAAATTCGTCGCCAAAATCTCGCCAAGCGTTATGGACAAAGAGATAAGTTAGTCTTACAGCAGATAAATGACTATTGGCGTTCAAATACAAAAGTATTACTCAAAGTATCTTTTTCATGAATGGAACGAGCTAGAGAGAGATCCACGAGAATGATGTCATCCAATTTATCGCATGGTATTACATATGAAAAGTGAGCATGTTTCTCAATAGGAAATATTTTGTTTTTAATTTTATATGACTTTTTGATAATTTTTATAAAAAATGTGCAATATCTCGAGAACGGTTCATGTTAGCGCTCTAAAATTTACGTCAATCGTTTTCTAATGAAAAATTACATATGAAATGTCTATTTGTGTAGCTTTATTCGTGGTTTTGATTTTTTGACGATTTTTTCAAAATTTCATTCGAAAATTTAGGGGGGTTCCGAACATTCGATTGCGTATAAAAACAACATACTTCCAGTGTTTATGAATTGTGATTTTTGTACCAAATTTGGTTTAAATCGGTCCATTCGTTCCTCAGTTATCGTCTCCACAGTCTCACTGACACACACACACACACAGACATCACTTCAAAAATGTTTGATTCGTGATCAGGGGTGCTTAAAACGTGCTCTCCCGTCGAAAACTCGAATTCGAATTTTCGACCCCGTCACAATACTTTCCTTATACATTATGTATATAAGGAAAGTAAAAATATGGAGAGTAAATAATAAATGTCACTAGTTTAATGTAAAATATCACCCCTTTCGCAAATTTCGAATGTGAAAAGATTTATGTGCAACGATAATACAACGTACCTAAGGGAAATGACTCGAAATTTTATTTATTTTTTAATTATACTGTTATGATAGATTAAAAGAATGCAGTTCGTGTCATCTGAATCGAACCATAATCGAGTACAGCATCGAACCAAAACCAAGTTATAGACGATGAAGAGTTTGGATGTACCTCTTGCTGTCACTCAACCGAGCGTGCAAGCTGTAAGCGCATGCTGGCGTGTAGTGCAAATGTCTATGTATAAATGCTTCAGATATAAAATTTAAATTTTTTACACATTTATACCACGATTATTTTAACATACGACTAAAATCGCAAATGTAATCAGAAGGAAAATTAAGTATTAGGTTCTATACAGAGTTCGGCAGATACCTTTGTTCATGCGACGTCAACAACCTAACTGAACAATCACGAGCGCATGCAGCGAGTTCTGAAAAAAAAATGTAACTCGTGAAGTTATTAAACAATCTTCAAAATTCGAGACGCTTCTAGAAATTGTCAAAAGTTGACGATACTTCGCCCCAATGTTTGGTCACCGAATTTGTCGTCAAAACCAAGAGACCTGCGTCTTTTAATTATAGTTCATTGGCTTTAAAATTATTCTCCTGGGTCTTAAAATAATTTTTCTGTTACGTATTCGAAACGAAAAAATGCCACTTCCGTTACATACTTTGTTTCATCCCTGTCGCATTCCTTTCATGTGTTACTCTACCTCGCTCCGTAATAAATTTCACAACTGACGCATTACATTAACCTATACAATTCATTGATGGTCGTATAATTTATTATTCCTATGACATACCCCCGTTCATTTTTCCAAAAGTAGTTTGGAAAATCGGAGAGACAGAAAGTGGAAAGTACATCGTTCCTGATACTATCATTAGACGGCCTACGTGCGATGAGTGCGGATAGTTCGATAAGTAATCAGTTAACGGAGCGAACCACCTACTTGAATATATTAATTTCATTCTGTGTGCTTAACTTAATCTCATGGAAAGTATTCCTTATCTGAGCAGGCACTACAACACGAAAATGAGGTTATTACATTGCTGTATTGGGTAACTTCCGTGAAGTGCCAGCTTGTCACGTGTTCACACACTTTGGTTTCGTAAACGGCACATATATAAATTGTTAATCAAACAATGTATGTGTAATAAAACCACGGCTGCCCAGATTTTAAATCAAAAAGGTATTTATCAAGCAAACAAAAATAACAGTAAAATGTTAGCATACAGAAATTTATTTTCATGGAAATATTCTTTTCATATTGTATATATGATAATTTTGAGGACGTGGAGATTAATGATTAGTGTCGTAGTATTTTATGTTAATATTTAAGGCTAAATATGTATTTATTACAAATGTTTTAAAATAAAAGAGAAAATTATATGATCATATATTTACATCTAGGACATTTGCAAATGAAGTACTAAATATGAGTGGATTATATTAAGTAACATTTTATTATAAACCTTTAAAGTTGTTGTCATTTGTAATTAAAGCTTTTAAAAAGTAAATAGGCAAAGAAAGGTAACTTATATTCCATTCATATAACATAAACAATAATGTGAAGTTTAACGAATGAGATTTTGTTTGGTTTATGGAACTGTTCCTTTGAACTAAATTTATCCATAAAAAGTCACAAAATAATCGGATGTGGGCAGTACATGATTTTCACTTCGTACTCAAATTTATTTTAGTATAATTTCACTCATGATTCAAAAAACTCAGTTTAATTGAGAACATATTTATTTATTTGAAATGACACTAAATTTGAAGTCTAAATTACATTTTTTTTCATTTGGCGATTGAACCTATTTCCAGAGGCGATGTTCCACAAAATGCAAAAAAAAAAATATCTGGAAAATGGTTGTCCTATAGTAATTCGGTTAATCTTCTTAATTTGTTCATCAAAAATTAAGCATGAAATAAACATTTAATTGTACATCTGTGCATAGTTTTTAATTTCAGATTATTACGGATCATTTTGCAAAAAAAATGTGTGTATATTTATCGAAAACTCGCGTTGCGATTATCGAACGATTCCAATAATTTCCCTATACTGTATTGTAGGGAAAATAAAAAAATGCCTTCTTATTTTAATAAATGATTTTCTTTTATTTTCCCTACATTTTTTTTATTATTTTCCTTATTTGAAGAAGAAAAATACGAAGTTGTTCAATCTTTTAAAGTGCTATTAAGAAATTATATTTCTGACGTCCGACGAATCTTCTGCTGAAACTTAAAATATTTATAACTTAAATTTTCTTACTTTTGTGATTTTAAATAATCTAAATTTTATTGAATTTCGTGGTAAATAAGAAGTTACGGTACTATCATCCATTTAGAGTTGATCCGTTTTTAGGTGAAATATCATAACTATGCTTGGGGAAGAGAGAATTCACAACAGATAATTAAGAATAACATAAAACTTCATCCCCAGTGGAACAAACCATGCGTTTTCTCATTACTTTCAGTGCAGTACATAGTACAGTAAGAAGAAAATATTTCGATGAATTTTAATAAAAGTCGTACATGGCTTGGGTATCATAAAATAGGAATCAACCGCCTTTTTAATTATGCCTGTATGCCATTTCTGTCTGGTTCTGGACACGCTATCTTTGAAGAAATTAAGCAAATCAAATAAAGTTAAATATTATCATTCAAATGGATAAACGTAATAATCCGGTTGATTTTCACAATAGTCGGTTAAAGAAATTCTCGCATTTTTAATAATGGATTTTGGAAATTGAAAATCGAAATAAACATTTATGTTAAAATTTTCTTAAAACCCTTTCATTTCAAATGCAAGTTCTTTACTTAAAAGTGAAATACAGCACTAAAAATGTGAAATACGTAATTTAAATAGCGCAGAGGCATTCCCTTCTTGAGATAAAGCATGATTTTTTATGAAGCTTTTGATTGGAATCGCTAATTGTAACAACTCATTCTTTGAAACTGATAACCATTGAAACTATTTATCGGAATTGCCAGGATCTGTTCTACATATATTTATTTATTTCCTCAATGGGAAGAAGGAAAGTCAGTGTGTATGAATTGCACGAGGCGCGATGACAAACTTAAAAAGATTGTATACAAATGGACTATTGGTGTACCGATAAGAAATGTAACATTTATATTAAAAAGTTAGACTTTGCTTCGGGGGATGTACTGGAGAACTTTGTGTTGATGTGGGATTTTGAGTTTTCTCTTTTTTGTTCTTTGAACTGCTTTTATGTCTTCGTCCCTTTAATAGCGCGTTTGCTGTGACAGGACTTGTTGAAGTCCCAGGCTGCCCGACTCATCCGACAATTCGAGTAGCTGGGTAGGCGGCAGGGGGGACAGGACTTATGTAGTTGCTTCGGCGACAGCGTTTCATACCTAAGATTAAAGTACTTTGGCTTGCTACTTGTCTATTTACTGGTGCATGTTTGTTTTGCTTTCTGATATATGTTTCCTTTGTTGTAAGTTTTTTGTTTTATTTCTTGACTAAGTTGATCAGCGTTCCTGTTTGTTTAGTCCTAATAAAGTGGTTAGGTAGGAGTGAGTCCCGACAGATTAGTGTGATTTTTTACGCCGGGTTTTGTTTGCGTTTTGTGCTCGGCTGCTTGTCACGGGCAGTGTTGTTGCTGTGGTTGGTGGACTTCAAGCCTGATAGCTAGGTCCTGGAGATGGTGGCTTCGGCCGCTCACCGCTGACGCCGAGTCGTAACCCCAAGAGGGATCGTTATCATAGCGCATTTTTCTTTGCCGTATACCTTTGGGTGCATTGATTATCTACTTGATTTTTACATTGGGACAACTATATCTTAAGGAAGTCCAGTGATTGCAGTAAAATTCGGTAAAGTTAATCTATATAAAAATTATCAACATATAAACACACAAACGATTATTTCAATCTCAGACATTAGTTATTTTCAAATCAATATATTAATACTTATTTTACTCTGAAGCAGCAATTTGCAACAAACCAGTATATAAATGCATATTTTAATCTGCAGCAACAATTAACAAAAAAACAGTATATATATGCATATTTTAATATGTAGTAACAATTAGCAAAAAATCAATATAACTGCTTGTTTTAATGAACAAGAATTAGCAACACATCGGTATATAATTGCTTATTTTAATTGGTAACAATTAGCAACATATCAGTATATAAAAGCCTATTTTAATCAGTAACAATTAGCAACACACCAGAATATTAATGCATATTTTATAGAAAACAACAATTAGCAACAAATGGGTATATAAATGCTTATTTGAATTTGGTAACAATAATTAGCAAATAATCTGTATATAAATGTTTATTTTAATATGTAGCAACAATTAACATACATTTGAGATATAATCAAGTTTCAATAAAGCTTTCAATGTTCTTGCCTGGGAATATTCACAATTGTTCATGTAAAGGGGGCTTCCTGTATTAAACATACCAGTGTCGGCCATAGATGACTTACGAATGAAAGAAGATGGAGGAAGGAATTTTATTCATTAAAATTTTATTTGGGTATATTTCATCCTTCCACACGTAAATTCAAAATTCCTGATACTGCCTTCTCACAATTGCACTCCTTCAATTTCCTGGAAAAGAAGGAAAGTCATATAAAACCAATTGTTAAGCATTTTAAATGTACTATAAAAACAAATAATTTGAAGTGAAATAGGTTTCAATTAGCAACTAACGTTCCTTTTTTTTTGATGAGCAGACCAGATCAAAAATATTTGATAAAGGATTTACTTGTTAATCGGCTTAGTGGTCGACTAATTATAAGACAATTTAAAAACAAGAAGTTCTTGGAAAATAATTTATTCTGCTTAATTTCCTTCGGAAGCCATTTTTGATGATTAATAGCTTTAGCAGCAAGACTTTATTCATCCACTTCGAAGAACTATCTTTTTAACAATGTTACAAATTTAAGAAACTTGTGTTTTTGGTGCATTTTAAATATAAACTTGAAAGGAGAAGTTACGAACTCCATTTCACTGTTGTAAATTTAGAGATTGATAAATTAACGGAATTGCAATTTTCATTTACCTTAAAAATTAAATCGTGAAAGTAGTCAAATAATGTCAATATATTTTGTTTATTTTTTGTGGCAAAGCACATTTTTGCATATATATATATATATATATATATATATATATATATATACCTTCTGTATTATGTCACCGGTTTTAAAATTTTAAAAGTTAATTTTCATTTGTCATATGGAGAATAATTATTTAACATTTTTATTATTACATTTTACTATTTATAGTTTTATTTTATTTTATTTCAATTACTAACATTAACTCGTGAAGCGAGTCGGAGCTTTGCACCTCGCTAGCACTCCTTTCACCAGTTTCGTGTCAGCTGCTACAGTAGTTTGTATATAGAAATTACCCTATATAGAGAGCTGGCGCATGCACCATATTGAAGCACACTTGTACATTTACTTACTATTTCGATACATTTGTTTACTAAATCGATAAATTTCAGAAGAGCTGATTGCGTGGGAATATTTTCTTCACCGATGTCGGTTATAAGAGCAGAAAAACAGGTGCGTTCCTCCAAGATCAGCAGCATAGGAGGTCAAAAATATTTGAGGTCAGTGGTGCTGGTTCTTTATCCTTGTCTTCAAGACTTTTCTCACTGCGATTCAATGTGACGCCGGGTCATCATGTGTTATAAGAGCTCTGCTACACAGACATAACACATCAGTTAAGGATCTACGAGGAGCTCACTTAAGGAGCTCAGAGGATCCGCTGTCTCGCCACTTTGAGTACATTACCATAACAACCACTAAAAAAATTATAAATTCATTGATAATGAGGGCACATAGACAATTCAGTCATCTCATGCAATCCATTCTTATTCGCGCATCAGGCGTAATATGCCCTAAATAAGAGTGAAAGTTGTGTGTAACGTAAGTCTCAAAGATGGCTTCCGTATTATAACCATGGAGTTACAGAGTCCCTTTATTTCCATGATTATATTTCTGAACAATATTTTTAATGGCGTCATTTAAATGTTATTTTTTTAATGACAACATAGTTTTCAACCCTCAAGGATTCGATTTGGAAGATAAAGGAAAGAAAATAAAATGTTTATACAAAAATAGTGTGAACAATTTTCACTTCAAAATTGTATAAAAAATAGAAATAATTATCCAAAATAACGGGAGACGTAACAAAGTATTTTATATCTATCTATTTATCTATATTAATTGCTAATTGTTCGTCTGTCTGTCTGTCCGTCTGTCTGTCTGTATGTCTGTTAGTCTGTCTGTCACGCTGTTTTAGCACTTCCCAAGTAGATAGAGATTTTCAATTTGGTACACGGATCGATCATTCGATAAAACCTCCAGGAAACATAGAAATTTTTCGAAAATGTTCTGTTTTCGAAATGCCTCACACCAAAACGTTCGGAACGTGAAATGATAGGAAATCATCCTTTGCGATGAGATAGAGATTTAAAATTTGGTGTACTGAATCGTTCGAAATAAAGAACATCTACAGATTTCCAAAAATTGCTTTTCTAGGGGGTGACTCCCACCAATATATTCGATTTGTCAAATTAATGAGAAAAGCCGACTTTAAATATTGATAGAGGCTTGAAATTTGGTATATAGGCTAATCATTTAATGAAAAAACCCAAGACGAATATAGCTTTTTTAAAAATATTCGTTAAGTGTGTGCTCCAGAGAAAAACGTTCGAAAGGTGAATTGATAAAAAACACGGACGGATGAGATAAAGATTTCAAATTTGGTGTACGGTTAGATAGTTTGGAAGGAATAAAGTGCACAATTTTTGTTTTCCAAAATTTTCTACTTTAGTTGGTGCCGCACACCAAAATGTTCGATTTTCAGAATAAAGAACAAACGCTCCTTTTCAAACTTGATAGAGACTTTATATTTGGTATATGAGCGAATCATCTGATAGTAAGCCCAATCAAAATGTAGTTTTTCAAAAGTATATATTTAAGGGGGAGAGCACTGCACACAAAAACATTCGAAAGGTAAATTGATAGAAAAAGCATACTTCGCGATGAGATAGAGACTTCAAATTTGGTGTACAAGTAAATAGTTGGAAAGATAGAAAGTGTGAAATTTCAGTTTTCCAACATTTGCTACTGTAGGGGGTGCCGCTCACAAAAGTATTTGATTTGCCGAATAAATGAAAAACACCTAATTTACAATGTGACAGAGGCATGAAATTTATTATAGGGGCTAATAATTTGATAAAAAAACACAAAGATGAATACGATTTTTCAAAAATGTTCATTTAAAGAGGTGTTACACAGAAAAACGTTCGAAAGTTGAAGTGATAGAAGAAACATGCTTCGTGATTGGACAAAGGCTTCAAATTTAGTGTACGGACAGTTAGTTTGAAAGAAAGTGAGTGTGTAGTTTTAGATTTGCAATATTTGCTACTTTAGGGGGTGCTGCACACCAACATGTTCGATTGTGCGATTAAATGAGACATGCTTCCTATTAAATGTGATAGAGGCTTGATATTTAGTATATGGGACATTCATCTGATAAAAAACCTAAGACGAAGAGAGATTTTTCAAAAATGCTCATTCACGGGTGTTGTCCACAGAAAAACATTCGAAAGGGGAAATGGTAAAATAGCATGCTTCGGTAAGACTTTGGTTTCTGTTTTCGAAATCAACCCTGGAGTCTCAGACTATTTTTGTATCACCTGAAGTTGACTCCTAAAAGAACTAAGAGCCGAGCATGATTGCCAACCCTTGCTGGTTTAACGAAATAGGCCTGTTCTTATATCTTCTTAAAAATAATATTTAATTATAATCTATTAATTTATATTTGAAATCCTTAAATCCTATTTTAATACTCTCCGGGTGCTCGCCTCAGTTTGTTTGACCATACCATACGTATATTATGAAATGTATAATTATTTTGTTTGCCACTAATTTAATATTGCATAATTACTGTTTGAAGCTTGTGGCATTGGTGAAATGAAGTCTTTGCGCCTGAGTCCAGTGGCGTGTTGAAAGATTCAGCTTTTGTGTTTTAATACCCCTTATATAACTTTAATAAATTATATTATTTTAACTTCAAAATTCTGTTTGTTTATTCTGTGTTGTATTTTAATATTTGTAGCTGAAAAGAAGTTCATTAAAGTAATGGTTTTTATTTAATGTTTTAGTTTTTCTGTGTTTCGGGCAGGTCATCTTGGATATTTACTGCTCCGGACAGGGGGGGGGGGGGGTGAACCATTGTGATTACTTGCGGCCTTTTTGATCACGGGTTTTAAGTGGTGCTAGTGCATGTGTGTCTTCTAAATTCTAAATTTAGGAGGCCAATTTCGCGCATTTACAATGTACGGGTAGATAGTTCGAAAGAAATGAGTGGGGAACTTAAGTTTTCCAATATTTCCTTCTTTGGGGGGGGGGGGGGGGGTCCTGCACACCAAAATATTCGATTTTCCGAATAAATGGGAAGCGCGAATTATTTAAATATTTACATTATTGAGGGGTTGCTTATAACGAGACGTTTATTTTCAGCGGGTATTCAGCTAGTCATCATATAAAATTGCAAATCATTTGATGCTATTTTTCCGACTCTAGTTTTGACAAAAAAATTCTCTATATGTAAAGGGTTATGTCAGCGGCCGCACCTATGTATTTTTTAATATAGAGAAATAAGTACAATAAAATACAATAAAAATAAAATAAATATTAATAATCGTAACATTTTGAAATGGTTTTCCTCGTTATATGCCATAACAAATTACAGTTGCAATTATCATTTAAAAATTGTTATTCTAGCTAAAAGTAGTTATTACAGCTAAATGTACCTCATTTCATTTTGGTTCAAATAACTTAAATGATTTTTTTTTAACTTGGACCAACGTATATGTCCTACAAACTGTGAGACTTATGAATAATCTCTGATATATTGAGCGTCAGTTTTAAACCAGCAGGATAACGACCCCGCAGAAAGCTAACATATCATGTATCTGACCTAACATAGATGCAGATTTGCACATACCTCAGTTTGTCAATTGTCATGCTGTTGCTCATCATGCTTGGAATATTAGCCGTTGCTTTTTCTGACATTTTGAGGTTAGCGTTCTGTTTTCTCAGAGACTCTCAAATTTCAACATAACCACTACACATTATTTCGCTCATGTACGCACTCTTGGGCATTCTGGACTCGAATTTACTTAACCTTTTTTCTTACGGAGTTACAACAGTTGTACCACTGAAAATCTCTTCTAGAACGGCGGTGGTTCAACTGCTGTACCAGTCTTTTTTACCCCCATTTTTCTGGGAAAGGTGGAAAGCGCCTATTGTACCCAGTCCAGTGTTTTGAAGAATGCCTGCAGCCCTTCCTTCAAGTTTCTCCTGACTGAAAGGGGGAATGAGTTACGAACAAAAGACAAGGTCATTGAAGGTGTTTATTTAGAGGGGTGGGATTTTCAGTTATTTTGTGGTTCTGGAGTTGAAAAAAAGGATTCTTGGAGACGTAACGTAAAGGTTAATGTACACTCTTGGACATTCTAGACTCCAATTTACTTAAAGTTCACTCTTGGGCATTCTGAACTGCAGTTATACAGAATACAACACTTGGACATGCCTAGCCTCCAATGGACTATGAAAGCACACTTTTGTAAAAGCTTACAATTCCGTTTCAATAGCTGAGCTGTAGAGCGTCGCCTGGCCGCCGAGGATCCGTGTTCGATTTCCGGTTCGGGCAGTAAGGCTCTCTACAATAGTCGGGGGGGAGAGTGTTTTCTTTTATATTACATATATATCTCTAATATTAAATTATTAACACTTTAGCACATTTATAAATGGACAGTATAAACGTATAAAATGACAATTTAATGGAATCAGAAAGATACTGCGAGCGATCTGCTTATTTGTCATTGCACAGAAATTTCCATTTATTAACTGTAATGGTTGCTTTGCTTCATTTATTTCGACACAAATATCTACATTTCACTTTCGAAACCGGTTGATGCATTTATCAAGCAACTATTAAAGTCACATATAAGGCAGTTTTTATTTTACATTTATTTACTTATATTTTAATAATGTCCTTATATTTTTTCTGATAAGATAAAAGAAAAGTAAAACATATTTAAAACTTATTAGCATGCATCGTATGTACCAATTAACATTGGTTTACTAAATACTAAATAATCAAAAACGAACATTTAAAAGAATGCTTTGTTAATCCTCTTAGTGGTTGACTAATTACGAAGCAATTTAGAAGCAAATAGTATACGCGAAATAATTTATTCTGCTACATTTCCTTCAGAAGTCATTTTAAATGATTTATGGTTTAAGTAACATGGCTTGATTTAACTATTTCTGATCTTTTTCTCTATGGCAATGTGTTTGATTTAAGAAACGCTTGTTTACTTTGATATTTAAATAGGAACTCAAAATAGGTTGTAGTAAACTACATTTCACGTTTAAGGTCGTGATACAGGGGCGGATTTTGGTCTCTTGTTTTTTTTTGGGGGGGGGGGCGATCTGTTGATCGAAATGTTCTCGGAGGTTTGTTCACTTAGGATTTTCTTAACGGCTTCCTATATATACGGATCTTTGGCATTTTTGAAGTAACTAGAACAAATTCGGAAGTTTATAGTAAGTTCTTTGCAGCTTATAAAATACGGCCTATCATGCTTTTAAGACCAAAGCAAAACAATGAAGATTGGAAGAAAAAAAAATTACGTGACTATATAATTAAACAAAATTATTTTTGAAGTCAAAACAGAGAACTAAATTATATTCTGTATTAAGTATGCACAAAAGTATACACAAGTAAGAGATTTCCATGTGAGAAGATTAATACTGAATATTAACTAAATAAGCACGCATTTATATTCTATTCACTAAATATGGTTATCATACAATACAATACAAATACATTTTATTTTTGTTAGTCTGTGTTAGAAAAGGAGGATGAACATGAGTAAATACAGTTAATATAGGTATTAATAAGCACTGAACATTGATTTACATTTTCCCACTTTATTTACATTTTTAGCTGCACAGGAATCAATAATTTTTTACGCGAAAAACATCACGTATAAACATCACGCCAAAACATTATGCAAAAACATCAAAAGAAAAGACCATTGGTTTGATCGAGTTTACTACCCCTGGCAAAAATTATAGAATCACTTCCATGCTATTTCAATGGGATACGAAGTTCAATGCTCTACAACTTTTGATGCACGGATACCCTAAAAAACACTTTTTGAGCGAAATTGAAGAAATTTGAAAACTTAACAAAATAAAAAAATGTTTGAAAAATTTTGCACTTTTCATTATTTAATAAATTCACAACCAAAAAATGGGAAAAGTGCTGTAGGCTGAAAGAAAAACTCGTGAAAACTAACTTAGAATAATAAATTTGATCATATAAACATGAGGAGCTATAACTTAATGATTTTCCATGATCAAATTTATTATTCCAAATTAGCTTTTACGAGTTTTTTCTTTCAACCTCTAGCTTTCTTCCCATTTTTTGGTCGTGAATTATTAAATATTGAAAAGAGCAAAATTTTTCAAATATTTGTTGTTTGGTTAAGCGTTTAAAGTTCTTCAATTTCGCACAAAAAGGGTTTTTCAGGGTATCCGTGCATCAAAAGTTGTAGGGTATTGAACTTCGTATTCCATTGAAATAACATGGAAGTGATTCTATAATTTTTGCCTGGGATAGTACATATAACACTATTCAAATGTAATTACCAATTCAGTTTATTGTCGATCATTATCCCTAACAGCCTTACGGAGCCCATCGCAAAAACCCTGGCGCCGTTAACCTCCCAGGAATGATCATCATTATAATATCAATTCAAGTCTTCTTGCTTTTTCTTTAGCAAATCGATCTAAAATTGTTACTGGTGAAATTGCGATATCATAATGCACATGCAACAAAGCCAATCCCACTAGCCGATCTTCTCTAATTGTATTTCGAAGCCATATCTTCAATCGTTTTAGTGCTGAGAAGCTACACTCGGCGGTTGCTACAGTAATTGGTAATGCTACAAGAACTTTCAGTAACACGTAGATCACATGGTACACTGCAGGATCACAGTTCTGTAGTGCTTCAAAAGCAGACTTGGGTACTTTGCCGGTTTAGGTATTTTCTCGCATCCATTTGGTTCTCCAGTTAATCACCTCAATTTGAAGTGTACTGTTCATTTATTCCACTCCCAGTTCGGCTATTCTGTGATACTTCTTGCTTAGCTCTGTCCAAGAGGTGAGGAGTGACTCTTAGTCCGTGTTGATTTTCGCTAAAAGAGTCGATGGTACTAAAACTTGTAAATATAAGATAATATACTTGTAAATATAAGATAATAAACATTTATTCTGCAATAATCTTCAGGAGTTATGGCAGGAGTATTTGATCTATGAATTTGGCGTCCTGCAGTACGTGGTATTTTTATTTCAATTCCAAGATCATCACACATTCCCTCAATCTCTCTGCATATATTCCCGAAATCAGATTCCACATTTTTTTAAAATTCACTTATAATCGTAATTGCATCAGAGACATCATCTCGAGCTTTCTTGAGGTCCAAACATTCGGCTTGTAAGAACTGACTTAAAATATAGGTTGCGTTTAAGATTTTTGAGAGACTATGTAGTTTAAAAATAAATTCTGAATTGCATAATGAATAAATAAGAGTTTTTCCTTTGGGTGCTGAATTCGGGTCGTGCCAAGTTGACATCTCCTCTAACGCATCCACGATCTTAATGAGATCTGCTTTGAATTTCATAACGCCATCGTGTCTTTCGACCCATCGAGTTTCGCAAAGTCCAGAAAGTTGCACTCCCCCAATATGTTTTTTCAAGACGCTATTTCTTTTCGCTGAACCCGTGAAAAAACTCACAACTTGTTTGATGATGCCAACAGAATTACGCTCCCTTGAAACGGACGAAGATATGGATAGAGTCAAATTCAGTTGGTGGCTGAAACATGAACAGTGGATTGCCATTGCAGCAATTTTTTGGTACTTCCTTTACAGCACCGCAACGATTAGATGCCATTACACTACACGTGTTTGTACCAATACCAACCCTTCTGGAAGAATCCAGTCCCAAATTCACAACTATCTTAACAACTTCTTGACCAATTGCAGCTCCAGTCGCTTTTAATTCAGCCGAAGTTGACATGGAAGTGGCATCTTTGGGACTGCTACTCTTTGATTTTGCTAAAGCAGCAAACATATCTAGAAAAGTCAAGAAATCTTCACGAACTTCCATCCTTCCTGCTTCGCCAGTCACGTACAAATGTCAGTTGAGAAATATGCGAAACATCTGTTGTTTCATCAAACACTATGCTGTAAACACCAGTTTCACGAACCTGTGCAACGATATGAGACTGAATTTCCATGGCAAAACACTGAATTATGTCATTTTGAAAGGTTTTGCTTATGAACTGAGTTTTAGAAGACTCGAAATGTTTACGAAGAACTTCGTCTCCAGCGGACATTCTGAACCTCAACAAAGCACGAAAATGTCCTTCATTTGCCGTTGACGCCAATGAAGTCTAATGTTACCAAAGCTGTGGTGACCACCGCAAAGCTAGGTTTTGCCTGGCAGACAGCTGAACCGTTTCATTAACTGATAGGATAATTTTTCGATTCCGATCGATTAATTCCTGGCGATAAGTACATACTTGATTGGCAACATCTCGACAAGGATTTTCGTACGTTTTAAAAATTTTGAGGCTGCCTCTAATGCATGCTTATGATAGTGGGTGTTGTTAGGAATAACAAGGTCCCCCTGAATACCGGCGAGTTTTGCAAATATTGTTAATGGTTTCGTTACCAACTTAGAGAGAATCGCAGTTTTCTGGTTACCTCCAATTAGCCCATAAACAAAAAAAGGACAGATTTTGCAAAAATAACCTTTCTCAGTATCAGAAATCACCAAACAGTCATAGAGTTCAAGATATTTTCTGCTGGCATATCGCTTTTCAACTGTGCATTTTTTGTTGTGTGTTGAAAACGGAAATTTATACGTAGCCGGCGGAATCCAATGATTTTTTAGGATTTGATATTTTGCGAAATCGTTCAAAGGAAATCCTGTACTTACTTCACTATTCGACTTTAGTAACATACCTATGTCTACACGTAAAACTGGTGAATCTTGACTGTTCGAAGTTAAATAGGACATCGCTGTGGAATTATCATGCTCTGTGTCATAATAGGTAGATTCTCCAATATCAACTTTTGTTTCTGAAGCAAACGGTGCAACTGTAGTTATACCTATGTGTGTACGATATCATAATATCAATTTGGGCACTGAATAATCTGTCAAATGTTAATAAAATATCTTATATATTTGTCTTCTTTCAGAATAAATATATATATAAGATAGGATTAATTTTTTTTTGCCCACCCCCACCTATATCTCCGTCTATGCTCCGTCTATGCTCCGTCGAAATTCCGGCTGTTATTGTTTTACCCAAAGCGCTAGTTAAATTTTAAATTTTAGAGCGTCGCCAAATGGCGCTTCGTCGCCAATTATCGTTATTTTTATGAATTTTTCAAGGCATTTCTAAAACGATTGGACAGCTAATTTTTTTTATTGTTATTAGATGAGTATAATCACCATAATTAGATGAGTATAATCACCCATATTTTTTCAGAAAAAATGACCATTGCAGGGTCGAGTACTTTCCTATAAGATATTTCTAAAATAATCAAAACCTTACATTACCTGAGTTTTGAACGTTTGCCGTTCCTGCAATAACATTCATTGCGGGAGAATCACTTGGATTCACAAAGGATAAGGATTTTTAGAAATTTGCGTTAATATGGATATACATTGGTAGCCAATTTGCCAACTTGGTCACCAATATTTAAATATATATATATATATATATTTGCAAAAGAAATGCTGAAATATCTTAAAATGTTTCCAGAAATTTTTCATTTTTCAAAAAATGTGTTTTGGGCACAGTTTTAAATTTTATAATCTGGGGATAACGAATTTTGTGTAGAATATAAAAAAGATAATACATTTTGAAAGCATAAAAAATCGAAACGTCTCTGATAGAAACTAGGATAACACGATTGTCAATGGTTAGCCTTGTACCCGCAACCAATTGATTAGAAGACTGTTCTCTTAACCATTATTACACCATGTGTGGTTGTCCCTGCAACACTTTTAGAAGTATAATTGAGTTTTCTGATCATCCGAATAAGAACAACAGTTAGAAAATGTTGTGCTACTGTATACTTTCTTGATTATTTTGATTGTATATCTAATATAGAAGATATTTTTGAAAATTTAAAACAACAAATTACATGTTATGAGAATAATTTTATTTTCATGTAAAATTAAAGAATGCATTTTAATGCTTATTTTTGAATTTTCAAAGGGATAATGTACTCAACTGATAATCTTAACTATACTTTGAAATTGCGGAAAATCGGATATTATATTACTGTTTTATATCAAACTCGTTGTGATAAACATTTTTAGACTTATTCGATAATGCTAAGAATGGAACTTTTCTATAATACATTTGATTGCTAGAACACACATTGCTGTGTAAATTGTTCACATTTGCGCTTTAATGCTAAATAACTCAATGATAATTTATAATAAAAAACTTGATCAGGGTATAATCTAAACTATCATTGTAAAGAATATCGTATCTGTGGGCTGCTTAAATTTTTCTCTACGTCGGGAACAGATTGATAAACATACATAAATTAGGATTTATTATTATAGACGAAATATATTCTTATTTCCGCTAACAGTTTAAAGAAATTTTAACTTACATTTTTTTACTTACTATTTGTTTAAATCTTTACTATTTTCTACTATTTTTGATATATATTTGCTGCTATATTTGACAAAATGAAGTTTAACCAGCTTTAAATGCCTCTATTTCTGATATAATGTCACACATGTATATAATTCGAAAATAATCAAATAACTATCTAGAGCTAAACATTACATTTCCTATATAGTATAATTTACATCATTATTAAATAATTATACAGTTGTTTTTCCAAACACTGCTTTTTCGCTATCTCGGAATACGAATAATTTCTTAAATAGTGTTTCATAAATTCTAACAGTCATAATTTTATACCTTCAATTTAATTTACTGTTTTTTTTATTCCTAGATCATTATTAATTGGGTTGCTAAACGCGTTACGAATCTAATCAAAATGAATCAAAGGTATAACACTCACACAATTACACTTATACACTATCACCCAACTCATCATTTTATCATGTATATCATCAATTTACTGATGTCATTTGCGTCAACTAATTAACACAATAATTTCATTTTGCTTATGCGGCTAAACCTGAAGCAAATGCGCACATACCTGTAATATTCAAATTATATTGTTGAATTTATGCGTTGCATAAACATATGGAAGATTGGAGTAGTAAAAATTTAACATGTTTAAAAATTTGTAGCACAAAAGGCTAAAATGATATTTAAATAATAAGTGAATTGTAGCTTTGGATGTTCAGGATCCTTAGCATGTTTGATTTTCAGTGTAAATTAAAATTTTTCAAAGGTGAGGCGTAAATACTAACCAATTTTGCTTAAGGAATCAGTATTTTCCACAAATGTACAGATTCTAAAAGGATTCGAAGATGTTTTTCCTTTTGCAATAGTGCATAATATATGTATTGGGAAATTATTCGAATATGTATAGTATATATTTGTCCCTATTCCATTCGTTAAAGTTACCGCATCATATCACAGCAGTTCCAACAAAAACAAATTACATAAGCAGATTCAATCTTTACTTCCGTGAGTATTTCCGCTATCAACTGATATTACATTTGTATTTAGATGTTGGCATTTTTGCACAAAAACATAAAAAAAAACATATTTCCTGAACCTAGAAATTATTTTGTATACTTTACCCTTTCACTACTAGCGGCTGCATCCACTAAATGTGCCGCACATTGGCTAGCGCCGGATATATGCTGTATCCACTAAATGCTTCACCCTGGCAAGCGCCTGCTATATCCGGCATCACTACATGCGCCGCATTGGGTAGCGACATTTGCAGTTACGATACGCAAATTGGACACCACGCATTTTACTAGCGCATAAGAAAAAGTTCTTGACAAGAGTAAAGTCTATTTGTTTTCTACCTTTTTGTGTAGTATTGTAGTTAAAAGTAATATAATTAACCTGTACGGTGTGTGCGGCACTAACGGCACGGCGATCCATTCATTGGTGGCGTACTCATGGCTAGTTCCGCAGTCGCTAAAGGATTAAATGATATAGTATTTAATATTAGAGTAGTATCATAACGAATATGTTATGCACTATATTCCAGATCTATGTTTCATTCAAGTTATGCTTTTATTAATTCCATGGTAATTTTCCACTGTTGTACAAACATTGTTTTTATGAATACTATATATTTCCCCTGATGTTAAACCTCCAAACAATACTTGATATAATTACATAACTATTTATTTAGATATATTATTTGAAGTTACATTACTTATATTGCAGTCTATTTTAAATGTAACCTTTCATATATTTCCTCACCACATGGCAGAGACAAAACTACGAACAAAGACGCATTAGCCGATGTATACTTATATTCCAGTACCCAATTAGATATATATTTTCATTAATTAACTGACACATTAGCATCAGTTAATTAACATAATATGACGATACTTGCATACATAGTTACTTATTCTGAGGAGCACACCGCATAATTCAAACTCATTACTTCATTTATCGTATTATAACATCATTGGTCATAAGAGCCCGTTATAAACTGATTCACTCCTGCAAGCAATTAAAGCAGTTGCACAATCCAAAACAAGAAAAATCTGTAGTGTGAAACCTCTACATTATTTACAATAAGCGTGGTCATAATAGCTCTCTACACTACCTTGTGGCAACATACACTATATGTATGCAAGTTTAATAAAAATCGGATAAATGATCGAAAAATCTATCTAAGTAAATGCATTTCATTTTCTCTGTGTATATAAATTGTATTAAAAATGCGCTCCCATAAATAAGATATATGTAAATGAAATATTTACATTTTTGTATTTTATTGTATAACCACGCAAAATGTAGACGCAGTTAGAGATAATTCTTCGTATTTTAACGTATTTTATTATCTTTGGTACTGGGAAGTAGAAAACGTTATTTATCTCGTATATAGTATTGCTAACGGTATCAATAATTTAAATATTTTACTTTCCGTATACACATTTTTGCACGTAATATATAGTGTGTCCAGTGCCATCGGTGCCCAATGGCTGTTTCCTCAACCGTTAGTCGCAGATATATACTTCCAATTGCAAACATGTTTTAAATTTTAAAACCTATTATCTTAGAAACAGTTCAAAACAATAAATACATTTCTGAAAGAAATACGAAATTTAAATTTTTAAACGATCCCCCGGTCCACCTTTCTGGTAGGTCGGACGGTCTGGGTCTCAACAACAACGATCCCCCGGTCCTGCCAATTATCTTTAGGAAAATCATTCTCATGCAATTTCATGCAAAATTAAAAAAAATGTCCTTTTACGACCAAAATTCACCGGGACCGTATTGACTATTTCTCAGCGCAAAAAGTGCTCCAACTTTAAACAGCTATAAGACGGTCAATTTCGGTCGTAAAAGGAAGATTTTTTTTCCATCTTGCATAAAATTGTATGAGGATGATTTTCCTAAATTAGGACCGGGGAACTGTATAAAAATTTATATTTAGTATTTCTTTCAGAAATGCATTTATTGATTTAAACTGTTTCTAAGATAATAGATTTTAAAATTTAAAACATTTTTGCAATTGGAAGTATATCTCTGTGACTAACGTTTGAGGATATAGCCATTGGGCACCGATATCACTGGACGCCCCATATAATGTAATATAACTTACAATTTTCGGTAAGTTTTTATTATTTGAATTATTTCTATTTTAAATTTTGTAATTCTTCTCGCAAAAATAAGTTTTTTCGAAAAGAGATGATGAACAGACAAATAGACAAATACATAACTTAATTTTATTTGTATATATAATAAGAATTTTACAATTCAGCAATTAAATCTTTGTATAACTAGATAGCTGTTGCTAAAAAATTACATGCAAATATAAAGAAACAACATATGACAGGCGATGAAAAACTTCCATTAAAGAAACACACTTTCAATTATTTGAATATGGTCTGCGTAATAAAAAGTCTAATTTTTATTTCGTTTGTTTCAATACTTTTTCGAGGTAGAAGCGCAAACAGATATTGGGGCACATTATTGATTTTGAAGTGTATGTACTGTAGAGAGGCTTAAAACTTGATTACTTCACATTAGTTTGGGGACTTCTATAACGGGTAGGTTCTGTTTGTTTAAAGGTTCATGAAAGGAATAGGACACGCCCATAGTTAGGAAATAATCAGAAGGACATGAAGACAAAAAGTACCAGACAGCCAGACCCCCTTAATTTGAAGTGGGGCCTCGCCAAGGCCAATCATCATAATTTGATTTTATAAAATACTTTCGTGCAAACTATTTTTTTTAAGTTATAAACATAAAAATGTTTGAAATATATTCTATAAGTGAAAACGGTTAGTTACGCACTGAATTAGAATTTATAACATTTTATACACTTTAATGCAGAAACTTACATATCTTTTAAGAAAGTATTACATGTATTTTAACTTGATATAATTAAGCATTAATTTTTTTACCATTAAATATATTGTATTTGATCTTTACAACATTTTATACATTTTAATTCTGAAACTTAGATCCAGAAACATTAAGTTTGCATTACATGTATTTCAGTTTCATATTATTAAACATTAATTTTCTGAATAATTTGCAAATTCCCACAATAAGACCATTTCCCCATGATCACTGACCATTGCCCTGGAACCATTGTCTATTGCCCTATAAGGTCATTTCCTATTGATCACTGATAATTGCCCTGTAAGGCCATTGTCTTGTGAAATCACAAACTAATACAAAACTTGTTTCTAATTGCTATCGGGTGTAACATATTGCAGTCTGCTTGAAACCAAGCTATTTTGTTTTATGTGCTGCCAAAGAAATGAACAAAACTACACATGCTGCTAATTTACCCAGACAAATGACAAGCATACCATAACACATTATTTCTTATGCTTTTCATCCTTTCACAGTGCCATTTGCATTTGCTAATTAACATAGCACACCAAATTACTTTACCCTAAGAGAGTAACTTCCCATCATTAACACTAAATAATTCATATTTATTACATTTCTCTTTATATTATCATTAGTCAGAAGATAGAGTCATTCGAATAATCTATTATATCCATATGCGCATTGAATGGAAAGGGCTTAAATAAACCACAATGTGTACCTCCTGTGAAAATTACATTAAGCATATCCTTAATGGCAGTTGAATGGGTGTCTTCGCAATGTGTGGTTCCAGATGCTAGTTCAATAAATAATCGAGAGGACCCTTCTATCTGCAGACGGTAATTTCATTTCACTTGCACTACCTGATCTTGAGAGTATCCAACCTATCTGTTGATATGTATAATGTAATACACAAATAGGATTGCTGCATTTCTGTATTGTCACACCCAACAGGGAGATTGATATGGTGGCATTTGATTGCATTTGGGATAACGGGAACGAATGACAAAATAATTATTGTAATTGTAAGTATTTATATATATCTTATGCTGATCGGAATTTAAAAATATAATTTTGAGGGGGAGGGGGAGAGAGAACAGATTATGTTAAAATATTAGTTTCAAAGGATTCGTTTGGATGAAGTCCAAATGTCAATTTTATACAAACTTATTTAAGCTTGGTATTAAGTTTCATACCATGCGTACGTGCACTATAAAATTGTTCTTTGTCAATTAACATTGACATTTCAAAGTATCGAAGACCATTTCTGTATGTATTATACACTATTACTTTATGCATTAGTCTGTTTAGGCCATTACTTATGTATTAGACTGCTATCTAAACTAATGAATACTGGCTGCTGTCTAAGAGATGAAGCAAGATGTTCTAAGAATGAGTGAGGGGTAACCTGATGTGATCAAATGGAAATCATTTTGTTATAAGACGTCTTAAATAAAGTAATCGTGTTTGTTATTTCTGGGGCTAACTGGTCAAAAACGTTTTCTTCGTAATAAAGAGTTTGCTAATGCCGCATGTATTTACAGTTTTTGATTGTGTGATTATTATACCCAAGAACATATGGAATAACTCTTTGATACATTAAAGAAAAAAATGAATTGCATATAATACACTAATACACATCAATTCCATACTATAAAATATATATCATGCAAAATTTAAAAATACCTTTAGCTGATTTTTATATAATTGTCATTGGAACTGTGTGCACCGTCATATATTTATTTCCGTCAATGCTAATTTCTGCGAATAGTAAATTATATTTATTTTCTCTGCATTTCATAAGATGGCCATAAGTAAATTACCCGTTCCCAGATAGAAATATTGATACGTATGGTA
The DNA here is from genome assembly GCA_951213105.1 of Amaurobius ferox. Lineage (NCBI taxonomy): Eukaryota > Metazoa > Arthropoda > Arachnida > Araneae > Amaurobiidae > Amaurobius > Amaurobius ferox. The sequence continues at coordinate 131,653,762 of OX578148.1, forward strand.
ATGTTTCTGATATCTGAAGGATGGATAGGGTAGTGTTTCTCCAAATGTGTGTTCAAAATAAATATAACCAACAACATTACCATAAACGTAGCATCATAGCTTACCAACGTATTTATTTGATCTTTCATTTATTTTTATTCAGTAACTAGCAGCATACCCGTTCTTCGTACGGAGTATATAATATATGGAAACTTGAAATTCACAATCATGTTCAAATACTTATAGTGTACTAAATGATATTTTTAATCAAAATGTTCTGTTAAAATATTTAATATAATGCTCCTAAAAAGAAGTTTAAGAATCTCTGTTCTCGCTATATAAAATTATCTTCAAGGACATATCTGAAGAATAAAACATCTTGGACCCCTTATGTAAGCAAATATAAAAAAAATATGGAATTGAATCAATATATGCAAAATAAAAGCGTTAAAATTGTATGGGACCCGTACTAATTATATACGCGAATATTAGAAAATATAACCTGTATTAGTAGATTACATGTATAAATTGAAAATACCAATAAACCCGTAATCTTTAAATCTGAAGACAGTCATTTATTCCAATATATGTCAAAATTAAAGTGCTAAAATTATATGGGAAGATATAAACGTACTACTTTTAATGTCCGATTATTAGTAGAAGATTGCCCGTTTTGCAATATGAGACACAAATGTTTTTTGGTAAAATACAACAGACGACGTAATAAATTGAATATATAATTAATCCCCTTAATCTTCATACCAGAAGACAGTACTTGATTCCAATATATATGCCAATATATGTCAAAATATATGGCAATATACCTGTACTACTTATATTCTCGTAGGTTAGAAGATATACCCGTGCATTCCTAGAAGATTACTCGTACAACGTACAATATGCGTGTGTCAGCAATTTTTGCCGCAATAAAACAATGGCGTAATAACTTAAAAATATCAATAATCCCTGAATCAATAATTCCGGAAAATATCAATAATAATAATGTTTAAACCTGAAGAGTATAATTGATATTATCCAGTCCAAAATGAAATGGCAATGAAATTTATTTTATATACATATCTTCATTATTCAAATCGGAAAGGATTTAATAAAAATCGTCTGCCGCATAAACACATTGGATTTAAATCCGTTGCTAAGCGACATGATATCATTTGCTTCAAATGAACTGGTAGAAAAAATATCGTCTAAATAGTTATATTTCTATGGAATATTTGGCGACGGTTTCGTCAAATTAGCGACATTTTAAAAAATCGCCAAATTTATCGCCAAGTGGGAATGTAGAATTGGCAGTTCCACTTTGCGACAAATTGACGAAATATCATCACAATACTATCCCCTAACAAAAAACAATTAATATCATTTATATAGCGCCATTTTATCAATTTCAAGATATTTTTATAGATTTGAAAACATTTTTATCAATGTGGTGACATTTTAAAAATTCCCTAAATGTATTACTAAGTAGGATGTTTGGTCTGACAGATAAATTCTAACCAAACATCATTTCAGTGCTCTCTTCTAACAAAACAAAAAAAAATTTCATTGATATGTAGAAGACCCAAGCCACACGACCAACCCGAAGGTTTATGGCAGCTGTTTGTGTGTCGTTTATATCAATTTGGCGACATTTCCGTCAATTTGGCAAAGTTTAAGAAAAGTTGTCAAATTAGCGATATCCCTCCAAATTCGTAGCTTTGAATTTGCAGATCTGAATGAAACATTCTTATCCCGTTTCAATATACTAAATGAAAACACTACAATTGTATTAGAAGATATACCCGCTCTACTCTTTTTCTGTTTCAACAATCGGCTATATGAATTTATTGGCTAAACACAATATATGAGTTTAGTAGCTAAATACGATATAAGCTTGAAAACTTTTTGCCAAAATAAATGAAATTGATGTACGCAGTCAGCAATTAATATAATTAAAAGAAAAATCAAACCGTCCATTCATAAGATATATTTTATATCCATTTATCCATTTATTTATTATTTAAATCGAAAGAAAATAATAAAAACATTAACAAACACATTTAATGTAATTGCGATGACGAGCAACATGATATATCCTCCTAAAATGTTAAAATTTATTAACCACTAACAGCACACCCGTTATTTGTACGGAGTGTATAATTTAAAGAAACTTAAAGTTCGCAATCATGTGCAAATTCTGTTAAAATATTAAATTTATTTCTCCTAAAGAGAAGTTTAAGAATATATGTTCTCACTATGCAAAATTATCTTCACGATCAGATCTGAAGAATAAAACATCCTGCCCCCTTTTGTAAGCAAATTTACAGAAGAAAAAATAGGAATTGAATGAATATATGCAACCCCGTACTAATTATATTGTCGCAGATCAGAAAATATGCCAATGTGTTAGTAGAAGATTACCCGTATTACAATATGCGTCTCAAAAATATTTGCCAAAATAAAAGAGATGACGTAATAAATTGAAAACATCAATAATATCCGTACTCTTTATACCAGAAGGTCGTAATTGATTCCAATATATGCCAATATATATCAAAACATATGTCAATATACCTGTACTACTTATATTCTCGTAGATTAAAAGATATACACGTGTATTTGTAGAAGATTCGTACAACATACAATATATGAGTTTAAACAATTTTTGTCATAATAAAATAATTGCATAATAACTTGAAAATATCAATAATCCTTGAATCAATAATCCCCGAAAATATGAATAATAATAATTTTTAAACCTGAAGACCGTAATTGATATTATCCAGTCAAAAATGCTATAAGAAAAATCAAATCGTTCTTTTCTAAAATATATTTTTATATCCATTTATTTATTACTCAAATCGAAAAAATAATTATTGAAATTTACAGACAGATTTAATTTAATTGCGTTTCTGAGTAACATGATATAAAATAGAATCTTATAACATGTTAAATATGTCATGTCTTATAACATAAACTGCGAAATTAAATAGCGATTTTGATTTCTCTATACTTCTCATTGTTCCGTAAAAGGTTTTTTTAAATAAACCATGCACCATGGAGATAGATTTCCCCTTTAAATCATGTTTCAAACAATTCATGTTTTCAGAAAGTGACTAATTAACGCAAAAAATCTCCCATCAAACTCAGAGATTAAATTTTAATTCACTTTCAAACGATTTTCAAGCTTTTCGTTTGGATAAACCACGGAGTTAGGGAGTAGAACTCCTAGGAAAAAATTCCGTTTTTCATTATTATCTCAACAACCCCAGGTCTTAGAAACTCGAAACTTGGACAAAATTTATGGGGAGATATTTCAAGGCTATTCACCAAATTTCATTAAATTCGGTTCAGCCGTTTTTCCGTGATGATGAGACAAACGAAAATTTCGTTTTTTACTAATATCTCGAGAAACACTGGTCGTAGAAACTCAAAACACGGATATAATTTTAAGTGGGGTTATTTCTGGGCAACCCACAAAATTTCATCAAATTCGGTTCAGCCGTTCTCCCGTGATGGTGTGACAAACAGACAGACAGACAGACAGACAGACAGATTTTCATTTTTATTTATATAGACTAGCAGCATACCCGTTCTTCGTACGGAGTATATAATATAAAGAAACTTGAAATTCATAATCATGCCCAAATTCTTATAGTATACTAAATGACATGTTTAATCAAAATATTCTGTTAAAATATTTAATATAATGCTCCTAAAAAGAAGTTTAAGAATCTCTGTTCTCGCTATATAAAATTATCTTCATGGACATATCTGAAGAATAAAACATCTTGGACCCCTTATGTAAGCAAATATAAAAAAAAAAATATGGAATTGAATCAATATATGCAAAATAAAAGCGTTAAAATTGTATGGGACCCGTACTAATTATATACGCGAATATTAGAAAATATAACCTGTATTAGTAGATTACATGTATAAATTGAAAATACCTATAAATCCGTAATCTTTAAATCTGAAGACAGTCATTTATTCCAATATATGTCAAAATTAAAGTGCTAAAATTATATGGGAAGATATACACGTACTACTTATAATGTCCGATTATTAGTAGAAGATTACCCGTTTTGCAATATGAGTCACAAATGTTTTTTGGTAAAATACAACAGACGACGTAATAAATTGAATATATAATTAATCCCCTTAATCTTCATACCAGAAGACTGTACTTGATTCCAATATATATGCCAATATATGTCAAAATATATGCCAATATACCTGTACTACTTATATTCTCGTAGGTTAGAAGATATACCCGTGCATTCCTAGAAGATTACTCGTACAACGTACAATATGCGTGTGTCAGCAATTTTTGCCGCAATAAAACAATGGCGTAATAGCTTAAAAATATCAATAATCCCTGAATCAATAATTCCGGAAAATATCAATAATAATAATGTTTAAACCTGAAGAGTATAATTGATATTATCCAGTCCAAAATGAAATGGCAATGAAATTTATTTTATATACATATCTTCATTATTCAAATCGGAAAGGATTTAATAAAAATCGTCTGCCGCATAAACACATTGGATTTAAATCTGTTGCTAAGCGACATGATATCATTTGCTTCAAATAAATTGGTAGAAAAAATATTGTCTAAATAGTTATATTTCTATGGAACATTTGGCGACAGTTTCGTCAAATTAGCGACATTTTAAAAAATCGCCAAATTTATCGCCGAGTGGGACTGTAGAACTGACAGTTCCACTTTGCGACAAATTGGCGAAATATCATCACAATACTATTCCCTAACAAAAAACAATTAATATCATTTATGTAGCGCAATTTTATCAATTTCAAGATATTTTTATAGATTTGAAAACATTTTTATCAATTTGGTGACATTTTAAAAATTCGCTAAATGTATTACTAAGTAGGATGGTTGGTCTGACAGATAAATGCTAACCAAACATCATTTCAGTACTCTCTTCTAACAAAACAAAAAAAAATTTCATTGATATGTAGAAGACCCAAGCCACACGACCAATCCGAAGGTTTATGGCAGCTGTTTGTGTGTCGTTTATATCAATTTGGCGACATTTCCGTCAATTTGGCAAAGTTTAAGAAAAGTTGTCAAATTAGCGATATCCCTCCAAATTCGTAGCTTTGAATTTGCAGATCTGAATGAAACATTCTTATCCCGTTTCAATATACTAAATGAAAGCACTACAATTGTATTAGAAGATATACCCGCTCTACTCTTTTTCTGTTTCAACAATCGGCTATATGAATTTATTGGCTAAACACAATATATGAGTTTAGTAGCTAAATACGATATAAGCTTGAAAACTCTTTGCCAAAATAAATGAAATTGATGTACGCAGTCAGCAATTAATATAATTAAAAGAAAAATCAAACCGTCCATTCATAAGATATACTTTTATATCCATTTATCCATTTATTTATTATTTAAATCGAAAAAAAATAATAAAAACATTAACAAACACATTTAATTTAATTGCGATGCCGAGCAACATGATATATCCTCCTAAAATGTTAAAATTTATTAACCACTAACAGCACACCCGTTATTCGTACGGAGTGTATAATTTACAGAAACTTAAAGTTCGCAATCATGCGCAAATTCTGTTAAAATATTAAATTTATTGCTCCTAAAGAGAAGTTTACGAATATATGTTCTCACTATGCAAAATTATCTTCACGATCAGATCTGAAGAATAAAACATCCTGCCCCCTTTTGTAAGCAAATTTACAGAAGAAAAAATAGGAATTGAATGAATATATGCAACCCCGTACTAATTATATTGTCGCAGATCAGAAAATATGCCAATGTGTTAGTAGAAGATTACCCGTATTACAATATGCGTCTCAAAAATATTTGCCAAAATAAAAGAGATGACGTAATAAATTGAAAACATCAATAATATCCGTACTCTTTATACCAGAAGGTCGTAATTGATTCCAATATATGCCAATATATATCAAAACATATGTCAATATACCTGTACTACTTATATTCTCGTAGATTAAAAGATATACACGTGTATTTGTAGAAGATTCGTACAACATACAATATATGAGTTTAAACAATTTTTGTCATAATAAAATAATTGCATAATAACTTGAAAATATCAATAATCCTTGAATCAATAATCCCCGAAAATATGAATAATAATAATTTTTAAACCTGAAGACCGTAATTGATATTATCCAGTCAAAAATGCTATAAGAAAAATCAAATCGTTCTTTTCTAAAATATATTTTTATATCCATTTATTTATTACTCAAATCGAAAAAATAATTATTGAAATTTACAGACAGATTTAATTTAATTGCGTTTCTGAGTAACATGATATAAAATAGAATCTTATAACATGTTAAATATGTCATGTCTTATAACATAAACTGCGAAATTAAATAGCGATTTTGATTTCTCTATACTTCTCATTGTTCCGTAAAAGGTTTTTTTAAATAAACCATGCACCATGGAGATAGATTTCCCCTTTAAATCATGTTTCAAACAATTCATGTTTTCAGAAAGTGACTAATTAACGCAAAAAATCTCCCATCAAACTCAGAGATTAAATTTTAATTCACTTTCAAACGATTTTCAAGCTTTTCGTTTGGATAAACCACGGAGTTAGGGAGTAGAACTCCTAGGAAAAAATTCCGTTTTTCATTATTATCTCAACAACCCCAGGTCTTAGAAACTCGAAACTTGGACAAAATTTATGGGGAGATATTTCAAGGCTATTCACCAAATTTCATTAAATTCGGTTCAGCCGTTTTTCCGTGATGATGAGACAAACGAAAATTTCGTTTTTTACTAATATCTCGAGAAACACTGGTCGTAGAAACTCAAAACACGGATATAATTTTAAGTGGGGTTATTTCTGGGCAACCCACAAAATTTCATCAAATTCGGTTCAGCCGTTCTCCCGTGATGGTGTGACAAACAGACAGACAGACAGACAGACAGACAGATTTTCATTTTTATTTATATAGACTAGCAGCATACCCGTTCTTCGTACGGAGTATATAATATAAAGAAACTTGAAATTCATAATCATGCCCAAATTCTTATAGTATACTAAATGACATGTTTAATCAAAATATTCTGTTAAAATATTTAATATAATGCTCCTAAAAAGAAGTTTAAGAATCTCTGTTCTCGCTATATAAAATTATCTTCATGGACATATCTGAAGAATAAAACATCTTGGACCCCTTATGTAAGCAAATATAAAAAAAAAAATATGGAATTGAATCAATATATGCAAAATAAAAGCGTTAAAATTGTATGGGACCCGTACTAATTATATACGCGAATATTAGAAAATATAACCTGTATTAGTAGATTACATGTATAAATTGAAAATACCTATAAATCCGTAATCTTTAAATCTGAAGACAGTCATTTATTCCAATATATGTCAAAATTAAAGTGCTAAAATTATATGGGAAGATATACACGTACTACTTATAATGTCCGATTATTAGTAGAAGATTACCCGTTTTGCAATATGAGTCACAAATGTTTTTTGGTAAAATACAACAGACGACGTAATAAATTGAATATATAATTAATCCCCTTAATCTTCATACCAGAAGACTGTACTTGATTCCAATATATATGCCAATATATGTCAAAATATATGCCAATATACCTGTACTACTTATATTCTCGTAGGTTAGAAGATATACCCGTGCATTCCTAGAAGATTACTCGTACAACGTACAATATGCGTGTGTCAGCAATTTTTGCCGCAATAAAACAATGGCGTAATAGCTTAAAAATATCAATAATCCCTGAATCAATAATTCCGGAAAATATCAATAATAATAATGTTTAAACCTGAAGAGTATAATTGATATTATCCAGTCCAAAATGAAATGGCAATGAAATTTATTTTATATACATATCTTCATTATTCAAATCGGAAAGGATTTAATAAAAATCGTCTGCCGCATAAACACATTGGATTTAAATCTGTTGCTAAGCGACATGATATCATTTGCTTCAAATAAATTGGTAGAAAAAATATTGTCTAAATAGTTATATTTCTATGGAACATTTGGCGACAGTTTCGTCAAATTAGCGACATTTTAAAAAATCGCCAAATTTATCGCCGAGTGGGACTGTAGAACTGACAGTTCCACTTTGCGACAAATTGGCGAAATATCATCACAATACTATTCCCTAACAAAAAACAATTAATATCATTTATGTAGCGCAATTTTATCAATTTCAAGATATTTTTATAGATTTGAAAACATTTTTATCAATTTGGTGACATTTTAAAAATTCGCTAAATGTATTACTAAGTAGGATGGTTGGTCTGACAGATAAATGCTAACCAAACATCATTTCAGTACTCTCTTCTAACAAAACAAAAAAAAATTTCATTGATATGTAGAAGACCCAAGCCACACGACCAATCCGAAGGTTTATGGCAGCTGTTTGTGTGTCGTTTATATCAATTTGGCGACATTTCCGTCAATTTGGCAAAGTTTAAGAAAAGTTGTCAAATTAGCGATATCCCTCCAAATTCGTAGCTTTGAATTTGCAGATCTGAATGAAACATTCTTATCCCGTTTCAATATACTAAATGAAAGCACTACAATTGTATTAGAAGATATACCCGCTCTACTCTTTTTCTGTTTCAACAATCGGCTATATGAATTTATTGGCTAAACACAATATATGAGTTTAGTAGCTAAATACGATATAAGCTTGAAAACTCTTTGCCAAAATAAATGAAATTGATGTACGCAGTCAGCAATTAATATAATTAAAAGAAAAATCAAACCGTCCATTCATAAGATATACTTTTATATCCATTTATCCATTTATTTATTATTTAAATCGAAAAAAAATAATAAAAACATTAACAAACACATTTAATTTAATTGCGATGCCGAGCAACATGATATATCCTCCTAAAATGTTAAAATTTATTAACCACTAACAGCACACCCGTTATTCGTACGGAGTGTATAATTTACAGAAACTTAAAGTTCGCAATCATGCGCAAATTCTGTTAAAATATTAAATTTATTGCTCCTAAAGAGAAGTTTACGAATATATGTTCTCACTATGCAAAATTATCTTCACGATCAGATCTGAAGAATAAAACATCCTGCCCCCTTTTGTAAGCAAATTTACAGAAGAAAAAATAGGAATTGAATGAATATATGCAACCCCGTACTAATTATATTGTCGCAGATCAGAAAATATGCCAATGTGTTAGTAGAAGATTACCCGTATTACAATATGCGTCTCAAAAATATTTGCCAAAATAAAAGAGATGACGTAATAAATTGAAAACATCAATAATATCCGTACTCTTTATACCAGAAGGTCGTAATTGATTCCAATATATGCCAATATATATCAAAACATATGTCAATATACCTGTACTACTTATATTCTCGTAGATTAAAAGATATACACGTGTATTTGTAGAAGATTCGTACAACATACAATATATGAGTTTAAACAATTTTTGTCATAATAAAATAATTGCATAATAACTTGAAAATATCAATAATCTTTGAATCAATAATCCCCGAAAATATAAATAATAATAATTTTTAAACCTGAAGACCGTAATTGATATTATCCAGTCAAAAATGCTATAAGAAAAATCAAATCGTTCTTTTCTAAAATATATTTTTATATCCATTTATTTATTATTCAAATCGAAAAAATAATTATTAAAATTAACAGACAGATTTAATTTAATTGCGTTTCTGAGTAACATGATATAAGATAGAATCTTATAACATGTTAAATATGTCATGTCTTATAACATAAACTGCGAAATTAAATAACGATTTTGATTTCTCTATACTTCTCATTGTTCCGTAAAAGCTTGTTTTAAATAAACCATGAACCATGGAGTTAGATTTCCCTTTTAAATCATGTTTCAAACAATTCATGTTTTCAGAAAGTGACTAATTAACGCAAAAAATCTCCCATCAAACTCAGAGATTAAATTTTAATTCACTTTCAAACGATTTTCAAGCTTTTCGTTTGGATAAACCACGGGGTTAGGGAGTAGAACTCCTAGGAAAAAGTTCCGTTTTTCATTAATATCTCGACAACCCCAGGACTTAGAAACTCGAAACTTGGACAAAATTTATGGGGGGATATTTCAAGGCTATTCACCAAATTTCATTAAATTCGGTTCAGCCGTTTTTCCGTGACGATGAGACAAACGAAAATTTCGTTTTTTACTAATATCTCGAGAACCACTGGTCGTAGAAACTCAAAACACGGATATAATTTTAAGTAGGGCTATTTCTGGGCTACTCACAAAATTTCATCAAATTCGGTTCAGCCGTTCTCCCGTGATGGTGTGACAAACAGACAGACAGACAGACAGACAGACAGATTTTCATTTTTATTTATATAGACTAGCAGCATACCCGTTCTTCGTACGGATTATATAATATAAAGAAACTTGAAATTCATAATCATGCCCAAATTCTTATAGTATACTAAATGACATGTTTAATCAAAATATTCTGTTAAAATAAATATAATGCTCCTAAAAAGAAATTTAAGAATCTCTGTTCTCGCTATATAAAATTATCTTCATGGACATATCTGAAGAATGAAACATCTTGGATCCCTTATGTAAGCAAATATAAAAAAAAATATGGAATTGAATCAATATATGCAAAATAAAAGCGTTAAAATTGTATGGGAACCGTACTAATTATATACGCGAATATTAGACAATATAACCTGTATTAGTAGATTACATGTATAAATTGAAAATACCAATAAACCCGTAATCTTTAAATCTGAAGACAGTCATTTATTCCAATATATGTCAAAATTAAAGTGCTAAAATTATATGGGAATATATACACGTACTACTTATAATGTCCGATTATTAGTAGAAGATTACCCACATATTGCAATATGAGTCTCAAATGTTTTTTGGTAAAATACAACAGACGACGTAATAAATTGAATATATAATTAATCCCCGTAATCTTCATACCAGAAGACTGTACTTGATTCCAATATATATGCCAATATATGTCAAATTATATGCCAATATACCTGTACTACTTATATTCTCGTAGGTTAGAAGATATATCCGTGCATTCCTAGGAGATTACTCGTACAACGTAAAATATGCGTGTGTCAGCAATTTTTGCCGCAATAAAACAATGGCGTAATAACTTAAAAATATCAATAATCCCTGAATCAATAATTCCGGAAAATATCAATAATAATAATGTTTAAACCTGAAGAATATAATTGATATTATCCAGTCCAAAATGAAATGGCAATGAAATTTATTTTATATACATATCTTCATTATTCAAATCGGAAAGGATTTAATAAAAATCGTCTGCCGCATAAACACATTGGATTTAAATCCGTTGCTAAGCGACATGATATCATTTGCTTCAAATAAATTGGTAGAAAAAATATCGTCTAAATAGTTATATTTCTATGGAACATTTGGCGACAGTTTCGTCAAATTAGCGACATTTTAAAAAATCGAAAAATTTATCGCCAAGTGGGACTGTAGAACTGACAGTTCAACTTTGCGACAAATTGACGAAATATCATCACAATACTATCCCCTAACAAAAAACAATTAATATCATTTATGTAGCGCAATTTTATCAATTTCAAGATATTTTTATAGATTTGAAAACATTTTTATCAATTTGGTGACATTTTAAAAATTCGCTAAATGTATTACTAAGTAGGATGGTTGGTCTGACAGATAAATGCTAACCAAACATCATTTCAGTACTCTCTTCTAACAAAACAAAAAAAAATTTCATTGATATGTAGAAGACCCAAGCCACACGACCAACCCGAAGGTTTATGGCAGCTGTTTGTGTGTCGTTTATATCAATTTGGCGACATTTCCGTCAATTTGGCAAAGTTTAAGAAAAGTTGTCAAATTAGCGATATCCCTCCAAATTCGTAGCTTTGAATTTGCAGATCTGAATGAAACATTCTTATCCCGTTTCAATATACTAAATGAAAACACTACAATTGTATTAGAAGATATACCCGCTCTACTCTTTTTCTGTTTCAACAATCGGCTATATGAATTTATTGGCTAAACACAATATATGAGTTTAGTAGCTAAATACGATATAAGCTTGAAAACTCTTTGCCAAAATAAATGAAATTGATGTACGCAGTCAGTAATTAATATAATTAAAAGAAAAATCAAACCGTCCATTCATAAGATATATTTTATATCCATTTGTCCATTTATTTATTATTTAAATCGAAAAAAAATAATAAAAACATTAACAAACACATTTAATTTAATTGCGATGCCGAGCAACATGATATATCCTCCTAAAATGTTAAAATTTATTAACCACTAACAGCACACCCGTTATTCGTACGGAGTGTATAATTTAAAGAAACTTAAAGTTCGCAATCATGTGCAAATTCTGTTAAAATATTAAATTTATTGCTCCTAAAGAGAAGTTTAGGAATATATGTTCTCACTATGCAAAATTATCTTCACGATCAGATCTGAAGAATAAAACATCCTGCCCCCTTTTGTAAGCAAATTTACAGAAGAAAAAATAGGAATTGAATGAATATATGCAACCCCGTACTAATTATATTGTCGCAGATCAGAAAATATGCCAATGTGTTAGTAGAAGATTACCCGTATAACAATATGCGTCTCAAAAATATTTGCAAAATAAAAGAGATGACGTAATAAATTAAAAACATCAATAATATCCGCACTCTTTATACCAGAAGGTCGTAATTGATTCCAATATATGCCAATATATATCAAAACATATGTCAATATACATGTACTACTTATATTCTCGTAGATTAAAAGATATACACGTGTATTTGTAGAAGATTCGTACAACATACAATATATGAGTTTATACAATTTTTGTCATAATAAAATAATTGCATAATAACTTGAAAATATCAATAATCCTTGAATCAATAATCCCCGAAAATATAAATAATAATAATTTTTAAACCTGAAGACCGTAATTGATATTATCCAGTCAAAAATGCTATAAGAAAAATCAAATCGTTCTTTTCTAAAATATATTTTTATATCCATTTATTTATTATTCAAATCGAAAAAATAATTATTAAAATTAACAGACAGATTTAATTTAATTGCGTTTCTGAGTAACATGATATAAGATAGAATCTTATAACATGTTAAATATGTCATGTCTTATAACATAAACTGCGAAATTAAATAACGATTTTGATTTCTCTATACTTCTCATTGTTCCCCAAAAGCTTGTTTTAAATAAACCATGAACCATGGAGATAGATTTCCCCTTTAAATCATGTTTCAAACAATTCATTTTTTCAGAAAGTGACTAATTAACGCAAAAAATCTCCCATCAAACTCAGAGATTAAATTTTAATTCACTTTCAAACGATTTTCAAGCTTTTCGTTTGGATAAACCACGGCGTTAGGGAGTAGAACTCCTAGGAAAAAGTTCGGTTTTTCATTAATATCTCGACAACCCCAGGTCTTAGAAACTCGAAACTTGGACAAAATTTATGGGGGGATATTTCAAGGCTGTTCACCAAATTTCATTAAATTCGGTTCAGCCGTTTTTCCGTGATGCTGAGACAAACGAAAATTTCGTTTTTTACTAATATCTCGAGAACCACTGGTCGTAGAAACTCAAAACACAGATATAATTTTAAGTAGGGCTATTTCTGGGCTACCCACAAAATTTCATCAAATTCGGTTTAGCCGTTCTCCCGTGATGGTGTGACAAACAGACAGACAGACAGACAGACAGACAGACAGACAGACAGACAGACAGACAGACAGATTTTCATTTTTATTTATATAGACTAGCAGCATACCCGTTCTTCGTACGGAGTATATAATATAAAGAAACTTGAAATTCATAATCATGCCCAAATTCTTATAGTATACTAAATGACATGTTTAAACAAAATATTCTGTTAAAATATTTAATATAATGCTCCTAAAAAGAAATTTAAGAATCTCTGTTCTCGCTATATAAAATTATCTTCATGGACATATCTGAAGAATAAAACATCTTGGACCCCTTATGTAAGCAAATATAAAAAAAAATATGGAATTGAATCAATATATGCAAAATAAAAGCGTTAAAATTGTATGGGACCCGTACTAATTATATACGCGAATATTAGAAAATATAACCTGTATTAGTAGATTACATGTATAAATTGAAAATACCAATAAACCCGTAATCTTTAAATCTGAAGACAGTCATTTATTCCAATATATGTCAAAATTAAAATGCTAAAATTATATGGGAAGATATACACGTACTACTTATAATGTCCGATTATTAGTAGAAGATTACCCGTTTTGCAATATGAGTCACAAATGTTTTTTGGTAAAATACAACAGACGACGTAATTAATTGAATATATAATTAATCCCCTTAATCTTCATACCAGAAGACTGTACTTGATTCCAATATATATGCCAATATATGTCAAAATATATGCCAATATACCTGTACTACTTATATTCTCGTAGGTTAGAAGATATACCCGTGCATTCCTAGAAGATTACTCGTACAACGTACAATATGCGTGTGTCAGCAATTTTTGCCGCAATAAAACAATGGCGTAATAACTTAAAAATATCAATGATCCCTGAATCAATAATTCCGGAAAATATCAATAATAATAATGTTTAAACCTGAAGAGTATAATTGATATTATCCAGTCCAAAATGAAATGGCAATGAAATTTATTTTATATACATATCTTCATTATTCAAATCGGAAAGGATTTAATAAAAATAGTCTGCCGCATAAACACATTGGATTTAAATCCGTTGCTAAGCGACATGATATCATTTGCTTCAAATAAATTGGTAGAAAAAATATCGTCTAAATAGTTATATTTCTATGGAACATTTGGCGACAGTTTCGTCAAATTAGCGACATTTTAAAAAATTGCCAAATTTATCGCCAAGTGGGACTGTAGAACTGACAGTTCCACTTTGCGACAAATTGACGAAATATTATCACAATACTATCCCCTAACAAAACACAATTAATTTCATTTATTTAGCTCAATTTTATCAATTTTAAGATATTTTTATAGATTTGAAAATATTTTTATCAATTTAGTGACCTTTTAAAAATTCGCTAAATGTATTACTAAGTAGGATGGTTGGTCTGACAGATAAATGCTAACCAAACATCATTTCAGTACCCTCTTCTAACAAAACAAAAAAAAATTTCATTGATATGTAGAAGACCCAAGCCACACGACCAACCCGAAGGTTTATGGCAGCTGTTTGTGTGTCATCAATTTGGCGACATTTCCGTCAATTTGGCAAAGTTTAAGAAAAGTTGTCAAATTAGCGATATCCCTCCAAATTCGTAGCTTTGAATTTGCAGATCTGAATGAAACATTCTTATCCCGTTTCAATATACTAAATGAAAACACTACAATTGTATTAGAAGATATACCCGCTCTACTCTTTTCCTGTTTCAACAATCGGCTATATGAATTTATTGGCTAAACACAATATATGAGTTTAGTAGCTAAATAAGATATAAGCTTGAAAACTCTTTGCCAAAATAAATGAAATTGATGTACGCAGTCAGCAATTAATATAATTAAAAGAAAAATCAAACCGTCCATTCATAAGATATACTTTTATATCCATTTATCCATTTATTTATTATTTAAATCGAAAAAAAATAATAAAAACATTAACAAACACATTTAATTTAATTGCGATGCCGAGCAACATGATATATCCTCCTAAAATGTTAAAATTTATTAACCACTAACAGCACACCCGTTATTCGTACGGAGTGTATAATTTAAAGAAATTTAAAGTTCACAATCATGTGCAAATTCTGCTGAAATATTAAATTTATTGCTCCTAAAGAGAAGTTTAAGAATATATGTTCTTACTATGCAAAATTATCTTCACGATCAGATCTGAAGAATAAAACATCCTGCCCCCTTTTGTAAGCAAATTTACAGAAGAAAAAATAGGAATTGAATGAATATATGCAACCCCGTACTAATTATATTGTCGCAGATCAGAAAATATGCCAATGTGTTAGTAGAAGATTACCCGTATTACAATATGCGTCTCAAAAATATTTGCCAAAATAAAAGAGATGACGTAATAAATTGAAAACATCAATAATATCCGTCCTCTTTATACAAGAAGGTCGTAATTGATTCCAATATATGCCAATATATATCAAAACATATGTCAATATACCTGTACTACTTATATTCTCGTAGATTAAAAGATATACACGTGTATTTGTAGAAGATTCGTACAACATACAATATATGAGTTTAAACAATTTTTGTCATAATAAAATAACTGCATAATAACTTGAAAATATCAATAATCCTTGAATCAATAATCCCCGAAAATATAAATAATAATAATTTTTAAACCTGAAGACCGTAATTGATATTATCCAGTCAAAAATGCTATAAGAAAAATCAAATCGTTCTTTTCTAAAATATATTTTTATATCCATTTATTTATTATTCAAATCGAAAAAATAATTATTAAAATTAACAGACAGATTTTATTTAATTGCGTTTCTGAGTAACATAAGATAGAATCTTATAACATGGTAAATATGTCATGTCTTATAACATAAACTGCGAAATTAAATAACGATTTTGATTTCTCTATACTTCTCATTGTTCCGTAAAAGCTTGTTTTAAATAAACCATGAACCATGGAGATAGATTCCCCTTTAAATCATGTTTCAAACAATACATGTTTCCAGAAAGTGACTAATTAACGCAAAAAATCTCCCATCAAACTCAGAGATTAAATTTTAATTCACTTTCAAACGATTTTCAAGCTTTTCGTTTGGATAAACCACGGAGTTAGGGAGTAGAACTCCTAGGAAAAAGTTCCGTTTTTCATTAATATCTCGACAACCCCAGGTCTTAGAAACTTGAAACTTGGACAAAATTTATGGGGGGATATTTCAAGGCTGTCCACCAAATTTCATTAAATTCGGTTCAGCCGTTTTTCCGTGATGATGAGACAAACGAAAATTTCGTTTTTTACTAATATCTCGAGAACCACTGGTCGTAAAAACTCAAAATACGGATATAATTTTAAGTGGGGCTATTTCTGGGCTACCCACAAAATTTCATCAAATTCGGTTCAGCCGTTCTCCCGTGATGGTGGGACAAACAGACAGACAGACAGACAGACAGACAGACAGACAGATTTTCATTTTTATTTATATAGATTAGTACTTTTAAAGGGCTACAAATTCATTGGCAATGTTTATTACTAGCACTTAGTTTTTGACATATAAGCATTACAAATTTTAAAAATCTGGTGTGGGCAGCACATGATTTTCTCTATAGACTCAAATTCATATTTTCTTTATTTCTTTAACAATTCATTAGATTGATTTCAACTGAACCAAATAACACTAAATTTGCATTTTTAATTCAAGTTTTGTTTTTATTTGGTAATTGGAATTTTTTCCGAAATTGGCGTAACAAAAATGCAAGAAATCTCAAATATATTCATAACGGTTAGTTCTAAAGTATAATGGAGTGTGTTATATTATTTTTCTTTTCAAAAATTACGTATAAAAATAGAATTTAGTTGATAAATTTGAACATACACTACTTAGTCTTTTTTATAGATTTTAGCGCTTTTGACGAGCCATTTCATAAAAAAGGCAGGTTGCTCTTTTCCGAATCGTAAAAAAATCTAATCAGCACCAGAGTATCCCACAAGTAACTTATCTACCAAATTTTGTGAAATTTGGTCAATTAGTATTGTAGCTAGAGTAGATACATGAAATTTTTGCGGGCCATTTCGTAAAAAACGCGGGTTCTTCTTTTCCGAATCGTAATAAATTCTAATCAACACCAGAGCATGCAACAAGTAACTTATCTACCAAATTTTGTGAAATTTGGTCAATTAGTATTTTAGCTAGAGCAGTTAAATGAAATTGTTACTGGCCATTTCGCAAAGAAAGGCGGTTTCTGTTTCGTACCAAAAACTAATCAGCACCAGGGTCACATCCAAGTGACTAACCCACCAAATTTTATAAAATTCGGTCCATTAGATTTTGAGTTAGAGTGGGTACATACATTGCACAGACCCACAGACAGACATACACACAGACGTCACGCTAAAAATATATTTTTCGTATTCTAGTGGTCTCGAAACGTGTAGATCCGTTGAGAACTCGAGGTGCGATTTTCGACATGATTCCAATACTTTCCCTATATATTACCATGTATTGCAGAGAAAGTAAAAACGGAAGTTAAAAACGAAACGAAACGTTGAAAACGAAAGTTCAAATATTCCTCAACATGATTAGATAATTTTTTTGAGAATTATAAGAGCTTAGTGACAAAAATATATTAATCTAGAGACTGGATTTTTTAATTTTTAGATTTTTGTCGCTTATCTTTCATTGTTTAGCAGATAGCAATAATAAGCAAAGTGAAGATAAATGTCAAAAACTTTTGTGTTTAAACATATCAGGATATAAAAATATTAGAACCAATTTTGTAGATGAATTTACTGTATTTATTAGCAAGTAAAAGTTATTTACATTTACATATGATTGCATATTTTTAATGCCCTCCGTTCAGCCAGAAATGTTACTCAAAATCATACTGTGTGGTTATAATAAACCACAATTGAGCTACAAAATAGATTTAAGTATTTCCTGAAAATTTTGTAAAGAAAATTTAACAACACAAACTATTCATTAATTTTTCAAATTGTTATACAAATGCTATATCAATGAAATTAAAAAAAGTTACAATTTTGTTCATACACTGGAATTCTTTTGATCTTAGGATTTAATAAGCTAGTAGAAAGGTTATGCATATTATTGTACTATAAATATCATTTAATTAACATTAAAGTAAAAAAAATATATTTAAATATTTGACATAGATTATTCTAATTTAAGAAATAAGACAAAAAATAGAAGAAGAAAAATTCTAAAACAACAGACCACAATTTCTTTTGTATAAAAACGATGATATTAATTGTATAACAATGTTTTAATACTAAATAATGAATAATTAAAGTAAAAAAGGAAGAGAAAAGGTTTTTTTTTTCTCTATCATTTTTTAATTATAACATTATCCTCTTTTTTAACAATGAGAAATGCAAAAAAGTATCTGATTTTTGTCAGGAGGTTAATTATTCATTCAAAGGATTTAAAATTTTAAATGAAACACTAGTTTAAATTTGTGTTACGTTATCTTTATGTATATGAAGCTGATCTAATGAATGGATAAATTATATGCAAATGTTAATGTGATATCAATATTTTGAGTTGAATTTAATTTAAAAAATGAAGCACGGGAAAACACAATTTTTACCCATATAAAATATCACACAAAACAGTTATTACATCATTACAAATATTAATCTTGATTTACTTTCAAAATTTCAGCAATAAACACACATATTTTTTTTTATAAATATTTATAACTTGTTTAACATTTTCATGCTATTTATTTAGTATTCAAATACTTAGTCTGCAACGATAATAAAAGTAAGGATAACTAGAACAAGATAAAGAAGTACAAATAAAATAATAATGCAGCATGCAGCTGCTTGCACTGAGATAGATGGATCAACTTCCTCAAAGCAAGAGAACCAACAAACCCGCGAGCAATGGGATCGAAAAGAAGAATCAGGTGGCGTGGGAGGTTATATTCCCAAAGACTGGTCTAAGAAAGAACCAATCAAAAAGCAGCATGAAGACCAGTCCAGCCAATCTGAAATTAGGATTAGTACACAAGATTGGCGTGCAGGCCAAAACACGGTAGAAATATTCCGACGTAGAACTGCAATTATTTTATTATCCTGTAAATTAGTTTTTCAAACTATGAATCTGAAAGGAATATGTCAAAATATAGTTAATTATGGAAGGACACTAATATATACTTTATTAATTCTCAAAATTTTCATAAATGCTTTTTATGAATGAAAAATAAAGTATACATGAATTATTTTATTTGGAACAAGAATAATAACATAATTATGGCTTAACTTTCTATCCGAGTCTCTTCAAGGATCCATAATTTGTATAGTTTAAGTAATAACAACACATGGATTTCATATATACTTATTTTGTTTTATTACGAAATGTAACATATTAAACAATAAATATTAATCATACATAAAGACATTTTTATGAAACACTTTCCAACTGCAAATGTATATTTATTTAAACATCTCTCAAATGCGATACATACTCAGCGGTGATATTTTTAAAATTATCACAATACTACAATAATTTATTATATTTGAAAACTTCAAAAACAGAAAAAAATGAACTTTATTCAAATGACGTCATCGAAATATAAATCGCCTGGCTCTCTCTATAAAAGCAGTGAATATTTCATTTATAAACTATTACTCCATTCTTTTCATTTCGCGGAGATATTTTTAAACTTATCACAATACTACAATAATTTATTTTACTTAAAAACTTAAAACTGTAAAGTACATCAACTTGTAAAGCGCTACCAAATTGTAAATGCCGGAAATCAGTATAATAATGTCACTTCTAATAATAACTCTTGTAATAATAACCATCATATTGGAGCATTTCAAACGGGCAAATGACACGTGAAATAGTGAAGTAATTGCAAATATTTAAGTTGTTAACAATATGGAATAAATCACCTTTTCATACTAACCCAGTGGTTTGTCTTCCCTGATGATGGGCGCCAGGACCCACCAATGGCTGGAATATTAAAATATGGCATGAGATACATGTACACAGAGAAATTACCAACTTTTGATGTTAAATTCTTTTCTTTAATATGTTAAATTATATATATATATATATATATATATATATATATATATATATATATATATATATATATATATATATATATATATATATATATATATATATATATATATATATATATATATACATAAATAACGATGAGTGGACTTCAATAGGAAAGGTTCCACATTTGCTGATTTATACCAAAAACCATTTCGCTACCAAGGAAGAGGCTCAATGCTGCTCTAGTTCCGAAATAGAGTACAAAGATATAAATGGGAAGTATAGAATGGGGGTGATCATATGTCTTTCATAAAATGGTAGGGGTGGATTGCGACAACCCTTTCCCGTTTAAAGCAGCTTTTACAGCCCGGGCAAAGCTCACGGTACCTATGTAATACAATATATATATATATATATATATATATATATATATATTTATTTATTTATTTAAGAGTATCATAACAAATGCATATACCAAATTATATATTAACAATCTCTCTTGAATCACACATTTCGATATCAAATAATCTGCATTACATATTTCACTATTTAAAGGTATTTCACGTTATCAATTTTAAACTTAATATCATTCTACTTGGTTTGGAAATGACATCTTATCAAGAAAATATATTAAAGTGCTTTTTGAACAAGATTAGTTCGATAGGCATAAAAGCCAATGTTCCATCTGATATCAAAATTACTACTTAATATTATCTTTATTTATGTTGAACCCAAAATAACCTCGTGACGTCAGCAAAACATCACGCACTTCAAAATTTTCCCATCCAAGGCGAGAACACGTACAGCCTTTTCAACCGACAGAGGAACGGCTCACACCCAGAGCCCCAAAACTCTCCCATATTCTACTTTCTCAGGCGCAAAGAAAAAACCACACAAAAACTGATACAATTACACTAATAACGGTCTCCCAAAATGCGGAACTGAAAGTCGCAAAATGAAAGTTCATGACAACGTGCGGATTCTTTTGCACTCAGGAGAACATTTAAATCAGTATATATTATACAATTACATTCAGCACGAAAATACATTTAAATCAGAAAAATTGAGAATTTATAAAATAGCGACATTACAAAACCATGGAGGTTAAAGTGCTTTCTAACTCCATGTTTAAAACTTCATCGAAAATGGCAATAATATAAAACCGTCTGCTTCTCTATGTAAATCCAATGAATGCTCCATTCATATAAGATATATCCCAGATTCCAAAGCTAAATAATTTTGCGTTAAAAAATTCAGTAATTATATTACAACTCACATTATAGCTTAATGTGTTTACAATGTAAATACATCAAGTTGTAGTTTTCAGTCTAATTTTAATGTATGCAGAATGTAAACTTTACATTCTGCATACTTTAAAATTAGGAGTCCTTGTAAAAATAATCAAAGTTTATGATCATTTAAAGGCAGAAATATTGTAATAGCGTTAGCGCAGTATATAGATGCACAGAATTTACGCAAAAGTAAGGTGGTTTTAGGGCGGATGCAACACTCATTATGAATTAAAAAGAACTGAAAAAATAACAATTTTGACATTTGGAAATAATATGTATACCATATTTATTTTGAAGTGGGTTATGTGATCTCTTCTTATAATACGGGTACAATTATTATTTTATTTTTCATTTGAAAATCTACCGAACATATATATTTTACTGAATCTTTTTTAATATATTTTATGGGATAATTTGAATATTTTCAAAAATTTTCGAAGCAATTTGAGAATTTTAAATTTGCTTAAAAATGTTTAAAGTATTAGGTCCCATATTGTTCGATGCATTTCATTTCTTCAACCCGGGTTCAATCCAAAAATATTTAGGTGATATTATTCATTTACATTCCCATATGTTTCACAGACCGTCTCAACAGCATACTGAAATGTCCTTTTGATAAAGTCATCTTTACAGCAGTTATCGTACGAACGGACAGATAAATGTGAAAAACGAAAAGTATCACAAATGGCCGGTGGGAGTTGTGACCCCCACTCCCCGGTTAAGCAATGCTTTAAGCCATGGTAACACTCCCGGAAGGCGATACTTATTCATAGATTGGCCTTTATCACGCAATTGAATGGAAATATTCACGCAATTGAATGGAAATATTTCAAATATTAAAATGGAAATAACGAAACACAATAATTTATTCATTTTTACAATAGCAACTATTCTGATACCACAAATTTTCCAAAAGATCTTATCATCTAAATTTTCACCTATGAGCCGAATTCCAAGTCTCTATTCGTTTTACATTAGGTGTGTTTCATTGTTTAGATAACTCGAACATTGTGATGTACAGCACCCATAAAGCAACATACATTTAAAAAAAAGAAACTGTACGTGTTTTTCTATTAAAACGATATTTTCTTGTACCAAATTGAATTCCCTACCTCAACGCACAGTTAGATTTTATTATTTTCCATTTCGAACAAGTTGGCCTTGTGCAACTCATCAAATGAACATTTGATGAGACTAGTGCAACTCATCAAATGAACAGTTATTTGTTTTCGATGGGAGGGGGGGGGGGGAGGCCATTGACATGTAAACTAAACTTCAAACTTCTATATATTCGGAAAGTTTTAAAAACGGACACCTGGGATTTAGTAAATATAATTTCACATATTGGCTCAAATTTTTTAAGAAAATAATAATTTTATATTTATTCTGAGTTTAAATCTAACTTTATCCCTGAATATGAGAATAAGTCCGTAATTAAAAACACTTGCACTTTCAGTATTTTAATTTAACTGTGTTGTAAAATGCATGTTATTATAAAACTATTTGCTTTGTGTAAGTAAAAAAATTCAAATTTAAAGTGACTTTTAATAAGAAAAAGAAAAATTCAGCGAAAAAATATGCGTTTGTAAAAACGTTGCTAAAATGCATGTTCTTCAAATTTATCTTTCACAAATAGCTTTTCACTGAAACACTACTCAAGTCAAAAAGAAAAACATACAAAAAATGTAGTTTATGTTACTTAAATGCTTTATTTGGTAACTTAAATTGCTAGGTTGAAGAATTATTTGAAATATATAGCACGCAGTTGTTTTCTTAGACACATTTTGGAACATTCTTAAACATATTCTTCTAGGCAACGCGTCCTATTTAACTTAAATGTTGTTTAGTGCTGAAATTTTTGTTCTCCGCTGTGTATACAGCAGTAAAAGACATTTAATGCGAGTTAAGTTAATTTAATTACAGTTAAGATTGCAGTGTTATCATAGTTTACTGTTTTCTTTCTGGAGCTAGCAAAAATTAAGTCTCAGAAGTATATTCTTTAAACTTCAGTAAGCAATGTTCTTTGTAGCTTCTTTACAAAGTCTCTGAAATTTCGTATGTTCACATAATCTTAGCGTTTTTATACAACGGCATTAATGAGAATATATATATATATATATATATATATATATATATAAATATATATATATATATATATATATAAATATATATATATATATATATATATATATATATATAAATATATATATATATATATATATATATAAATATATATATATATATATGAATATATATATATATATATATATATATATATATATATGAATATATATATATATATGAATATATATATATATATAAGGATATAAACAAGAAGAAAAAATAAGCGAGAACAGGAGTGACCATATGATTTGCATAGAATGGCTGGGGTGGATTGCGACACCCCTTTCCCGCTTAAAGCAGCTTTTACGACCCGGGCAACGCTCACGGCACCAATGTAACTCAATGGTCAATCTCCCACATGTGCAAAGACAGAAGCACCCGAACGGACAAAAGAGCAAAGATGGAACCAAGCATGGAAGAGATACACCTTACTATCCAGCATGAAAACACAACATTTTATAAGAGAAAGTCGCACATGCGCGAAAAGACTTCAAGATGATAGGATCGCAGATATGAAAATATATATGATTAAGAATTCTCATTTAGAATCAAACAATGTACAATTTCTTTCTTTGAAAAAGGAATAGTAATAATGTTGTAAAAAATATCTAGGGTAATTTCTTTTTAATGCATCATTTATTATTTTATTACATTCATGAATGCAGTCTTTTTTAAAAGTACTGTAGTTTCTGTTTCTTCTGAAGTACCCGATAATAATATTTCTGAATATATTTTTAGTGAGGTTTGAATTCCAATCAATAATATTATTAATTTTGATATTGTATGAATTTCTCTTGTCGTGTATGGTTGTATAAATTCCATACTGTTGGTGCTTTCTTATTGACAAATCCAGGAAGTCTGTCGATCCATCCTCATTGATATATATATATATATATATATATATATATATATATATATATATATATATATATGAATATATATATATATATATATATATATATATATATATATATGAATATATATATATATATATGAATATATATATATATATATATATATATATATATATATATATGAATATATATATATATATATATATATATATATATATATGAATATATATATATATATATATATATATATATATATATATATATATATATATATATATATATATGAATATATATATATATATATATATATATATATATATTCATATATATATATATATATATATATATATATATATATATATATGAATATATATATATATATATATATATATATATATATATATATATATATATGAATATATATATATATATATATATATATATATATATATATATATATATATATATATATATATATATATATATATATATATATATATATATATATATATAGGGATAATAAATGTTTAAAAATCCAATGAAAGAATAGAGAGAAGTTTCAGCTCAAAATACACTAACATTACAAAATGCCTTACAGATAAAAGTATCAAATAGAGAATCATCAATCAAGTGGGGAAAAATGCAAACCTCTAGTCATGAAGCTGAAGACGAAGAAAAAACATCAATGGAAAGGAATTGATGAAATAATATCAAATAAAATCCAAGCATGAAAGCAAGCTTTACACGTGGACAGACAAGCCCTAGGGCACGTGGACAAACCCAATCACTATAAACCATATATATATATATATATATATATATATATATATATATATTCTCATTAATGCCTTTGTATAAAAACGCTAAGATTATGTGAACATACGAAATTTCAGAAACTTTGTAAAGAAGCTACAAAGAACATTGCTTACTAAAGTTTAAAGAATATCCTTCTGAGACTTAATTTTTGCTTTCTCCAGAAAGAAAACAGTAAACTATGATAACACTATACTCTTAACTGTAATTAAATTAACTTAACTCGCATTAAAAGCCTTTTATTGCGGTATACAGCGGAGAACAAAAATTTCAGCACTAAACAACATTTAAGTTAAATAGGACGCGTTGCCTATAAGAGTATGTTAAAGAATGTTCCAAAATGTGTCTAAGAAAACAACTGCGTGCTATATAATTCAAATAATTTCTTCTACCTAACAATTTAAGTTACCAAATAAAGCATTTAAGTAACATAAACTACATTTTTGTATGTTTTTCTTTTTGACTTGAGTAGTGTTTCAGTGAAAAGCTATTTGTGAAAGATAAATTTGAAGAACATGCATTTTAGCAACGTTTTCACAAACGCATATTTTTTCTTTGAATTTTTTTTTCTTATTAAAAGTCACTTTAAATCTGATTTTTTTTACTTACACAAAGCAAATTGTTTTATAATAACATGCATTTTACAACACAGTTAAATTAAAATACTGAAAGTGCAAGTGTTTTTAATTACGGACTTATTCTCATATTCAGGGATAAAGTTAGATTTAAACTCAGAATAAATATAAAATTATTATTTTCTTAAAAAATTTGAGCCATTATGTGAAATTATATTTACTAAATCCCAAGTGTCCGTTTTTAAAACTTTCCGAATATATAGAAGTTTGAAGTTTAGTTTACATGTCAATGGCCTCCCCCCCCCCCATCTAAAACAAATATCTGTTCATTTGATGAGTTGCACTAGTCTCATCATATGTTCATTTGATGAGTTGCACAAGGCCAACTTGTTCGAAATGGAAAATAATAAAATCTAACTGTGCGTTGAGGTAGGGAATACAATTTGGTACAAGAAAATATCGTTTTAATAGAAAAACACGTACAGTTTCTTTTTTTTAAATGTATGGTGCTTTATGGGTGCTGTACATCACAATGTTCGAGTTATCTAAAAAATGAAACACACCTAATGTAAAAGGAATAGAGTCTTGGAATTCGGCTCATAGGTGAAAATTTAGATGATAAGATATTTTGGAAAATTTGTGGTATCAGAATAGTTGCTATTGTAAAAATGAATAAATTATTGTGTTTCGTTATTTCCATTTTAATATTTAAAATATTTCCATTCAATTGCTTGAATAAATGAAAAATGTCCACATTAAAGAGAGACAGGTACTTGCATTTTTGTGCACAGGTGAATAGTTCAATAATACTTGAATAAATCAAATCGAATAAATCGAATGAATCAAATACGTAGATTCTTTGATGTTTGTTTATTGTGACACCGTTTATTTACAATGGCTCTTTGGCTATTTATTTCTAGTTTCACTATGAAAAATTATGCAAATATAAAAAAACGATGTTTCATGTTTCATGCAGTTGATATTTAAAAATATAAGATAACAATTAATCACATACAACAGATACAAAAGTAATCAAAACTGGAAATAATATTTACTTTTAATCATCGTTCTTCATCTTCCGATATGTTCTAGGAAATGGTAAAAAATACATTGATAAAACAAAAGTCAACAGACCGCTGACTGAAAATACAGTCAATAAGATTATAAACGAGTTTAAGAAGATATTAGCGGATCTTAAAAGACATAGATAAAATAAAATGCAACATATAACGATTTAGATAATTTTATGGATCGTTCTCTTTAGTGATACACAAACATAAAACCGAAATTTAAATGGGAAAACATACAAAACGGTGGGCTATATAGGGTTCCTAGTAATATCCATAAGCATTGTACTAGCATTGTAAGGAAAAGTCCATGAGTTTACACGTGCGGTATATTTATTGCAAAATGACCTCGACTGATTGATTAAAATGGTTTCTGCGCCACGAATGGGGAATTTTAAAAGTTAAAATTTTGTACTTCGCAATGAAGCGGTAAAGTCAACATGGATTGCATATATTCGGTATGAAAGTGTATGTTCCCACGTGCTTGGATGAACGACAACCCGGCTTTCTATGAAAAACAAACAGTACCCATTATGTGAGATAGCTGTATAAATGTTTTCAAGACTCTTTTAGAAAAACACAGTCTCCCTAAATGCGTAAATTTGTTATCCAAACAATATTTTATATTTTAATGCCCATAACCTCGAAAATCCTACTTCGCCTGGCTTTGAGAGGTCGATACAGTAACTATGCTATGATTAGAATAGTTTGAAAAAATAAAAACATCTTATTATTTTTATATATATTTACGAAATATTTTATTACATGTTTTACATTTTAAAAATCATAAATCTTAAACTGGGTTCAATAAAATACTTTGTTTTAAAGGCATTATTTCTTGCTTTGGCAGTACGGATTAAAATAGTTTCAAACTCTGTACGGTACAGGTATGCATTTAATCCTCTTTTCTTTTCTATTATTTATATTAAAATAAAAAAAACATTTTTTCACAAATTACTTTTACTATAAATGAAAACTATTTTTTATAATAAAATGCTTGCCCAGACATCAAACTCTCTCGATAGAGACATATTTTGTTCTCTAATTACACAGAAGCAAACAACTAAGAGCTAAATCCATTAACTAGAAGAAAAATCGCTCATTACATTCTAATGCACCCCATGACAAGTCGATACCTTCCAGGTTTTACTCATTTTTAATTTACGATTCCGGCTCGAGTGAAAAAGAAAGAAAGAAAACAACCACTTAACTTCTTTTAAAGCATCTACTTTTAAAGGAAACTAAAAGTTGCGGTGATTTTTTTTCTTTCCTCCCCCTAAAATGTTCATCTTCTCGTCACTGAGACGTTTTCAAACATCGAAAAGAAGCCGGAAAGGCAAGAGTAGCATGATCTGACATGTTACGACAATTATCCAACATTTCTATCTAATTACATACCTAGAAAATCCTTGTTTTAATTTGTCCACTTCTTCTTTTAAATGTTTGCTCTGCAACCTAATTAAGGAGCTTGACAACAGCATTAAAGGGACATCCTTAACGTTTGGTGCGTTTTTCTTTGTCACCGCAGAACGTTTCGATTGGGATCGTTACGATAAAGGGACGACTTCTGCTGAAATTCATATATGTATGTATGAATGCATGTTACATTTTTTATATATGTCGATGTATAGTCGATCGTTCCGTTTTTGTTTTACAAGAAATAAAGTTCTCAATTTGAATTAAAAATAAAATACTATATAAGAAATAAAGTATTATATATAAAGTATAATACTTACACATTTACAATTATTTGAATTTACATAACTTTGAACATTATTTCACATGCATCTTACACGTATAAAATATCAAAAGACAATTTGAATGTTCAGTTGGAACAAAATAAAGCCATTGTATTTAAAAACATTCTGTTAGTTCGTACCAGAAATTTAGATATCAATGTTGTCTGGTATTTGAAGCTTGTTATTTTTCCATTGCGCAAAAATGCAAAAAATACATTTCTATATGCACATCATTAGCTGTATATAACGAATTTTAATAAACAAGTGCACTTGATAAGTTTGAACCTCAGGTAATTAGATTTATATTATTTTGAAAACGAATTTCATCTGTAGATTTTAAAAAGTACTTTCATTTTTATCAATTTATTTACGAAAAAAATTCACATAAAATTTGAATCAAAATTCGAATTTTATAATTTTTTGGTCAACTGGTCCAAACTGGTCCCAACTTGTATCGCATTTCAAACAAATTATAATTCTTTAGCATATAATATAAAATATTATTAAAAACCCCAAATAAATACACATTTAGCAAAAACAATTTTGTGATAAACATTTTCGAAATTATTGAATTAGTCACTGGCCTACTCAATTAATGATAATTCAGTGAAAATTATACATGTTTTCCTGAAAACAAGCATTTGTGAATTTATCAAGGCTATATATATATATATATATATATATATATATATATATATATATAATTTACAAGTGTAGAAGTAAGTTTGAGATTGTTTACATGAAAAAACTCATACGTTAAATATGCAAATATGGCGCTATGCTGCCCTTGTACATATTGACAAATATAATTTCTAAAAAGGATTCCTAATGCACAAAATAGCAAAAGATGAATGTGAAAAACGAAAAGTATCACAATTGGTCGGGGGGAGTTGTGATAACCATTCTTCGGTTAAGCGATGCTTTAAGCCATGGCAACAGTCCCGGAAGCCGATACTTATTCATAAAATGGCCTTATTACTATCAACAACCGAACAGCAAAAACCTTTAGCAAAAAGTTTAGAAGAAAGGTACATGAAAAAACTTTCCAAGTCACTCAATGTGCTAACATATGAACGGGTCTATAAAAAACCTGTCTCTACAAATTCCAAAACTCTTACCAAAACTGCCCGATGTATAGAATCTTTAACTTGTAATCCATTTCAGCACCATCTATACTTGCTTTTCGTGAGTCTGCCCAATCTCCTATGACTCAGTTTCAACTGTTTAAATATTTAACTTTACATTCAGTTACAGTTATATTTAAACAGTTGAAACTGAGTCATAGGGAATTGGGAAGACTCACGAAAAGCAATATGGATCGTGCTGAAATGGATTACAAGTTACATATTGTATACATCGGACAGTTTTGGTAAGAGTTTTGGAATTTGTAGAGACAGGTTTTTTATAGGCACGTTCATATGTTAGCACATTGAGTGACTTGGAAAATTTTTTCGTGTGTCTTTCTTCTAAAGATTTTAACTTTTTGCTAAAGGATTTTGCTGTTCGGTTGTTGATGGTAATAAGGTCAATCTATGAATAAGTATCGCCAACCGGGAGTGTTACCATGGCTTAAAGCATTGCTTAACCGGAGAGTGGGGGTCATAACTCCCACCGGCCATTTGTGATACTTTTCGTTTTTCACATTCATCTTTTGTTATTCTGTATATTAGGTATATTCTGTATACCATATTCTATGATGTCTATAATATATTATTCCAGACTTATGGTCCATTGTTATGTATATTGGCGTTAGGTAGGCAATAAAAACCATTTAATTTCTGTTCACTAAAAAAAATCCAGAAAATTTGCTAATGAAAATTACTACTTTACATGATGTAGATATTAAATTACGCTTCTATAATACGAGTTAAATCACGAAAACAAATATGTGAATGAAAAATTATTTCTGAATTTTTAAGTCAAGATATTTTGAAATGAAAACGAATATTGAATAAAAATATTAAATAAAAATATATTTTATTATACATGTTTAATTTCATTATTATTCAAATAATACTTTCTAAACGAAGAATTCTTCCAACTATCAGTAGTATTTCATTATGTGACGAAACGCCTATTGGCTTTCTAAAAGAAATTAAAATGCAAGTAAATTTTCTTATGAATAGGTATTACCAAAAATAGAACACGAAGATGCTTGTTATGAACTTTTAATTTGTATGTAACACATACAAAGCGCTAAGCGTAAAAAGTGGGAAAATATTCTTTAACATACTTTTTTACAAATGAGTCACAAATAGATTCATAGAAAACAAAACAATAAAAAGTACATTATATTTTTTACCAAAATTGTGAACAATTAGAATAAAAAAACAAAATCCGGTATAATTTTCTTTTTGAATTAACTTTTATTTCTGTAACAATGGGATTATACAAATAGCATCTAAATTCTGTCGGATATGGTAAATTATTCATGCAAAGAAAGTATATATTTTAAAATGCAACAATGGTTGAAAAATAAGGTTCGTTTATCTTAATATATGTTAAACTGTTATAAAAATGTAGTGTGCTGAGGTATTTTATGGATATGAAAAAAGCCAAGAATGGCACTCTCAATGCAGATAACAGTGATGAATGTCATTGTTTATTTGATGAATTTCAGTTTTGATAATGACAGGTACGTAAGAAAACATTCATTTCAAATGAAAATTAAGGAAATGGGAATTAAAAAAATGATTGGGATTTAAGAGTTTTGTTGATAATAAGTAAACATACCACTTTTATTGCTCGAGGAGTATATGAAATGAATAATTAAAGTTATGCATATATGTACTTTAAAATGCTACTTATTGATCTTGAAACATGATTTTTTTCCCTGATATATCCTACCCGTCAGAAACTATCAGCTTATCTCTTTGAATGGATAAGTCCGAAACATGTCACCTCGGGCCTCAGTCCCGATCTGGCCGGGTCAGGTTTAACCGGGTCAAGTTAACAAAGCAGCCAAAAATAGATAAAAAACAAAAACAATGTAAATTACATATTAGCGAATGAAAGGTTGCTTGTCCCATATTAGTACAATAATTGCAAAATAAGAAAGGAAAATTTGCTCTGTACGGAAATGCAGATGGGTAAATTAGGACAAGTGCATCAAAATTATAAGTTCAGATAAGAAGTAGAAGACTTTTTTAATTGACGACATTTTTAATTGACGACATTTAATTGAAGACAAAATACAACTTTGGTCTTCACAATATTCAAGTTGTTTGAAACTAGAGTAACCGAACAAAAACATGTTCTGGCTTAGATGCAACAAAATAAATATACGGCGTCTACGTACCACATGGCTTTTTCTTAATACCATGTGATCTATAAATTAATGGAGAAAAAACACGTACCAAAATTATTACTTTCCTTATATACATAATGTATAAGGAAAGTATTGTGATGGGATCGAAAATTCGAATTTGAGTTTTCGACGGGAGAGCACGTTTCAAGCATCCCTGATCACGAATCAAACATTTTTGAAGTGATGTGTGTGTGTGTGTGTGTGTGTGCCAGTGGGTCTGTGGAGACGATAACCGACGAACGAATGGACCGATTCAAACGAAATTTGGTACAAAAATCACAATCCATAAACACTGGAAGCTTATTGTTTTTATACGCAATCGAATGTTCAGAACCCCCCTAAATTTCCAAATGAAATTTTGAAAAAATCGTCAAAAAGTCAAAACCACTAATAAAGTTACGCAAATAGACATTTCTTATGTAATTCTTCATTAGAAAACGATTGGCATAAATTGGCGCTAACCTGAACCGTTCTCGAGATATTGTACATTTTTCAAAAAAAATATCAAAAAGTCATATAAAATAAAATAAAAATTTTCCTATTGAGAAACATGTTCACTTTTCATATGTAATACCATGCGATAAATTGAGTGACATCATTCTCCTGGATCTAGCTCGTTCCATTCATGAGGAAAGATACTTTGAATAATACTTTTGTATTTGAAAGTCAATAGTCATTTATTTATATGCTGTAAGAATAACTTATTTCTTAGTGCCTAACGCTTGGCGAGATTTTGGCGACGAATTTGGCGGCATGTCGCTAACTTGGCGACTTTTTTAAAATGTTGCCAAATTAACGAAAATCTCGCCAAATGGATAAAAATGACGCTAAATCAATGAAAATGACGATTAATTGTCGAAAATTCAATATCTTGGAAAGAATATTAGTATCAACTATAAGAAAAACCTATTTTTTTACTGTAAAAGAAGCAAATTCATTACATTATATAAGGAAAGTCATGTGTTGCCCACATCAGATTTTTTTGGATGAAATGATCTTTCGGTTATTATCATTGGTCAAGCATGAATTTCTATTTGTTATATTTTTTAATTTATGGCACAGATTTTCATCGCTTTTGTTTTATGAATTATTAACTGGTAGTGCAAATATGAAAATCCAATAGGCACTGTTTTCTTTCAAGTGTAACACTGATATTTTTTTCTATTTTTTCTGTGATTTTCATTTCAATTATTAGACCCCAAATGTTTTTCACTTATGAAATTAAATAAAGTGCATTAAATAAATATATTAAAACATAGCTCCGTCGGTTTCTGTCCGATAACATATATTGAATGAAAATCTGAGCAAACTGCTTTAATTAAAAAGTAATAAAAAGGACAGAGAGAATTATTGTCCTTTAATTAATTTATATTTGTATTCAAAATATTATACATTATTACTTTAAAGTTACCAGGGACTCTACTCAGATTTGTGCAGTGGATAGAACACCCATTGCTGTAAATTTGTTACATTTTACACAGCACCTACATTGCCAACGGCCGTTCCGTCCTGAAAACACCGGTTCTCGTTAGATCACCAAAGTCACGCTGCATTGGGCGCGGTTAGTACTTGGGTGGGTGACCACCTGGGAACACCGCGTGCTGTTGGCACATTTCGGGTGCAGTAGCCCGGTGGTTTATGCGCTGGATTTACATGCTGCCACAACTGCCGCCGTGATCATGCGGAGTAAGGTCACGTTAAACATGTAGGTCCGTAAGTCCTTCCGAGTAGTTGGTGGTAGGGGAAGGAGGGTACGGTCCCTGTGGATCCTCCTCCACTGGATTCCGGTCTAAATTGGATTGCACTTCTTGGCTGTCCAAACGGTTACCTTACACCTTTCTGGTAGGTCGGACGGTCTGGTTCTCAATAACAACAACAACATCACCAACATTGCGCTTCAACTGCACTTACACAGCGCTGACACAGCACTTACATTGTACTTCAATAACACTTACATTCCGCTTCAACAATACTCATCATTTCATGTGGTTTGCGCTTTAACAGCACTTACATTGCGCTTCAACATTGAATAACTCAATCATAATTAGCAATTGAAAAATTGCTCAGGAATCACCTAAACAATAAGTGTAACGAATCTCGTAGTTGTCGACCGCTTAAATTTTTCTCTACGTCGCGAACAGATTGATAAACATACATAAATTATGTTTTATTATTTAATATGCTCTTACTTTTTCTAACAGTTGTAACACTTTTGAACTAACATTTCTTTTCTTAGTTATGTGTCTAAATCGTTACTATATTTTATGCAATTGAAAAAATGAAGAACAGTTTAATCAGCTTTAAATGTCTCTAGTTCTAAAATAACGTTACAAATATATACATCATTCCAAAATAATCAAATACATGTCAAACGCTGAAAATTCCATTTCCTTTAATTTATTATAATTTACATCTTTATTCAATAATTATATATATATATATATATAGTTGTTTCTCCAAACAGTTATATTTCACAATCTCACAAAACGAATAATTTCAGCAAAAGTGTTTTATAAATTCCAACAGTCATAATATTCCCTCCAAATATAGTTTACTTTTTTCTTATTCCAAACTCATTATTAATTGCGTCGCTTAACATGAGTTACGGATCTAATAGAAATGGATAAAAATTTTAACATTCACGCAATTGCACTTATATCATAACACCCAGTTCATCATTTCATCATGTATATCATTAATTTACTAGCTTCATTTGCGTCAACTAATTAACACAATAAGTCAATGACTTTACCCCCAGGAAAATAAATTATTCACAGTGTAATACAGCATAATTCATATTTATTTTCTCATTTCTCTTAACATGATTGATCAAAATATCCCGTTACTCGGGATAATCTATTAAATTAATATGAGAATGCAAAATAACTACACAATACATATTTGGAATAATCCGCTACTGGAACCGTCTGTCTCATTTGCATTAAGCATGATCCTATTGGTTGTTAAAATGGGCTCAGCAGGCATGTGGTTCGCGTGGCTAGTTCAATAAATAATCGGTTAACAGAGCAAATGATCCTGCCTGAACACAATAATTTCATTTTGCTTATGCGGTTGAATCTAACGCAAATGCGCACACATCTATAATATTCAAATTATATTGTTGCATTTATGTGTTGCATACCCATAACGAAGATTAAAGTAGTAGCAATTAACCACGTTAGAAATTTACAGTACAAAAAAATTAAATTGTCATTTAAATAATAAGTGAAATGCTGTTTAGGATGTTCAGGATCACATGCATGTTTCATTTTCAGTGCAAACTAAAGTTATTCAAATATGAGGCTTTAAATACTAATTAATTTTGGTGAATTAGTATTTTTCCACCAATATATCGATTCTAAAAGGATTCAACTAAGATGCTTTTCCTTTTGCGACAATGCTTGATATACCTATTGGGAACTCATTCGTATATATATTGTGCCTATTACCTTCCTTAAAGTTACCGCATCATATTACGGCAGTACCAACAACAAAATACAGTAGCTGTTTTAATATTTACTTCTGTGAGCTTTTCCAATATCAACTGATATTAAATTTGTATGTAGATGTTGAAATTTTTGCCCAAAAATATATAAAAACCCATCATTCTTAACCTGGTAATGATTTTGTATACTTTAAATAATATATTTAATCCTAGGGTAGTATCATAATACATATGTTATACACTATATTCCAGCTCAAACTTTCATTTACGTTATGCAAAATTTCATGTTATTTTTCCATTGTTGTACAAGCGTTTTTATGAATACTACATATTTACTCTGATGTTAAACCTCCCCATAATACTTGATATAATTAGAGATCTATTTATTTATATATATTATTAAGTTACATTACGTATATTGCAGTCTGCCGACGCAGTGGTCGAACGGTCAAGGCAAGAGTTTCCTAGCGATCGTTCGGCTGCCGGGTTGTGGGTTCGAGTCCCACATTCAGACATGGATGTTGTAGCGTTGGGCGCCGTGTGTTACGACCCCCACTGGTGCGCTGGGGCAACGTCATATGACGGCTAACAGGTTCACGGTTCTGACCGGTGTATAGGCGAATGATGGAAGATTTAATTGCCAGGTCATTGAGAAAAAATATATTGCAGTCAGTTTGAAATGTAGCTTTTCATATATTTCGTCACCACATGACATAGACAAAACTACGAACAAAGACACATTAGCCGATTTATACTTATATTCCAGTGCCCAATTAGATATACATTTTCATTAATTAACTGGCACATTAGCACCAGTTATTTAATATAACATGACGATACCTGCACATATAGTTACTTATTCTGAGGAAAAAACGCATAATTCAAACTTATTACCTCATTTATCTTATTACATCATTATTAGTCATAGAATCTCGTGATAAACTGATTAATTCGTGCAAACAATTAAAGGAGTTGCGTAATCTACAAGGAGATAAATTTGTAGTGTGAATCCATGCAGAGTCCACTTGAACGATAACAGCTTGCAATGTCGTTCGTCCCAGTAGTTCAACGGTAGGGCATAGACTGGCCAGTACCGAGATGCAGAGTTCGATTCCAGGTTGGGCAGCAAGGCTTTTTACAATGGCGCCCGAACAAATCAACCCTGTAGGTTAGTGCAACGATGTCGAAGGTTTGAAAATGACCCTAGTACGACTAGCACGAATTCAAATTCTATTCCCGGTTGAGGCAGCAGTTCTCTTTACAACCTTTAAAACATTTAAATAAACGTGGTTTTAATAGTTTTTTACACTATCTTGGGACAACGTACACTACCTGTGATAAGTTCAATAAAAATCAACTAAATGACCGAAAAAACTACCTAAATAAATTTATTTTATATTATCTGTGTACATTAAATGTATTGAAATTACGCCCCCATTAGTAAGTTTAATGTTACATGTAAATGATATATTTACATATCCGTATTTTATTGAATAACCACGTAGAATATTGACGCAGTCATATTTTAACACATTTGGTATTGGGACATAGACGACGTTATTTAACTCGAATATAGTATTGCTAACGGTGTCAAGAACTTAAATGTCTTATTTACTGTAAACACATTGTTGTACGCAATATGTAATCTAATATATTGCAATTTGCGGTAAGTTTTTATTATTTGAATCATTTCTATTTTAACTTTTATAATTCTTACAAAAATGAGTGAGTTCTCTCGTAAAGAGATAATGAACAGACAGTTAGTATATAAACAAATATAATTAAGTTTCTGCCTAACAGTTTTGTAATTCAGCAATAATTTATTTGTATAACTACATTGCTAAAAAATCATATGCAAATAGAATATAACAACATATGAGAGACGATGAAAAATTTCAATAAAATAAATACACTTTCATTTCTTTTAATATTGTCTGCATAATAAAAATCTTATTTTTGATATATTTGTTTATAAAGTTTCCAAACTTTTAGCGATAGAGGCACAAACAGCGATTGGGGTCACATCGTTGATTTTGAATTGTATGTACTGTAGAGATGCTTAAAAATATGAATTATTCATGTTAGTTTGGGATCTCCAATAATGACTGGGCCCTGCTTTTTTGGAGATTTACATAAGGAATAGGATACGCACATAGTTAATATATGAAGAACACGGAGAAGGACATGAAGACAAAGAGCCACAGAAATAGATGCCTTAATTTGAAGTGGGGCATCTCATCATAATTTGATGTTATATAATATTTTCGTGCAATCAATTTTTTTTTATTAGACATTTAAACATGTTTGAATTCTATTCTTTAAATGAATACAATACGTTAAGAACTGAATTTGAATTTGATAACATTTTATATACATTTTAGTTCAGAAACTTGCATCCCCTTTAAGTTAGTATATTTGTATTTTATTTAATGTTATAAAAGACATTTTATAACTTTTTATACATTTTAATCAAGAAAATATCACCTCATTTAAATTTGCATACCATGTATTTCAATTTCGTTTTATTAAATATTAATTTTTCAGAATAATATTCAAATTCCCACAATACGATCATTGACCCACGACCGTCGACCATTGCGCTAGAACCACTGCATATTCACCATTGATCATTGTCTGTGTCCGCGCGTAAATCAACCTTGGCGTCGATCTCGCTCTTGGCGGGTGTGTTTTGCGCCTACCGCGCCAAGAATTAATCAGTTATGATTTGGATATTGATAAGAGAGGTCATACCATCTAGCACTGAAGCCTGGATAATATGATGGGACCTCAGATATCTTTAATTATTTGCATCAATTGAAAATAAGTTGTAAATAGTGTATATAGTTTGTATATACTCTAATAAATCATATTAAAAACGTTAATGCATACAGTCCATTACTGAGCTATCGTCGAACAGCCTGTAAGGTCATTCCCCATTGATCATTGGCCTTTAAAGCCAAAGAAATTGCAAACTATTGCAAAACATGATTCTAATTGCTATCGGGTGTAACATATAGAGGCTGCTTAAAACCAAGCTATTTTGTTTTATGTGATGCCAAACGAAATAAACAAAACTAAGCATGCTGATACTTTAAACAAACAAATGGCACGCATATCACAGCACATTATTTCTTATACTTTTCATCCGTTCCAGTACTATTTGCATTTGTTAATTAACATATTATACCAAATTACTTTACCGTAGGAGAGTAACATCTCATGATAACACTGAATAATTCATATTTATTACGTTTCTCTTTATATTGTCATTAGTCAGAAGATAGAGTCATTCGAATAAACTGTTAAATTCATATACGCATTGAATAGAAAGGGTGGTAATCACGGCTGAAATAAACCACAATGTGTACCACCTGTGAAAATTACATTAAGCATATCCTTAATGGCAGTTGAAAGGGTGTCTTCGCAATGTGTGGTTCCAGATGCTAGTTCAATAAATAATCGAGAGGACCCTTCTATCTGCATACTGTAATTTCATTTCACTTGCACTACCTGATCTTGAGAATATCCAATCTATCTGTTGATATGTATAATGTAATACACAAATAGGATTGTTGCATTTCTGTATTGTCACACCCAACAGGAAGATTGATATGGTGGCATTTCAACGCTTTTGGGGTCGAGAGAACAAATGCCAAAATCACTATTGTAATTGTAAGTATTTAGTGTATCTTATGCTGATTGGAATTTAAAAATATATATTTTTTGTGGGGGGGGGGGGAGCAAGTTAAGTTAAAACATTAGTTTCAAAGAATTCGTTCTAAAGAAGAAGTATAAATGTCAATTTTATGCAAATTTATTTAAGCTTGGTATTGAGTTTCATATCATGTGTATGTGCACTATAAAATAGTTCTTTGCCAATTAGCATTGACATTTTAAAGTATCGTAAGCCATTACTTTATGTATTATACACTATTACTTTATGTAATAGACTGTTTAGACCATTCCTTATGTATTAGACTGCAATCTAAACTGATGAATACTGGCTGCTATCTAAGAGATGAAGCAACATACGCTAAGAATGAGTGGGGGTAACATGATGTGGTCAAATGGAAATCATTTTGTTATAAGACGTTGAATGGGTATCATTTTGTTATAGATACGACTTAAATGAAGTAATCGTGTTTTGTTTTTTCTGGCTCGAACTGGGCAAATATGTTTTCTTCGTAATAAGGAGTTTGCTAGTGGTCATTTATTCAATTTTTTATTGTTGGGATATTATACAAAATAAAATATGGAATAACTCTTTGATATATTAAAAAAAATGAATTGCATATAATACACAGAAATTTCATACCACAAGATATATCAAGCAAAATTTAAAAATATCTTTAACTGTTTTTTATACAATTGTCATTGGAACTTTGTGCACAGTCATGTATTTATTTCCATCAATGCTAATTTCTGCAAATATTAAATTATATTTATTTTCTCTGCATTTTATAAGATGACCATAAGTAAATTACCCGTTCCCAGTTAGAAATATTGATACGTATGGTAATGTTTCTGATATCTGAAGGATGGATCGGTTAATGTTTCTCCTAATATGATTTCAAAATAAATATAACCACCGACATTACCAAACAAATAACAACATAGCTTACTTATGCATTTATTTGAGCTTCCATTCATTTTAGTTCAGTAATTAATATTTTAAAGCAGGAATTCAATTATAAATAGATATAAAAATTCTATTGAGAAAGTGGAAACCCATTTCTTTAACATGGTAATTTTTTTTGTCCATAACTGTACCATTGCATTAAATATAAACATACATGTAATCCTTATTTTCTTATCTAAGTCATGTGCAATTGCTTTCACTGACTTTTTTTATTCGTCTGAATGAATTGTTAAATATACAATAGGATACTTAATTAAAAATAATATATACAATAATGAAAAATAATATATGCAGAAAACTAATTGAACAACTAAACTGATGTTAAAAATATTCAAAATTATAAAGATTATGTTATAAAGTTACTGATAATTTAAAATAAGAAACGTCAAAGAACACAACGCTTAAACCTAATGTGTGTAAAATGTACAAATAGGGATTTACATTGCATAGGAAAATTTCCTCGGCAAATTTGAACTTTGAGTTGTCTTTAGCGTAGCATCATTTTCAGGCGTCATCTTGGCTGCCAAATGTATACTAAACGCTGTACAAACATTGTTGCATATTCTGTAACTTCACATTCCCATATCCTCTACGCTGACAACGTTTAGTCTGAGATAAAGGATAAATACCTATTTAGAGACGTTGCAATCTGAACTTCTGCAAGAGAACTCTGAACATTTAATGAGAGGTTTCAAATGAAAACTTTAGGAAAAGAGTAAATACTCTTTTTTATTAGATCGCGTAGATATCACACAATATTCATTCAAAATATTGTAACTGTACAACTCATCAATTTTTGGATTTTATACTATACATACGGAATATCATAAATGTTTCATATTTTAATGACGTTTCAATTTTCTTGAAAATTTGAGAGATTTATCCAACGGAATTCGTTTAAAGCTTTTTAAAAAATATGTCTCTGGTCTTTTGGATGTTGTCAAGATGAAACATGTGCAACACTTGTTTTTTATTTTTATCGCTACGGAACCAACAAGTGCTGAAATTGTAGCCAAATGACTCTTCAACAATTATAACTTAAAAACTAATTATTATTTAAAAACAATATCGACAAGGTACAACTGAACTATCACAGAGATACGGGGTCAAGCAAATATATAGCCACATAGATATTCCGCTAAAAGTGGTATTTGTAAAATCGGAAAATGAACATGGTTTTATAACTTATATGTAAGGAAAAAATCTGTTAAGTAAAACAGATTCTTCCATTAGTAACAAACAACAGACTATACATCTAGGAGCAAATCAATAGAATCGAGATGAACTTTCTAATGCAATCAATGAAATAGCGATAACTTCCCTATTTTAGTCATATTTACATGTTTTACCACTTAACCTTTTCACGACGGCGGCATTCCGGAGCTGCCGCGGCCCAAAAGATGGAGCGATTCGCTTCCGAACTGTTCCCAAAGAACGGCAAAATTTTTGCGCTAAGCCAAACAAAATAATTAAATTAACACATCATTGAAATAAATGGTCCCTAAAACCGAAATAACTCAAATTAAAGACTAAACATTATCAGCTGTTTGCATTATTCACTATCCATTAATTCGCTATTTAAAATGAATTTTGCTTTATGCGTACTGTAGGATAATTAAACTAATAATACAGCTACTCGGACAAACACTGCAGCGACAAGCAATGTTAGCAAACAATGGTATCAAGGAAATTTCGATTTTGTGACATTTTAAATGCATCAAATGACAAAGGAAAACATTATTTAGAAACCGCAAATTCGATTAAATTTACAGTATACAGTTATGCTGAAAATATGTTTTTGCGTTAAAATTAAATTGTATAAACATAAATATCGTAGGGAAATAAAGCAAGTTACAAAGCAAGAACAAAAAGCAAAACTTAAGAAAAAGCAAGCGCAAAAATCAATAAAAGAAAAAACACAAATCAATTCCACTATTATATTAAATAACATGTAGCGCTCCCCACCCTGCACTTAAAAATGAATCATAATTTTTTCTCTGCATGGATTTGAACCGTAAGACTTAACAGAAA
This sequence comes from Amaurobius ferox, assembly GCA_951213105.1. Classification (NCBI taxonomy): domain Eukaryota; kingdom Metazoa; phylum Arthropoda; class Arachnida; order Araneae; family Amaurobiidae; genus Amaurobius; species Amaurobius ferox. The sequence continues at coordinate 131,696,417 of OX578148.1, forward strand.
CTACATTAAGACATATTCCACTTTACAAAAAATTCTTAAATGAACGGATAGGTAAATACCGAATTTCAGCAGAAGTCGTCCCTTTTTCGTAACGATCCCAATCAAAACGTTTTGCGGTGACAAAGAAAAACGCACCAACCGTTAAAGATGCCCTCTTAATGCTGTTGTCAAGTTCCTTAATTAGGTTGCAGAGCAAAAATGTAAAAAAAAAAGTGGACAAATTAAAACAAGGGTTTTCTGGGTATGTAATTAGATAGAAATGTTGGATAATTGTCGTAACAAGTCAGATCATGCTACTCTTGCCTTTCCGGCTTCTTTTCGATGTTTGAAAACGTCTTAGTGACGAGAAGATGAACATTTTAGGGGGGAGGAAAGAAAAAAAAAATCACCGCAACTTTTAGTTTGCTTTAAAAGTAGTTTAAGCTAAGTGGTTGTTTTCTTTCTTTCTTTTTTACTCGAGTCGGAATCGTAAATTAAAAATGCAAGTCGAAATCTAGAAGGTATCTGCCACACTTTATAGTATCCGACCGCCTAACCAGCTCCTCGAATCCTCGGATGAGTCGATCGGCCTAGGTATTCAACAATTTATTGTATATATCCGACCATTCAATCAGCAGCTCGTACTGTAGGGAGAATCGATTGGTCTAGGTTTTCAACACTTTATATTATCGATCACTTTATAGAACCTGATAGAACCGTATTATCGATTTCTCCCGAAAGAGAAGAAAATAAGAGAGTCGGAATGTAAATTGTCTCTTGATCTACCGGAAGCGCTCCACAGTAATTTTGAATCCTGAATCATTTTCCACATTGTAATGTCCAAGGAACAAATTGTAGTAGTGGAAATTTGTCATTTATCACTCGAATTAACACAACAAGAGGGAGAGGGATCAAGATATCTGTTCAGACCTTCCAGAAGCACCCTGGTTGCGTTGAAACTGTAATTTTGCTTGTTTTTTTTTTAAATTTTGATGAAGTTTTTCCAAATCTTAGTAAATTCTATTCCGTTCCAAGATAATATTGTATAACATTTGCCACGTACTTGTCCATCTGTCAGCGTACACATTCCACGATGTGTTCACCCGACGAAACCTTGAGTATCATGCATTTGATTAGAATTATTTCCATATGCCTTATTATGTATTGTAGGGAAGGAAATAATATATAAATACATATGTGAAAGAAATTCACTTTTATTACGATAATTATATTTGTAATCAATCTTATGTTTTCGAACCTCAGACGCAGAACAGTTTTGCTAATATTTGGGACATATGCAGTAGGCCTGACTGGGATAAATACCTTTTTTTTTCTATTTCCAATTACGGTTAGTGAGAAAAAGTTGCCTTATGGACCACATATGTTTCACAAAAAAATTATAAAAATTTATCAAAATCGTCGAAAATTTGCCTGACCCTTCCGAAGATTGAATTTTTGAATAATTCCTTAAAACTATCATGGAGGCAAAAATTCGGATAAAAATAAATTATATGTGATTTTGGATTCAAGTTTGTGCTGTTTGTGTTATTTATTTTTATATGGACCCATTATAATGCGAAAACCTTCAGATCGCTGAATATTGCCGAGCCCCATGAGGCCCAAAGTTAAAGATTTACAAAAAAATACATTACTTTAATTTTAAGTTCGGGATAGAAAGCGAAACTTATATTATATTTGTCTTATGACGTACAAGTTTATTAATTGAATTATTTAGACCGAACATGGCCATAAGTTTTCTACAAGTTTCCCGAATTTACAATAATGTCAAATTAATTTGAAGTAAATTATAAAACAGTCTTAACAAAAAACTGGCAGCGAATCTTCAGACATTCTCCACTTGATTTTAGTCAAGACACTGAAATGAAGGACATCTGTCTATTCTTTGAGTAAAATAAAAGGTTTAAATTTACAGTTTCAAACGAATGTATCTACATGTTCTACTCTTGTATGCATGTACGCATAAATACATTTGATGTAGTCTCATTGACAATCTTGATCTTAAGCTCAATGCTTTGTTGATGACATAGGAAAATTTTGAATTTTATCTCTAAATCTCTCTACAATTTAGCCTTCCCGAATCTCTTTATGAGGGAGGCTATTAACTGTGGCTCAGATTACCATCAGCAGTTTGTTAGCAGTTTGGGTTGCCTTTCACCCAAAAACATAATATTTTGTAATAGATATACCGAAGATTGTTGTTGTTGTTGTTGAGACCCAGACCGTCTGACCTACCAGAAAGGTGTAAGGTGACTGTTTGGACGGCCGGGAAGTGCCACCCAATTTAGACCGGAACCCAGTGGGGAAGGCATCCATCCACAGGGACCGTACCTTCCTTCCCCTACCACCAACCTCTCGGAAGGACTTACGGACCCACATGTTTAACATGATCGTACTCCGCATGAACACGGCGGCAGTTGTGGCAGCGTTCAAATCCAGCGCGCAAACCACCGGGCTACGATATACCGAAGGTGTAACCTCATGGACTTTTCCTTGCAATATTTTACGATGCTAAAGAAATACCATATAGCCCTCCGTTTTGTATGTTTTCCCATTTCAATTTCGGTTTTATGATGGTGCATCACTAACGTTATATGCTGCATTTTATTTTATCTATGCTTATCAAGATCGGCTAATATCTTCTTAAACTCGTTTATTATCCGATTAACTTTATTTTCAGTCAGTGGTCTGTTGGCTTTTGCTTTTCTCAATGTATGTTTTAGCATTTCCTAGAACATATCCGATGATGAAGAAAGCTGATTAAAAGTGAATATTATTTTCACTTTGATGTGTATATTATTCTCACTATTTTACTTATATATATGTAGGATCTGATTAATTTTTATCTTATATTTTAAAATGTCAAATACATGAAACCTTGAATTATTTTGCATAATTTTGCACAATGGAATTATAAATAACTAGCTAAATAGCCGCTGTAAATAAAAGGTGTCACAATAAGCAAACATCGAAGAATGTAAATATTTGATTCATTCGAGCATTATTGAACAATTCCCCCGTGCACAAAAATGCAAGTAGCTGTCTTACTTTAATGTGGACATTTTTCATTTATTCACGCATTTAACTAGACACTTTTAAGTATTAAAATCTAAATAATGATACACATCAATTTTCTTCATTTTTACCATAGGACCTATTCTGATTCCAAAATGTAAAATGTAATCTCACTGCTAAGAGAATTTTCCAAATAGTCCAGATTTCGAAAGTTTGGACCACACCTTTCAAACATAATTTTCTGAATAACTTAAATTTTCTAAACATCTTACAATCTAAATATTCATCCATGAGTAGAATTTTAAATCTCTATTCCACTTATAACAGGTGTGTTTCTTTTCTTTTCGATCACTCGTACATTGTGGTGCATAGCACCCATAAAGCAACTCATACTGGAAAACTGAAATTGTACAGTTTTTCTATTAAAACGATTTGTCCTTATACCAAATAAAATTCCCTGTCACAACGCCCAGAAAGATTTTATCATTTTCCATTTCGAACGATTAAGATTAGTGCAACTGATCAAATGAACATTTTTGAAAACATTTTTGAGCATTTTTGACCTGTAAATTGAACTGCATATTCTTATTTATTTGAAAAGTTTCAAAACCGTGCAAACAGACAGATGGATACTTGGGAATTAGGAAATATAATTTCAAATAATGGCAATATTTTTTAAGAAAAAAAAACTTCTATTATTATTCTGTCTCAAAATATGAGAATAAGTTCGTAATTAAAAACACTTGCACTTTCAGTATTTTAATTTAACTGTGCTGTAAAATGCATGTTAATATAAATCTACCTGTACATAGCTACGTGTAAATAAAACTAATCCAGATTTAAAGTGACTTTTAATAAGCACCAGAAAAAATTCAAAGAAAAAATATAGATGATTAAAAAATGTGTTAAAATGCATCTTCTTTACATTTATCTTTTACAAATAGCTCTTCAATGAAACACTACACTTAACTTTAAAAAAAATACAAGAAAACGTAGTTTATGTTACTTAAATGCTTTATTTGGTGACTTAAATTGTTAGGTAGAAAAATTATTTGAATTATATAGCACGCAGTTGGTTTCTTAGACACATTTCGGAACATTCTTTAACATACTCGTATAGGAGAACGTCCTATTTAATTTAAACGTTGTTATAATTCAGAAATTTTTGTTCTCAGCTGTATACTGCAATAAAAAGCATTTAATGCCAGTAAAGTTAATTTAATTACAGATTAGAGTAATGCGTTATCATAGTTTACTTTTCTCATTCTGGAGCTAGCAAAAATTAAGTTTCAGGAGGATATTCTTCAAATTTCAGTAAGAGCAATGTGTAGCTTCTTTATAAAGTTTTTGAAGTTTCGTTTGCTCGCATTTTCTTAGCGTATCTTTATATACATATATATACATATATGTATATATATACATATGTATATATATATATATATATATATATATATATATATATATATATATATATATATATATACAGTATTGTGGCAATTAATTGAGAAATGCAGTTTTTTTTTTATAAAATTCAGTTTTATTCAGTTTTCTATGGATACATTTAAAATTAATAAGTGATATGACCTCCCCGAGACTTTATAACATCACAGACACGTTTCGGCATGGAATGTACTAGACTAGCACATGTAGTTTTAATTTCAACGTCTCTAAACCATATGTCAGTAACGGCCGAAATTAAGCTTGTCCATCGTCGTACAGTCAAATTTGTGAAGCCGTTTTTTGACAAAAGCCCACAAATTTTCTATGGAATTCAAGTCTGGTGAATTCCCGGGCCAATCCAGTATGGTAATATTTTTTTTGAGCAGAAATTTTTGATTCGCTTCGAAGTGTGACATGGCGCGCTGTCTTGTTGGAAAACGCAATCTCCGTTCGGCCACAGTTTAGCCATGGTTGGAAGCACTTTTCGGGTCAATATGACTTCGTAACTGGCACTGTTCATCATTCCCTCTACGGGAACAAGAGATTCTGCCCCCAAAACGCTGAAACAACCCCAAAACATCTTTTTGGGAGGATGCTTGGGTGCTTGATTGATGTGGTGCTGATTGGAGGTTCTCCTTGGCTCCTACTCACGAACATAGATCTAAATCTCTGAACCACAAAATGTGTTTCGTCAGAAAAGAGAACTTTCTCCCAGTCCTTCTCAGTCCATGTTTTGTATTTCCGTGCCCATTCCAACCTTTTTAACACTTTACAACAAAGTTGAAAAGTGTTTATGACTTTGTTCATTCTGTCTGTCTGTCTGTCTGTCCGTTAGCACGATAACTGCCGTAAAAATGAGTTTCTCAAAATGAAATTTTAGTATGTTGTTCAGACGGTCTGTAGGACCTATGGGAATATAAATAAATAATATCACCCAATTAGTTTTTTATTGAACCCGGGTTGAAAAAATGAAATACATTGAACCCTATGGGACCTAATTTTTCAAACATTTTTTAAGTAAATTTAAAATTCGCGAATTGCTTCGAAATTTTTAGGAAATATTCACATTATCCCATAGAATATATATAAAAAAATTCAGTAAAATATGTTAAGTAGTTTTTTAATTAAAAAAATTATTTAATATAGGGAAAAAAACAAATTCAATTAAATTCTGACTTTGGGATATCTTCCAGAAAGAAAAGAGAGAGATATTATATAATAAATATCTCTCCATTTGTTTAAACGTTTTGCATATGGGAGTGGCTTCATATTTTAAAATAAATTTGGTAGATGACAATTTTTCATTTTTTTTAAATTTTATATAACTCTTCATGATAAATTTAATTGATGGCATTTTAAATGCACTTTCCTACGTCCTAGAGAGTTAAAATTTGGTACACAGCTTAAATTTGTTGAACATTTTATTCGACAAAAATTTGATGGATCTTTAAATATAGATCATACATTTTTTTCGAAATGGCCTGAAAATAATCCCCGTTCACTTCTATAAACCATTGGTGTAATATTGTTAAAAATTCTGATGTGGACAGCACATGTCTTTCTCTGCAGACTCATATTCACGTTATCTTTATTTCTTCAATAATAATTTGAGTTTATCTGCACAAAATAACAGCCATAAGTATTTTAAATGACATTGAATTTGCACGTTAAACTTAAATTTTGTTCTCATTTGATAGCTGGACTTATTGTCAAAGGTGGCGTAGCGAAAACGCGAAAAAACTAGAATATCTCAAGAACGGCTAGTCCTAGAGTAATGGGGTTAGTCTTATTCTTTTTGTTGTCAAAAATCACATATAAAATAGGAATTTAATTGATATAATTGAGCACACGTAGTCTTTTATTTTCATATATAACGATTTTTGCTGGCCATTTCGCAAAAATAGCCCGTTCCTTTTTCCCGAATCGTAGTAGAATAACCTACAAATGATTTATATACAAAATTTTGTTAAATTTGGTATATAAATCACTTGTAGGTTATTGAAATATTATACTCCAAATTTTGTTAAATTTGGTTCATTAGTTTTTAGCTAGAGTGGATAAAGGCAATTTCTGCGGCCATTTCGCAAAGAAGGCAGATTCTTTTATTACGAATCGTACTATAATCTAATGAACATCAGGATTTCCCACAAAAAACATACCTACCAAACCTACCAAATTGTATGAAATTCGGTCCATTAGTTTTTCAATTAGAGTGGATGTAATATCCACACAGACACACAGAAACATACACAGATACACCCTTACACACACAGACGTCTTCCTAAAAGTAGTTTTTTCGTGTTCTAGAAGTCCCAAAACGTGTAGATCCTTTGAAAATTCGAGTTCCGATCTTCGGCACGATTCCAATACTTTGAGTACATACACATACACATATATATTATCTGTGTATCTAAATTCCGTGCCTATGCAATTACAATAGTTGTGATTTTAAATGATCCCTAAACTTTTATTATTTCTTCAAGGAAGCCTAATTTTAACATATGCAGAATGCAAATATCTCAAGCGATTGTAAGATGAATTACATAAGAATTGCTGAATTTTTTTCACACAAAATTATTTAGCTCTGGAGTCTGGAATACAAGTTATATGAATGAAATATTCATTGATTTTGCATAAAGAATCAGATGATTTATATTTCGATACAGTTTTAAATATTTAAGTGTAATAAATTACTGTAGTACTGTGATAATGTAAAAGATATTACCACTGAATGAATCACATTTTAGAAATTTTTAAATGAAATTACATTTCAGTTGGAAAGTGTTTCATAATCAATGCTTATGCATGATTGATCTTTCTTGTTTTATTCATGCGAAGCGTCAGAAGCTGCTTCTTGTACGGCCGACGTGCTCTCCGTCCGCGTTCTAACAGCCTGTATCGCACTGTTAAAGGTGCAATATCAACACCAGCTGCCACCATGGCCTTAGACAGGTCAAAACTGGTTAATCGAGGATTTTTAACACTCATTCGATGTAAAGTTTTGTCGTCACGAGTCGAAGTTGATCTTCTTCGGCCGCATCTTCCAGAGCGGTTGGTTCCAGCATTTCCTGTTTCCTGAAACCGCTTCCAGATCCTCCCGACACTTGCTGTACTCACTCCACATATTTTACCTATTTCCTCGAACGTCTTAGAAGTGTGTTCTCTAAGCGCAATCACTTTAGCACGTGTTTCCGCGCTGATATCCATGACGCTAATGAGCCCCGCAACAACTGAGAAACTACCACTGCGGAACACCTGGCGGAGGAATTTGAACACCTGCTACTTACCAGGTGCATACGAACACCTGCTACTTTGATAATAACTGCAATTTGAACTCTGAGCTAATTTGGAGTGCTTCTTCCTAAGCTTACGTGTGATAAAACGAAAAAAATGACATTTCTCAATTAATTGCCACAATACTGTATATATATATATATATATATGTGTGTGTGTATATATACACATATATACGCATATATATATATATATATATACTCTGAGACCAGAAGTTGATCTCACATTAAGTGTTGTGTTATGGTGATACATTTTTATACTATTTATTTATTGATCAAGAACTTCGGACAACACTGACAGTCTGGATGGCACCGAGTTTTACAACCCGTGAACCTAAAGGTCAGAAAATTATAAATTTAGGGGTGCCATGACAGAGGGGCCGTGCTGACCCTTACGAGGATGTGGAATGGTTCCATTGGTTAAATAAGTAACCAATGGAAAAAGGAGATTGTTGCGTCACTCTGAATGCCACAAATGAAAGCAAGAAGGAAAGTGACACCCCCGAAAAAGAGGGAACCACAACCTGTGACCGAGCGAGTGGATACTTGTGAAAAGACTGGGGCGACAAACTTCACTCAGAGATGACTTCGATATTTAGCATTACGATAATACGATTTTAGAGTGTGACATGACAGTGTGACTTGTGCAGACAATAAGAGAATGCAATAAGTGCGGGTGTGCGCGCCATAGTACAAACTTATCGTCGATATCACGAGTCGGTGAAAGAATACTGCGAGTTATTTCTTTGATATGATCGGCAACGTACCTGACAGTGACAAAATCCAAGACAGACATGAAGGTATGTGATCATCAATAATCATAGGTCATAGACACATTTTAACTAGTTTTATTAATACTGGTCTCGCATGCCTCACATGTTTCCATCGACGAAATAATATAATTACTTTTGTAATGAATTTAATAAGTATTGATGTCGTTAATAAATGATTTATTGTTTAAGTTTAAATGGAGTGATCAATTTAGTAACATATTAATTAATAATTCCTTTACAGGACTCACGCAAAGATTAAATAATTGGAGGTTTATTGCAAACACAACGCACAACGTAATAATAATGATTATGATAAATAATGTTAATCATTTCATTAAGTTCTTTTATTTTTCTAAATATGTGGCACACATTTAGTGACGTAACACCTTGCCGAGCAGCATAAAAGCGTCAGATCAAGGTGGAGCAATATCTGAGCTAAATTGAAGCGACTGTGGTTTCAGGTTGTAAAAATCATCACAGTATGCCAAGAGTACGTCGACGTACCGCATACGTGCAGTTGTCGTCAACGGAAGGGCAACAAATCATTGTTTTACGTGAGGGTGGATTGAGACTTGGATAGATCGCTGAACTATTGGTTCGTGATGTGAGCACAGTTCAACGGTGTGTTACGGTGCGTGAAAGACAACAACACGACATGAAGATCAAGTAGTGGAGTTTTCAGGTGTACCACTCCACGTGAAGATCGTAGGCTTCTGAGAAGCGTTGCGCGGGATACATTTACCTCAGCAACCGTGTTACAACGGCATTTTCTCCACACTACAGATAACGTAGTTTTGACTCAAACAATACGAAACCGTCTGCATGACGCAGTACTCCGAGGTAGACGAAGCTTTAGACACCTACCGTTTCAATACCTTCAAATGTTACGTCACCTCTAGTGATGTCAAATGAGACGCAATTGGTCGACATATTTGCGAAACATTCTGTTCACGGATTCACAATTCTGGTTTAGCATGCCAGATGACCGTACTCGAGCATGGCGTCGCTTTCAACAACGCCACCAGGAAGCTTTTTCTATCAGTCGCCACCCCCGTAAATGGCACCATGCTTTAGGGTGGTATAACATTTGATGGAAGAACACATTTGGTTCACGTTTCTGCAGTATCAAGGCACAACTATACGTCTCTGACATTGTGAGACTTGTGGTACAGCCCTATCTGCCAACCAGGTCTAGACTGATATTCAGCAGGATAATGCCAGATCACATACTGCACGGGTAACTATGAATAGTCTAAAATGTTTTGATATCCTGCCTTGGCCAGCATATTCTTCGGCTTTGTCGCCAGTTGATCATATCTGGGACATCATGGGTCACCGATTAAGAGAGCGCCCAATTCCATAAAACCATGTCCAGTTACAAGCCCAATTGCATGCTGTGTGGAATGCTATCCCTCAGCACACCATTAACCAACCCATTGACGGGATGTCTCGTCGTATTCAATCCTCTATAGCCGCTGGCGATGGGCATGTTCCATATTGAACTAATGTCAATAAAGTCCCATACTTTCATTTTCCAGGTATGATTTTTTGATAATTTGCACATTTCCATGCTATAATTATATAATGTAATTTTCATAAGGATGCATTAATATCTTCATGGTGTTGTGATTTCAGTTGTGAGCAGAGTATATTACATTTTTTATGGATTAAATACTCGATTTTTAAATCCCAACAATAACACGTATAATAAAATAAAATGTAGTTTATTTAACATAGCCATTTACAGGGTGAAATGTAAAATAAAAACATAAACCAGTGCTCAAGGAATTGTGCATTACATTAAGTATTGGGTAGTAAATCTAATAAAAGTGACTGTAGGATATTGACTGTAAGAAAATATTTGAAACTTTAGTTGAAACTCAAAACTTTTGAGAATTGAACTTGGCTATAAAAATTATAAAGATAGATGACACTTAAAATGTTATAGTATCCCATTTAATTAGATGGATCATAAAATGTTCAGAGATTATGCTAAAAGTTGTTACATTTGAATTTATTTCAAAATTGCAACGAAAAATATTTGTATAAAGTTTTAAGAAAACTATCAGAATGTATCTTCTCTTCGAATCATTCGAATCATAGTTTATGCCAAGTGATATTGAGTAATTTCTTATGACGAACATGAAATTTAGTTAATATAATCAATATTGTTTTATTCACGATAATCGTATCCAATATATTTGTCTTACATGAGTGTTTATAAACCTATTCAATTCACAATTTTCTTCATAATAATAAGCATTGTATAGACAATTTGTCATTGTTATGATTGTCAATGTTTTATTACAGAAATATCAAATATAAGCACAAATGTTAAGTTCAAAATTTAGTAAATTCGGATTAATGTATGTATGTATGGATATATGGTTTATTTTATCTCTTTCGATGTATAGTCAATTGTTCCGTCTTTGTTTTGCAAGAAATAAAGTTCTTAATTTGAATTATGTATAAGGTAATTTTGATTATAATTAAAATATTTACAATTATTTTTATTTATATAACTTTGCAATTATTTCACATGTATCTTCCACGTATAAAAATATCAAAATAAAATTTGCTTTTACAGTTTGAATAAAAGACATTGTATTTTAAGGTCCTTCCAAAATTTAGATATCAATGTTGTCTTGTAATTGAAACTTATTATTTTTTTCCGTAGTTTAAAAGTGCAAAAAATACCTTTATATTGTGCTCTTGTTAAGCTTGGACATCAGTAATTAGTTTTATATTATTTTAAAAATAAATTTCATTTATAGATTTGAAAGATTACTTCCATATTGATCTATTTGATACAACTATGGAACTGTACGAGCAATATAAAATACAATCAAAATGACAAGATGTAGATGTAGGGCCTTAGTGGAGATGGTATTATTTGAAAGAGTGCTTTTTAATGGAAATTATTGTTATAAACAATTACACGGTGTACCTATAGGATGCAATTGTTCTTCTACATTGGCAGACATTTATCTGAATAAATTCGAGGAAGGAACGTACATTTTAAACGAAAGAATTTACATTAGATATGTCGATGATATTCTTTGGGCTAGTGAGTGTCAGGAATTTAAGCTGGATTTTGGATTTTACCATGTATGCTTAAAATTGATTGAAACATTGTCAAACGACGATCAAAGTTTGAACATTCGGGATTTGTGCATTAATAGGGATAATAATGGATTTGTGCATTAATAGGGATAATAATGGATTTGTGCATTAATAGGGATAATAATGGATTTGTGTATTATCGATTATATGACAAAATAAATGCTTTTGTATTTGCAATCAATTATATTACGCATTGGAAATAGATTTTGCATAGGAATGTATTCAGAATTATTGTTATAAATTAATTGAATCGCAGTAAAATACTGAACAGTTATAATTGTGATCAGTACAGGTGCGATAGGAATTATCTGACCATTGCAATAAAGCAAGGATATCCAATTGGTTTTTTAATCGGCATCGTGTTGACGATCCAGACCACTCGACTGACCCAAGAGTTTTCAGTTGCCGTTTGAGTGGCAGAAATCGGCATCGTGTGTTTTTTTTTCTCAGCATAACCGCAACTGACGTATTCAGCATGTACGCAGATATAAATAGTATAGGGGAACCAGGGATTCACACTGTGTTGAGATAGGGTAGGACAGGAACGAGTTCGTGAGTGACCATTAACAATCCTAATGCATATGGGTAATGTGCTTTGACACGATGAGATTTCGGATCATTTGCGCAACCTTATAATGAGGTTGTATAGTGTTTTCATTTGGGCTTTTATTGGTTATATTTTTATGGGAAAGTTTGTTTAGTGTTTTTGTGTTTTAAAAAGTATATATCGCGAGGAAGGACTATGTTATCATAATTTACACCTGTGGTTTTATTCATAGTTTTAGCGAATAATGTTTCTTTTTGTTTTCGATTTGATCCGTTTTCATCGTTGTTTTAAAGCTTGATCGTCTTCATTATGGTGGACGGGTACCGGCTACCGGGAGTATCGTCGCGACACAAAGCTTGTTTTAAGCGGGGAGTGGGGTCACAACCCTCCGGCCAATTTGTGGTACCTTCTTCGTTTCCTTTTACCCATTTATGGTTTTTATATCTTAATCTCCTTAAATGGGCTGCATAACGCCTTATGAGTGTGATTTCCGGTATGGTTTTATATTGTAAGATTTTTACTTGGGTTATATATATATATATATATATATATATATATATATAAATTATACTATATATATATATGTGTGTGTGTGTGTGTGTGTGTGTCTGTTTAGTACTTTCCTTTAACAAACCAAAATCACGTTTAAACTTAAGTTCACATTTTCGATTTGATGATACACATTTTAAGTAACAATAAATAATATCAAATTCACATAAAATTATAAATATTGAAAGTATTTTAAATCCAATATTTGAATCCCAAATTTTATTTTTTCCGTCTTCTTTTAATGTGTAATTAATCAGTCCCCTTCTAAAAAATCATCAGGCATTTTTTTCTCATTATTACCATTGTTTTCCAAATTAATAACGAAGGATGACTGTTAACTCTATGGGGATCTTTGCTCTCCATTTTTTACCGTAATTGCCCATTACTTGCACAAAAATATGTAAAACATTTTCACATCGTTTTTCATACTAATATTTTCACAGATCATTACTTGTGCCTTACTTTTAAAAATAAATTATAGAATTGATAATTTTATTATTGTTCTTTTAAAGCTTCATAATTATGAAATTCTAATTGTTTTTTTAGAGTATTTTTATTTAAAATAATGAAGGATGTTATGTGATTAGTTATATTTACTGCTAATTTTTTTATCGTTTATGCCAGGATACATTTCATTCTCTTAATGAAGATAAATACAACTTTATGGCATTACTAATATATTGTACGAGCATGAATGTTATAAATACAAGTAAAAAGTCAAATAAAATGTTATTGCTATATTATGAAAATTTAAATAATAAAACGAAGTTATTTGAATGAAAAATTACTTTAACAGAAGAACATTTTCACATGCATTTTAACATTGATTCACATTGATTAGTTATTTAAATTTTTGTAACCACTCTTATGATAAAATGTAATATGCTTATAATCGGGGTAGTCATGTCTTGCAGAAAATATTGTTCCGCAGGTTGTAGATAAAATTGTTTAGTTCATATGCCGAATAGTCTCATATACAAAATGTATATATAATTTAAATCTTTGCTATTTAACATTGAATTCCATTTTTAGACTTTTTCACCGAACTTTACATACTTACTATGGAATAAAATACGACAAATGCAGAGGCTGTTCGCATAATTTATAACAAATATAAAGCAATATAATTACTGTTTGAAATAAAATTATTTATTTATTAAATGTTTCATCTGATGGCCTTTTCTTTAGGCTATCATTCTACATCTTGATTTACAAGAAAAGGTTTTCTTACAGTTGTGATTGGTATTTTATTCAACACCTTTTTCATAATTTCCCATCCTAGTCCATCCATTGTTTCAGGTCTGCGTTTAGAAAGTGGTAACACATCAGGAGACTTTGAAGGAGTATTAGTAAAAGGTATACCTGTAATACAATGGTGTCCAAAATTAAGGTTACAAACACAAAATATGTGATATTTCGAAAAATACTTGGTTTATTGTAGTGAAATTGTGCACACAGATGTCCCATTCTATGAGACAGACAAAATTAACATAACAAAATAAACATAGTTATATTTTTGGGGATATGCAAATGAGAACTATAATGGCCATGACTTTATACATTATATCTCAAGAATAGTCTGACTAACAAGGGGTGTGGCCACCCCGCACAGTTTTACAAGCCGCATAACGGGCGCTCATAATGTAAATGAAGCTGTTGATCATAGGTTGTTGTTACAAGTCTCATTATTCTGAAAGCCAGAACTGTAAAACATTGAGTATCATGGAAGGGGGTTGTCGTTATGAAATGGATTTTCATAGAGCATTCCAAACATGCTGTATAGGAGTTAGGACCTGAGACTTCGCTGGCCATGCCATACAACAAGTATCCTCTTTCTCCAGAAAATCGTCGACAAGTTGAGCTCTGTGTGACCTCGCGTTATCGTTCATAAAGTCATCTCTGACAGCTCCCCGTAAAAGCTCACATAAGGTTCAAGGACCTCATCCCCATATCGTTGTACGGTCACAGAGGCAGCATAGAAGATTTGCAATGGTATACAGCCGCCCAACATGATGCCTCTCCAGACGAGGATTTCACTTCTACCAAAGTGGTCAATTTCCATTGAGTTGGAGGGACGATAGAAGTTCCCAAGCTCTCTCTAGATGAAGATTCTTCAGAAATCACTTTGAGTACTGAATCTTGATTCATCACTGAAGAGGACATGACTCCTGTCTTGCTGTGTCCAAGAATGGTCTGCCTGACTCCACAAAAAATGGGTTCTTTTCTGCGATATGTTGAGGGATACACACACTACTGCTTGCTGGGCGAAAAGGATAACCTCTGCTAGGAGTCTGTATGCAGTTTGCCGAAACATTGTTATATTGGTCGGCTTTGGCTGAGCTTTGTGGTTATAGTACCCGTTGTTTGGAATTGGTGCCATAACCAGTATACCATAATTCCAAACACTTGTAACCATCGAGCGACCTCCGCTTGAGAATGACCAGATTCAAGTCTGCCGATGACTCGTCTTCTTAGTCCATCGTCTAAATGATTGCGAGAACTCATGTTAGCGAAAATCAGTCCGCATCGTGATTTTTCCTGCAAGAAACACACTTCTATAGACAAAATTATCCGATTCGGAAAACGGTTACTTTCATGTTTTCTTACCAAACGTATCTTTTTAACCGTTTAACAAATACTGGACGCTTACATTACATTCACCGTTCCCCACCTTATATATGACATCAACTTCTTTTAATATTAGTCATAGCTATTTTAAATTATTACACAAAATGGGTTTGTAACTTTAATTTTGGTTACCAATGTAGATGCATTTCTTGTCATTTTGTTTTCAAGAAGTGTAACAATAGATTTTGATGTGTGACTGGTGGCTTTACCTTGATGACGTTTTACTGTAATAAGACTCTGTGGATAAAATGAAAGTATTTCTTCTGTAAATAAAGGAGTTAAAACATTAAGGTGTCCGTCTACCTTTAAAATGCAATTTTCGATCAAAAATACGATTTTCTATTTTGACTTAATATTAAAGCCTGGTTCTTTAGCTTTCTAAATCAGTTTGAATTTTGTTTCTATTTTGCTTAGAAGTTGAGTTACAGGCATTTTAATATTACTCTGTCGCAAGTTTTTGAAACCGAAAGTAGCATTCCTCTGCGGTAGTGAATTTAAATGTTTGTTTGCATTAATATTTTACTTAATATAAGCATCAAAATTTGTTACTACATATAAAATGAATTTAAAAAGTAGAATATGAAACTTTGAAATATTTAAAATGTGTTGAATATATGTGGTAACACGAAGTTTTATTCAGGTATCTGGTATCAAAGTTAGGATACTGTGTTTGTTCATATTTCCCTACCGTGTTCGCATTTTTTCTGTTAGGAGTGCTCATAAACTTTAAAATTCTAATTTGAAGTCTTTTTTCTTCTTGAAATGGGAAAAAGTGTAACTAGAAAAAGAAAACGCCAGTTTCATGGTAATCAATTTACGAAAAACGATCTAAATAACAGTGTGAGAAATGACGCAGTAAATACTGCGAGTTCATCAAAACTAGAAACTGCTTCGGATGTTGAATTGGCGAATAAGTGGAAACAAAATTATTGATTTAGGGATTCTGTTTAATATTTTTTCTGCAATTTCCTGTCCAAAACATTTTAATTTAGGAATAGATTTAAATAAAAAATCCAGATATGGATTGTGTTCTCATTTGGTTCAAAAATATAAAATCTGTAACTTTTTCAGAGATTTTGCTTCATCTAACAAAATGAATAATAAACCTGAAGTAAACAAAATATTTGTATATGGAATGCGGCAAATTGCTAAAGGTTTCTCACAGGCTTATAAACTTTGTAGTACAATGAATTTGCCAAAGCTTGCGAAAGCTACATATGAAACACATGAAGTAAAATTTTTAGAGTTGTAGCAGATGTAGCTGAAGATTCTGTGGCAAAAGCAGCTAGGAAAGTTGTTTCAAAAACAAAAAGCGATGAATGTGGTATTTTTGTGGATGGAACATGGCAGCTTAGAGGACATACATCTTTGAATGGCTGCGTTGCTGCTATTTCAGTCGATACTGGGAAAGTATTTGACCTGGAAGCCATGTTGTCATATTGTCGTACATGTCAAGAAATACAAAAATTGTCAAAGAACACGGAGTTTGAGTCGCTGAAAGCTAATCAATTTTGAAATTGTGTAATTTTGAAGGTTCATCAGGAAACCTGGAAAATGTGGGTGCATCGAGGATTTTTCAGAGGTCTGTGGATCAACGAAAATTGAAGTACACGAAATTTTATGGTGACGGAGACTCCAAATGTTTTTAAGTGTGCAAAATACTTATGGTGATAATAGTGTCATAAAATTAGACTGCATTTGGCATATCCAAAGACGTGTAGGTTCACGTTTACAAAACTGAAAACAAAACTAAAGGTCTCTCGGCCGAAGGCAAATTATCAGATATGTTTATAGACAGGCTCTAAAACTACTATGAAATTGCTAATCCTGCCAATGTAGGTAATTTACAAAACATGCAGAAGAATGTGATAGCAAAATGTCTTTCATTGTGCTTCAAATTCCAAAGAACCAATGCCTTATTGGAAAAGCCAGCTGGTGTTATTATCAGCGAGCTCTAGAACAAGGTAAAGTACGTGTAAAAGAAAAATATCCTGGTTTACCTAATGATATTCTGAATGATATAAAGCCAGTTTATTTAGAGCTCTGTTCCAGAGAATTGTCAGAGAAATGTATAGATGGCAAAACTCAAAATGCCAATGAGTGTTTTAACGGTGTAATATGGCAGAGAGTGGCAAAAGGTGTTTTCGTTTGTCTGCAAACTGTGAAATTGGGGACGTATGATGCAGTAATACAATTCAACGAAGGTTATCAAAGCTGCTTAAAAGTTTTAACTGGTCTGAATATTAAAAATCCAGGCGATTTCTACTCGACAGGTTACCGACAGCTGGATAACATTTGGATTGATGATTCGAAGCGTCATACAACCCCTGTTGCATACAAACGTAGAAAAATTTTAAAATCCAAAAAGAAAAATGATAACTGTTGTAAGTAACACAGATCGTGAACTTTATAAATCAGGAATCTTTTACAATTAAATTTTTCATTTAATAGGTAAAATCTGGTATTTATTTATATTTTCTGCTTTTTCTCAAAATGAGATTTTTAGCATTTTGCTTTATCGCAAAACATCATAACTCAAAAAATTATAACTGTAATATTTTGAAACTTTGCTAAAATACTCTAAAGGAGTTGATTTGGGGAATGGACTTCTATTATGATTATATTTCAACTATTTTCATTTTTTAGTTGATACAAATTATGAATTGTCATATATTTTCATGATTTTTCTGAGTGTAAAAACGTTAACTTCTATAATTTTTCAAATAACATAGTTATGAGAGTGGTTTATTCCCTCAAGGAAAGTTTCAGTCATCATAATAAAATTTACAGAATAAAAATATCTTCATTTAACTTTGATTTTGGATGTTTTGCAAAAGTGCCATTTTATAGCAATTTTCATGCACGTTTTGAGCCTAAAAATTAAAATATTTAAAAAATATACATATTTTTACATGTTATTTACAGTTTTTAGCTATATTCTATAATATAATGCATATAAGTAGGCATTTTTTAAAATATTAAAAAAATCCCCTTTGAAGGTAGGCAGGCATCTTAATATGCTGAATTGATTTTAGCATTTATTTATATTTACCTTTTATAATTTAAATTCACCATTATACGAAACGCAATGAATGATCATGAATCATCTATTGAAACATTCTTTTGATTCTTGGAACCAAGATTTCAGATCATTTCTCCTCTTAGCTTATTGTTTGGAACTGCTGCCAGAACCTGTATACCACCATTCGAGGCACTCATAACCATCGAGAAACCTCCTCTTTAGAATGGCCTGCTTGAAACCTAGCGATGGCTCTACTTCCGAGTCCATTGTCTAATCTAAATGATTATGAGAACTCATGTTAGCGAAAATGTGTCCGTATCGTGATTTTGATGTGTAACTGGTGGTTCACCCTGATGGCGTTTTACTCTAATAAGACTATGTGGATAAAATGAAAGTTTTTCCACATTTATTTTTACCTTTTATAACTTAAATTCACCGTTGTACGCAGATCAATCAATAATCGTGAATCCTTATCTGAAATGTTCTTTTGATTATTGGAGCCAAATTTTCATACAATTTCTCCTCTTAGCTTATTTTACAACTATTTTCTGTTATAGCCAGTTCAACAGATCATTGCTTCACCAATGTCACTATTGTATATTTTCATTTGCCACCGGTTAATTTTCATAGAAAATTCTACATCAAGTTCTGGAATAAGACTGTGAATATTATGCTTTTTATCGATTTAAATACTATTTAAAATGAATCTGACTTGTACAATTAGACAGCCAAATTTCATTTCCACATCAAATAACTCACGTGTGTGTAAATTATCAGAAATAACATTGCTAAACAACATGCTAAAAAACATGCTAAGATACTTACCTGCTCTTTGGTGCTTGGCAAAATGGAAAATACGATGTGTATGGCGATGCGGATAGCCAGCCGCGCTTCTGCTCTGAATCGAGCTACACAAGGCGCGAGTTCGGACTTCCGGTCTTCGAGAGAATTCGGAGAAGGGTTTTGGGGGGTTGCCTGGCAACGAGCAGATGTTTACTCGTAAACAGAGAAACGCCTGGACTGACAGTTGTTTTGTTGTGGTCGTATTGCGTTGTAAATTAAAATGTGTAAAGTAAAATTGTGAAATTATACAAATGTAGATCAGATAGTACTTGTTGTGTGTAAATGTATGATTCGAAATGTAAACAAAAAAAATTGTGAACTGTGAGAAAAAGTGAGGGAAAATCTGTAAACAAATAATGATGATGTAAAGTGTACTATATAATATTTTGTAAACCTAGCTTGACTTCTTTTCTGTTCAGGAGGGTGAGAATATGTGACAATATTTTCACATATTTTGATACATAACCCTGGGAAAAAAGGGAATGGTGTAAATATATTGAAATGTATACTATGTTTTGGTGATTTATGTTTATAGCTAGGCCTTTACACAGACGGAATTGGGATTTTTTGGCGCCGTTGGGTTGTGTGCGCACTGACATGGATTGTAAATATTCAGAGATTTAATTGCAGCAAAATGTCAAAGTTGAGCTACAAATCTTTGAAGATTTAGAGCCCTGTCAGGTGTGGCTCGCGTCGGGGTACCTCTTTGGGACCACCCGGTTCTCGAGAATGCCCTCTGGTTCTTGTTTTTTAGTGGAACGCATAAAAAATTAGCGTCGCTTCAAGACCAATGGTGTGAGGCATTTTTGGACCTCCTCTTTTTATAGCGTTTGGGAACAGCGAATGAGAGTTGGGGGGACTTCCTCCCTGTTTTTGTCGTTCCCCTTGTTTGTAAAATTCTGAAAGTTTTAAGAAATGTAAAAATCGTCAGTTGCTTTTCTGAGCTCGAGTAGAGAGCACTCCAAGTGCGGGGCACTTGTATTTCGGTGTAGCCCGACCCGGCATGTATTTTTGATGCATCTCTGAGCCGGCATCCGCGATTCCTATCTCGGGCGGCAATGCCTTTGCCGAGGAGCCGATGTGGTGGGTCCGGTATAGAAGGCGACTCATAGCCAAATCGAGCCGAGCCTAACTCAGCGCGAGGGCGCATTTTCTTCGGGCAGTTCGACCAGAAAATGGAAGAAGGTCGTCATGTGTTAATTGGTTGCAGTACACACAGCTCTACCACCAAAACGGCGCAGTGTAGGACCTTTGCTCCTTTAGCTGCATTTAAGCCGTGGTTACGTAAATACTGTGTGCACGGAATATTGCGGAGCATCAATCCAGGGCTCCTAAGCAGCAGTCAATCTCTACAAATAAAGTATCTGATCTCCACTCTTTAGGCAAGGACCTGTACGCATGCTCACTCAAGAGCCGCTGGGTCTAAGCCGCATTAAGAGGAGGAGAAGGAAAGTGAGCAGTATGCCCATCGTCATTTGTTTTTGTTAGTTGCAGTGCAACACAGCTCTACCACTAAAACGGCGCGGTGTAGGACCTTGCTCCTTTAGCTGCATTAAGCCGTGGTAACTGTAACACTGCGTGTAAGGACTGTTTGCGGAGCCGCAATTCCGGGATCCTAAGCAGCAGACAAGCCTCTACGAAAACGTATATATATATTTGGCAAAACCTGTACGCATGCTCACTCAAGAGCCGCTGGGACAAGCCATCGTTTAAGAGGAGGAGAAGGAAAGTGGACTGTGTGCCCATCTCAAAGAAAATACTTGGCAATAACTTATGACCGATGATATGCAACCTAGTGTTTCCCGGACTGGTAGTGTTTTCCACGAACCATCGGAATAAATGAACTAATAAACATTCAATTAATTGTGCCACCCTTTCCTACGTGCAGAGGTCAGCTACAGCACTCAGTGAGAGTCCTATGTATGAAGGTATGGAATATATATATTGATTTTAAAATGTGTACATGAATGTTTAAGTAACTGATGTAATCCAATAGTGTAAGGGCAGGGTTATGATAAATGGGAGTTTTAGCAAAATTGAATATATATATATTGTGTTCTTAACAAAAGTAATTAATTACAATTTTGGATTTTATAAATAGGCAAATTAATGCAAAATAAACTGTGCACCCCGAGGTCAAGTTAGGTAATTTGGGAACCCTTTTGTAATTGTGTATTTTGTATATTAATGTTTAAAATTAAGATTTCATGTGTTCCAAATAAATTGTTAATTGGCCACAAAAATGGGAGTGATTATTTTGATTGAGCAAACGCAATGTACTTAGGTCCAATCGGACCCCACTTTACTTTAACGCGCTTGAGCCTGGTGGAACTATTTGGTGAGTATCTTTATTGTATGTATGTGTAAAATTCACCTCACCACATAGACCACCGAGACCCGTATTTGGTGCCGTGTCGTTCGGAAACGAACCACGGGCTTTTACTAGAGAATAACTGTAGTTTGGGAGGCTTAGTCAAAATTGCAGGCCAGTACTGAAGTTACTGAAGTTGAGTATTTAAATACATATTTAGTGTGTAAATGATAGACGGGGTGTACTTAAATAAATTATCAACGCAAGTAAATAAAAAAAAAATAGAAGTTGAGTAAAATAAATGCTGTATAAAAATATATACAGAGATAGGATGTACAAAGTATATGAATAACTGTGGTAAAGAGTGTTTTCATCTTTGGAAATATTGTGTATAAAAAGTATATTATGTGTGTGCAAATTTTAAATCATGTTGTAAAAAGCGTAATGCTATAACTCTCTGTAATATTTTAAAATTACAAAATTTAGATCAACAAAAAAAAAAAAAAAACGGAACAATATGGAAGTATCAACGGTATCAACAGCGTATAAATGAGTATCAACGTAGTACAACGTAAAAGTCTTAGCGCCAGCCATTTTATGAAAATTATCAGAGGTTCATCGATAGCAGTACAGCAAAATTAAAAAGTTCTAGATCCACGTCCCTTGTATGCAAGTAGATATTAAATAAATGAACGGACAATGATAAAAGATAAATAATTTATATGAAAATATAAGTAAAATAAATAAATTTAATCTTAAAAAAAATATAAGTAAATTATTTAGAGGACGTAAAAATAAGAGATATCTGAAGTATAAATAATATGTACATAAGTGATGATTTCAGGAAATTAAAATATTTGAGAACAAAATAAAACGGAGACTCGGAAAAATTTGAAGTGAAAGAAAATAGTAAATAAATTTTTTTCCCTCCCAAACAAAATAAAAATTAGTCTACGTTATAAAAAATGGACATGGTCAAGTAATCTGTATGTGGGATAAGAGCAGGAAAATTCGACCCTACGAACTCGCAGGGCAGTTGTAAGAAAATAAGATGAGTACAGTCAAAATAAAGGGGGGGGGGGGCAAATCAGGTAACAATAACAATAACAAAATTTTCAAATACATAAAAATAATAATAATAATAAATATAATCTTGAAATACAGGGTAGAATTAACAATAAATAAAATAATAAATAAATAAATCACAGAATAAAGGATAACAAAAAAAAACTAAAAAAAAAAAAAAAAAAAAAAAAAAAAAAAATACGACCTGTTTTCAAAGCTCGGGGTGGCAGAGTCCTCAGGTGAAGAGCGTCCATTTGGACATCATATATGGCAGAAGGTATCGCTAGAAAATTTATATGAATCTGATAATATATAGCCAAAACAGATATACACAGATATAATGATATACATAAGAGTAGTGAATGGCAGTCGGCCAGTTGCAACTTCAAAAAAAAAAAAAAGGGGGGGGGGGACTAACTTGCAAGAAAATTCTAAATAACAAAAAATAAAAAGAATCAGTAATCAAAATAAGTAAATAAGTAAATAAAGTAAAAGACATATATATGTATAGCACAATAACAACAAATAAATACTTCACCATATACAAACCGGGCGGCCTTGATGACAGGCATTTGAATTAGGGTATTCAGATCGTTGATATCGCTGCAAAATATTTTAAAATCATGACAACGGATGTTTTAAAAGGTTTACATTCAAAGGTATACAATCAAAATAAATAAATAAATAAAAAAAAAAATTGGAAAGGAAATGTAAACAAGCTTTAAAAAATAAGAGCAGCTCCGCTTACAAAAAAAAAAAGCTGACGGCCGGCTGATCGAAAAAGCCAGTGCTTTACATACTCCAAAAAGGTCGGACGCTTTCGATAAAAAAAACTGGTTCCGAGACAAAGTATGCAGGCGGAAATTCAAGGTCATTCTCTTCAACGCGGGGGGAAGCTTAGCATATGTTCACAAATAGGCATGGAGCAAATACAGTAATACGAAGTGATGAACTCATAGTAAAAATGAATAAATATGTACAAGATTAGAGAATCACAGAGGAATAACAATATACAGATTTTAATATAAATATAAGTGAATGACAATAAAAGATAAATTAAGAATAAAAATATAAATAAATAAATAAAACATATAGCTGCGTTAGAAGCATGATTCATGGTAGTGAACCAATACAGGTATTTAAAACGCGGGTCGTTCAATTTAAATACTAAACATTAAAATTATAAAAGGTGTCCTAGGTAAATCTATAGATGTTATTCAAAAAAAAAAAAAATTGGGTTAACTCGTGAATACATGAAAATGCGCAAAAATAAAACATAAAATAAAAATTCAAATCACAGTAAAACAGACGTAAATTTAGATAAAAAATAAGTAATAATAACATTTTGAAAGAGAGATCAGGGATTATTGTGACACAGTATCAGTGTATGTGACGATTTGGATTTCCCGCCAATGTAGCACGATGGTCAGATGACAAAGAAAATGAATCTGACTTGTACAATTAGACAGCCAAATTTCATTTCCACATCAAATAACTCACGTGTGTGTAAATTATCAGAAATAACATTGCTAAACAACATGCTAAAAAACATGCTAAGATACTTACCTGCTCTTTGGTGCTTGGCAAAATGGAAAATACGATGTGTATGGCGATGCGGATAGCCAGCCGCGCTTCTGCTCTGAATCGAGCTACACAAGGCGCGAGTTCGGACTTCCGGTCTTCGAGAGAATTCGGAGAAGGGTTTTGGGGGGTTGCCTGGCAACGAGCAGATGTTTACTCGTAAACAGAGAAACGCCTGGACTGACAGTTGTTTTGTTGTGGTCGTATTGCGTTGTAAATTAAAATGTGTAAAGTAAAATTGTGAAATTATACAAATGTAGATCAGATAGTACTTGTTGTGTGTAAATGTATGATTCGAAATGTAAACAAAAAAAATTGTGAACTGTGAGAAAAAGTGAGGGAAAATCTGTAAACAAATAATGATGATGTAAAGTGTACTATATAATATTTTGTAAACCTAGCTTGACTTCTTTTCTGTTCAGGAGGGTGAGAATATGTGACAATATTTTCACATATTTTGATACATAACCCTGGGAAAAAAGGGAATGGTGTAAATATATTGAAATGTATACTATGTTTTGGTGATTTATGTTTATAGCTAGGCCTTTACACAGACGGAATTGGGATTTTTTGGCGCCGTTGGGTTGTGTGCGCACTGACATGGATTGTAAATATTCAGAGATTTAATTGCAGCAAAATGTCAAAGTTGAGCTACAAATCTTTGAAGATTTAGAGCCCTGTCAGGTGTGGCTCGCGTCGGGGTACCTCTTTGGGACCACCCGGTTCTCGAGAATGCCCTCTGGTTCTTGTTTTTTAGTGGAACGCATAAAAAATTAGCGTCGCTTCAAGACCAATGGTGTGAGGCATTTTTGGACCTCCTCTTTTTATAGCGTTTGGGAACAGCGAATGAGAGTTGGGGGGACTTCCTCCCTGTTTTTGTCGTTCCCCTTGTTTGTAAAATTCTGAAAGTTTTAAGAAATGTAAAAATCGTCAGTTGCTTTTCTGAGCTCGAGTAGAGAGCACTCCAAGTGCGGGGCACTTGTATTTCGGTGTAGCCCGACCCGGCATGTATTTTTGATGCATCTCTGAGCCGGCATCCGCGATTCCTATCTCGGGCGGCAATGCCTTTGCCGAGGAGCCGATGTGGTGGGTCCGGTATAGAAGGCGACTCATAGCCAAATCGAGCCGAGCCTAACTCAGCGCGAGGGCGCATTTTCTTCGGGCAGTTCGACCAGAAAATGGAAGAAGGTCGTCATGTGTTAATTGGTTGCAGTACACACAGCTCTACCACCAAAACGGCGCAGTGTAGGACCTTTGCTCCTTTAGCTGCATTTAAGCCGTGGTTACGTAAATACTGTGTGCACGGAATATTGCGGAGCATCAATCCAGGGCTCCTAAGCAGCAGTCAATCTCTACAAATAAAGTATCTGATCTCCACTCTTTAGGCAAGGACCTGTACGCATGCTCACTCAAGAGCCGCTGGGTCTAAGCCGCATTAAGAGGAGGAGAAGGAAAGTGAGCAGTATGCCCATCGTCATTTGTTTTTGTTAGTTGCAGTGCAACACAGCTCTACCACTAAAACGGCGCGGTGTAGGACCTTGCTCCTTTAGCTGCATTAAGCCGTGGTAACTGTAACACTGCGTGTAAGGACTGTTTGCGGAGCCGCAATTCCGGGATCCTAAGCAGCAGACAAGCCTCTACGAAAACGTATATATATATTTGGCAAAACCTGTACGCATGCTCACTCAAGAGCCGCTGGGACAAGCCATCGTTTAAGAGGAGGAGAAGGAAAGTGGACTGTGTGCCCATCTCAAAGAAAATACTTGGCAATAACTTATGACCGATGATATGCAACCTAGTGTTTCCCGGACTGGTAGTGTTTTCCACGAACCATCGGAATAAATGAACTAATAAACATTCAATTAATTGTGCCACCCTTTCCTACGTGCAGAGGTCAGCTACAGCACTCAGTGAGAGTCCTATGTATGAAGGTATGGAATATATATATTGATTTTAAAATGTGTACATGAATGTTTAAGTAACTGATGTAATCCAATAGTGTAAGGGCAGGGTTATGATAAATGGGAGTTTTAGCAAAATTGAATATATATATATTGTGTTCTTAACAAAAGTAATTAATTACAATTTTGGATTTTATAAATAGGCAAATTAATGCAAAATAAACTGTGCACCCCGAGGTCAAGTTAGGTAATTTGGGAACCCTTTTGTAATTGTGTATTTTGTATATTAATGTTTAAAATTAAGATTTCATGTGTTCCAAATAAATTGTTAATTGGCCACAAAAATGGGAGTGATTATTTTGATTGAGCAAACGCAATGTACTTAGGTCCAATCGGACCCCACTTTACTTTAACGCGCTTGAGCCTGGTGGAACTATTTGGTGAGTATCTTTATTGTATGTATGTGTAAAATTCACCTCACCACAAACAGAACCAATTTTTCAATTTCGTTCCGTGGAGCGTGGAGAAGACTATAACTTTTTTCAATCTTTCTAAACCCAATAGAAGCCCTAATAACTTAGAAAACTGAATCTTTTCAAACGTAAAATATCGATCATTAGATAGGACCTAACGTAATTGAATTATCTATTCAAACGTTTATATTTGACGCTAAGCAACATGCATTGTTAAACAAAATACAGTTTATTAAAAACTTGCAGTTCTTATAAGAGTGACTAATTAGTACTGGTATGAACAAACTTAAATACTAATCTGATATGGGGCTCTAATTTTTGACTTTAACGCACTAAACCTCTACATACTGAGTTACACAAACGACGGACATGACGCGAATTATAATTATATGGGTGCAGAATAATTTATGATTTTTTGTCTGAGATATAGGTAAAGAATTTTGCACGCCTTTAAAACCCTGTAAAAATCATCCATCCAATTATATTCAAACATCCGCATCTCAGTATGAATATCTTATATGTTTGGATTCTAAGTAAACACCGGATATTGATGAGAAAAATTAGTGCATGCGTTAAAATCTACTTAGATTCAATTTAACTCTTAATGGCGTTGAAATGTTTTTATTACCTCATAAATTTTATTTACAAACACGTTAAGATCTGCGCTAAAACTGTGAAGAAATATTTTGAAATATAAATGCTGATGCTTATGCAATGGTATGTTTTTACGACCTCGTAAATTTTACGCAAATGGTGTTTAATGCCTGAATAAAAAATGAATACGATTTTTTTTCAAATTATCGCATCAAGCAAGAATAAAAATAATTAGAGCGTGCAAACTATGAAATTGCGTCTTTTAAGGTTTGCATAAATGTGTATACATTGATTAATACTAATACAGAGGTCTTTGAATTTTTGGCATTTTATTACGAGATGAAACATAAAATAAAATATATTTTTAAGATAAATATGCTTTAAAAATAAATATGATTTCCAAGTGGAAAAAAAATGACTAACATAGGTCAACCCCATGTTTCGCTTACGAAAAACAGTTTTTCTGTCATAAAACGGAATGTTCCTTCGCTAAAAAATGAATATGATTGAAATTATTTACAGTGCAATCTCAACCATATTTAAAGTTCAATTTAACGAAATTTATGTTACAAATATCGTATTAATATTTTTTCATAATAACATCAAAAATTAATTTTAAATATTTTATGAAAAATAAAAATATATAAAATAAAAAATATTATGTTTACCAGCTCATTATACATTTCTATTACTTTCTGTGAATCTTACTTCTTAAAAGAAAATATCCGTGAGTGTTTATGTATGTGTGTGCGTGTGTGTGTGTGAGCAGTGTGTAGCCGAAAATTTAAGCGTCATAAGGCCATGGAACTTGGTACACTGGTACAGCAAGAACTATATTTGAGCATACGTAAGCTTTTACGTAAGCTTTTATAGATTTTGACGGTTTTTGTGGGTCATATAGCAAAGAAAGACAGCCTCTTTTCCCCTGGATCATAACAAAATTTAATTAGCACCAGGGTAACTCACAAGTGTCTAATCTACCAATATTTGTGAAATTTAGTCGATTAGTTTTAAACTAGAGTGAATACATACTATGTTTACTGTCCATTTCGCAAAAAAAGCATATGCTTTTATCCCGAATTGTAACAAAATATAATCGACGCAGGATCACCCACATGTGACTTACCTGTAAAATTTTATGAAATTTGGTTAATTTGTTTTTTGAGTTACAGTGGTTACATACATTGCAACGACTGACAGACACAGACACACATACACAGACGTCACGCTAAAGATATTTTTTCGTGTTCTAGAGGTCCTAAAACATGTAGAATCGTCGAAAATTCGAGTTGCGGTTTAAGACATGATTCCAATAGTTCCCTATACATTACCATGTATTGCAGGGAACGTTAAAATTGATTATTTGCTTAATTTATTTTTTGTTTTACAATCTGCTACTACAAAGAAATAAACAACATATATATTTTTTTAATTATATAACCTCAATACAGGTTTAAACACATGTAACCTCAATACAACCTCAACTGTATATGCACTCAATATTTTACTATTAATTACTGTTTAAATATAAAATGCATTTTGCATTTTGGTTATCTAACAGATACCTATGTAAAATCTCTTAACAGAAAGTACAGTAACGAATATTTCCTTACAAGGTAAAGCCGCAATTAAATGGACCCCGTAGAAAGGAATTCAAAATAAACGTCAAAATCGTACTTTCCGTTTCGTTTCGAGCCTAAACAAAACCTTATGTGGTGAAAATGGAAAGCCTTCTAATCTTTAGCATGTTCATTTCCTATTGTTGTTAAGTTAATCAGGTTACAGAGCCAGAGTTTAAAGAACATTCTATCAAATTAAAACAGGATTTTTGGGGAATGTAATTAGATAGATAAGTTCGATAATTGTCGCAACATGATAAATCATGATACTTTTACCTACTTCGGCTTATTTTCGATGTTTGAAAACGGTTAAGCGAAGGGAAGACTGGAGGAAGAAGGAAAGGTAAGCTCACCGCGGAACTTCGTTTACTTTCAAAATAGCTTAAGTTCGTGAATATTATTTTCTTCTTTCTTTATTCGTCATATGGTTCTGAATTCGGAACCGTAATATTAAAAATGAGAAAAACTCTGAAGGTACCGAGTTGTCATATGGGATTTCAGAATGTAAGGAATGATTTTTACTTTCTCATATTAACCCTTTGTTTACGGGTGGGACAGCGTTAATCCAAAACGAAGGACATTTAAAAAAACAGGTATGGGACATACCCTATCTGAAGCAGTTCGATCCCCCTTTGCAAACATTGGCGTCAATGGACGTCAATGTCTGCAAAGGGGGAATCATACGTCATATACGTTATTATTGCTGGAGCCGACCGATTGCTTCTCCTGGTGACGTCATATGTTACATCGAAATATTTCATCAAAGATAAAATTTCCGTGTGTGCAGCCGACATAAGCTACACTCTATTAACTAATCAAAATGAACAAGTGATAAAAAATTTTGAAATTTTTCCCTTGAAATTAGAATTCCTGTTCCGAAAGTAAAGTAAGATATGTGAAAATTTCAAATTTCAAAATTAATTTTCTTTATTTAATGCATAATTGTTTTTGGTTTGCACAAAACATGAATATAGATTTGAATGATGTAATTATTACTTTCCTTATATACATAATATATAAGGAAAGTATTGTGACGGGGTCAAGAATTCGAGTTTTCGACGGGAGAGCACGTTTCAAGCATCCCTGATCACGAAACAGACATTTTTGAAGTGATGTCTGTGTGTGTGTGAAAGTATGTGTGTGTATGTGTCCGTGTGACTGTGAAGGCGGTAACTGACGAATGAATGGATCGATTCGAACGAAATTTGGTACAAAAATCACGATCCGTAAACACTGAAAGACTATTGTTTCTAAACGTAATCGAATGCTCAGAACCCTCCTAAATTTTCGAGTGAAATTTTGAAAAAATCGTCAAAAAATCAAAACCGCTAATAAAGTTACGCAAATAGACATTTCTTATGTAAGTTTTCATTAGAAAACGATTAACATCAATTTTAGAACGCTACGTTTTCGAGATATTGCACATTTTTCAAAAAAATTGTCAAAAATTCGTATAAAATAAAAAAATATATTTCCTATTGAGAAACATGTTCACTTTTCATATGTAATACTATACGCTATATTTTGTGACATCATTCTCGTGGATCCAGCTCGTTCCATTCATGATAAAAGATACTTCGAGTGATACTTTTGTATTTGAACGCCAATAGTCATTTATCTGCTATAAGAACAACTTATTTCCCCGTCAGTAAAGCTTGGCGAGATTTTGGCGACGAATTTGGTGGAATGTCGCCAACGTGGCGACTTTTTCAAATGTTGTCAAATTAACGAAAATCTCGCCAAATGGATTAAAATGACGCTAAATCAATGAAAATGACGACTAATTGTCGAAAATTCAATATCTTGGAAATAATATAAATATCTACTATAAGAAAAACCTAGTTTTTTCTACTGTAAAAGTAATAAATTCATTGCATTATATAAGGAAAGTCATGTGTTGCCCACATCACATTATTTTTTTGCATTAAACAACATAAGTATAAACACTGAAAACAAACGATGCAGTACAACAACTATCCTTTTTCATTAACTTGATTTGTAATATAAGAATATGTTACTGACAAACCTCACATACGTATTTATTACAAAAAATATCTATACAACATAAAACAAATTTAGAAGAAAATTTTGGCTTATTACATTCCAAGGAAAGTATTGTGACGGGGTCAAACATTCGAATCCGAATTTTCGACGCGACAGCACGTTTCAAGAATTCCTGAATACGAATCAGGCGTTTCTGAGATGATGTCTGTGTGTTTGTGTGGGTGTGTGTGTCAGTGAGTCTGTGGAGACGATAACTGACGAACGAATGGAGCGATTCGAACAAAATTTGGTACACAAATTACAATCCATGAATACTGGAAGCCTATTGTTTTTATATGCAATCGGATGTTCAGTTCCCCCTTAAATTTTCTAGTGAAATTTTTAAAAATTATGAAAAATTAAAACCTTTACTAAAGTTACGCATGTAGTCATTTCTTATGTAATTTTTCATTAGAAAAGGATTGATATAAATTTTGGAACGCTAGCATGAACCGTTCTCAAGATATTACACATTTTTCAAATACATTTATCAAAAAATCCCATAAATTAAAAAAAAAATAACTGTTGAGAGACATGTTCACTTTTCATATGTAAGATCATAAGATAAATTTGGTGACACCACTCTCGTATATCTAGCTCGTTCTATTCATGAATAAAGATACTTTGAGTAACGCTTTTGTATTTGAACGCCAATAGACATTTTTCTGCTATAAGAATAACTTATTTTCCGTCCATAACGCTTGGCGAGATTTTAGCGACGAATTTGGCGGAATGTCGCCAACATTGGCGACTTTTTTAAATGTTGCCAAATTAATGAAAATCTCTTCAAATGGATAGCAAATGACGCTAAATCAATGAAAATGACTCTAAATCAAAGAAAATGTGAAGACTAATTGACGAAAATTCAATGTCTTGGAAAGAATATAAGTATCTATTATAAGAATAAACTGTTTTTTTTTTACTGTAATTGTAGTAAATTCATTGCATTATATAAGGAAAGTTATGTGCTGCCGACATTAGATTTTCTTGCTTTGTTTATAAAATAGGAAATCTAACTTCATAAATTTGTCGCTAAAGGCGATGTAAACATTTTAATTGATAGCTCATAGTCGCTTTGCTATTAGAAATCCTATTTTTGCAGCTCTAGATAAACCAAAGGTTAAAATTTTGCATACGGACTTAAGAAGGAACTCTGTATTCACTAACTGTGCTTTAGATATAGAATTTTAATATAGAGTGCTTCTGATAATATAATTCGTTAATGTAAATAAAAAAAAATCTGATGTGGGCAGCACATGAATTTCCTTATATAATGCAATGAATTTTCTTATATAATGCAATGAATTTACTACTTTTACTGTATAAAAAATTATTTTTATAGAAAGATACTTATATTCTTTCTAAGATATTGAATGTTCGTCAAGGAGTTGTCATTTTCATTGATTTAGCTCCATGTTTATCCATTTGGCGAGATTTTCGTTAATTTGGCAGCATTTACAAAAATCACCAAGTTGGCGACATTCCACCAAATTCGTCGCCAAAATCTCCCCTAGCGTTATGGACAGAGAAATCAGTTATTCTTATAGCAGATAAATGACTATTGACGTTCAAATACAAAACTATTACTCAAAGTATATTTTCTCATGAATGGAACGAGGTAGATCCACCAGAATGATGTCACCAAATTCATCGAATGATATTACATATGAAAAGTGAACATGTTACTCAACAATAAATATATATTTTTTTAATTTATGAGATTTTTTGATAAATTTATTTGAAAAGTGTGCAATATCTTGAGAACGGTTCATACTAGCGTTCTAAAGTTTATGTCAATCGTTTTCTAAGGAAAAATTACATAAGAAATGTCTATTTACGTAGCTTTATTAAAGGTTTTTATTTTTTGTTGTTTTTTTTTTAAATTTCACTCGAAAATTTAGTAAGGTTCTGAACATTCAATTGCGTTTAAAAACAATCGACTACCAGTTTTCACTGATTGTGATTTTTGTACCAAATTTAATTCGAATCGTTCCTTTCGTTCGTGAGATATCGTCTCCAAAGGCTCATTAACGCACACACACACACACGCACATTCATACACACACTTTCACACAACACACACACACAGACATCACTTCAAAAATGTTTGATTCGTGATCAGGGGTGCTTGAAATATGCTCTCCTGTCGAAAACTGGCATTCGAATTTTCGACCCCGTCACAATACTTTCTTTATACATTATGTATATAAGGAAAGTAATAAAGCGTTTCAGAGGAAAATTATTTTATAAATAATGTTATCTTCAGGGGTAAAATATAAGACATTCTTATATTTTAAAATTTTGAGTATGTAAGTATGGAATAATAATATTTATTCGAAAATTGATTCTAGCTTTTTCGGTGTCAAGGAAAATTCGGATAATAATCAATAATCAATACTCCTTTTTTTTTAAATGAAGTAAATATATTGTGATCTATTTTCGCATGATGCTTTTATAATTTTCTTTAGAGGTGAATCGTTTTATAAAATTTAGATTAATATTGCATGTGTTTTAAACTGGAACAATTGTGCTTTAAATTGGAAAAAATGTACTTTAAACTTGAACAATTGTGCTTTAAATTGTATACATCGTGCTTTAAACGGGAACAACTGTGATATACATAAATGGGGACAATTGTGTTTTAAATTGGAACAGTTGTGTTTTAAAAGCGAACAATTATGCTTTAAACTGGAACAATTGCGCTTTAAATTGTGCGGCAAATGGCTTTGGTAGCCAGTTTATAAGAACGAGTGAAATCATTCCAAGTTCATTAAGCAGTGTAAGGAAAATTAAATTAATATATTCATGTATAATGCTTTGCTTCGCGTAATGTATTTAATGCTTTGCTTCGTTTACCTATTGTTTATTGGAGTATATATGATCGCTGCATGACGTGGAAAGGCATATTTCACTTATCAACTGCAATTACAATCATGCTTAATGTAAATGCTGTATATTGTTCACACGGGAGAATTGAAATTCCCAAATTGAGCGCTCTCTCCTCTTCATTCACCATTTCATGGACATTGAATCCGATCATTAGAGTTTTGTGATATCTCAACTTATAACGTGTAAAGAAAACAACTGATAATTATAGATTATACATATTATTCTGTGAATTCAACACCCTGCTGTGGTGCAGCAAGGATACTTAATTTTAGTAAATGGAACGATAACATAATGGAAATTGCACGTAATTGTTTGTTCAGTTGTATGGATAATGTGCTGAAAGTGAGAGGTTTATTCTGAGTTTCCTTTATTTTGCCATGAAGAAAATATTATTTTGATTCAAATCACAAGATGAATTCTGTGATATATGAATTTCGTGATACGCTGAGTCCGTGAAATGAACCTCATGACAGAAGAACTATGTAATGAGCTGTGAGTTTATTTGTTTTAATTTCATTGTCAATTATTAAAATCTGAGAAATCACATAGGTCATAATAAATCATTAGTTAAAGTACTGCATAAAACTCTAATGACTATCACTGAAAAACAATTAAATAAAAGCAATTCATGACGTATTGTTTCCTAATGCCCATAAAATGAACGAAAAATTAATATCAAACCTAAAATGATATTTCGGTATTTATATTTTTAATCAAAGTCGAAATTATTTAAATTTATGCGTAATTTAGATTTATTAATATTACTAATAATGTTTACTTTTCCTACCGCACATAATAATGTTTAGTGTGAGTATTGGAACGTGGTAGAAAGCTAAAATTTGAGATTTAAATTGATTTACATATTATGCACTTTCTAGAACACGATTTGACTCGCATATGCTGTGTGCGCAAGTTTTGTAAGAATTCAGTGTATGTTAATCCATGAGAAATCATGGGTTATGCTGGTGATTATTAAATTTCGATACTATGTAAAGGTGTCAGAATGAACATGGAAGCATCTTTTTCTAGAAATAACATATTTATTCTTAAACTGTAGGCATCATAAAATAAACCCTATTAACGTAATTTACAAATAATAAATCAGAATGTACATGGTCCAACTTTTCTACCATCGTCTGCATCCATTCACGCCACGTACTACGTTGTGCCAACTCGTATCATCTCGAACCCATATCTTGTGCTTCACACTTCACCTTTTTATAACCTGGTTGCCAGCACCCTCTACCGTCAGCAATCTGCGCCGCTGTTATTTACATTTTTGGCTCTTCTTTCCCAGGAGAAGATACTGCTTGAAAATTAAGATGCCGGGAATAGAAATTGTTAACCCTTACAACTGTTCAAAAAATATTTGAAATTGTAAAAATCTAAAGTAAGAAGCAAAATTACCTAAGCATATTAATTAAATGACTGTTTTACACATAATTGTGTGCCACAAAATAGACAAAATCTTCTCTAATTACGCTAGGATGAATCATTGTCTGGAACTTTCTATGTTTTAAAACTATGGAGATAAGACTTGAAGTTAGATTGTTTTTAACACGTGAAAGTCGCTAAAATAAAATAAAATAAAATTGTATTAACATTATAAATTTAGTTTCTAATTATATTTTGGAACTCATAAAAGCAAATGGCAAGCACAATTAACTACTGACATAATTTTAACCGTACTTACTTTCTTTTCAACACTTTACAACATAGTTGAAAAGTGTTTATGACTTATTCATACTGTCTGTCTGTCGATAACTGCAATAAAGATGACTTAATCAAAATGATATTTTAGTGTATAGTTCAGACGGTCTGTGGGATCTATGGGGATTTAAATGAAAAATATCACCCACATAGTTTTGAACTGAACTCGGGTTGAAAAAATAAAATTCATTGAACCCTATGGGACCTAAATTTTCAAACATTTTTTAAGCGAATTTAAAATTCACGAATTGCTTTGAAAGTATTAGGAAATATTCAAATTATCACATAAAAAATATATAAAAATTCGCAAAATATATTCGGTAGTTTTTTACATAAAAATTAAAATAATAATTACACCCATATTATATGAACGAGTCGGACGGTCTGGGTCTTCAACCCATATTATATGAAGAGACCACATGACCACCTCAAAGTAAAATACGGCATCCATCTTGTGTCGAAATCGTGATTTTTAAAGTCCTTTTTAATTTATATTAATGCTCAATGAGTCCTAAAACCACTTTATTTTAGCTTAATTTCTGTGCATCTACATTCTGAAACAACGCAATTACAATATAGTAAGCAATTACAATATTTTAAATGATCATCAATCTTTGATTATTTCTACAACGAAGCCCAATCTCCATTTATAGAAAATGTAAACACATAAAGATGCAGGATGAGTTGTATTAGAATTGCTGAATTTCTTTAACACAAAATTATTTAGCTCAGGAGTCTTCAATATAGCTGATATGGATGAAACACTCATTGATTTCACATAGAGAACAGACGATTTTATAGCAGACTTTTTCGATGAAGTTTTTAGCATCGAGTTAAATTAATTTTTTCTCCACGTTTTTAAGTTTTTAATAAAATAAATTATTGTAGTATTGGGATATATAAAAGGAATGGAATTAAAGTGTATAAATGGAATATTTACAGCTTTTATATTGAGCCAGGCTATTTACATTTCAATTACGTCATTTGAATAAAGCTCATTTTTTTCAATGAAGTTTTAAGTTTTCAAATGTAATAAATTATTGAAGTCGGGTGATAATGTTAAAAATATTATAGCTGAATGTATCGCTTTTTAGAGATGTTTAAACTAGGCGACTTATATTTTATTGACGGCATTTGAATAAAATTAATTTTTTTTTATGAAGTTTTGAGTTTTTAAATATAATAAATTAATATATAGTATTGTGATAATTTTAAAAGTATTACTGCTGAATGTAATCACATTTTAGAGATGTTTAAATAAAATTGCATTGCAGTTGGAAAGTGTTTCATAATCAATGCTTTATGCTTGATTGATATTTCTTGTTTGTTGGTTTTGATTTAGTTTGGACATTTCATGCATACTACTGCTTGCATAATTTTTGAAATCATTACATGTCTGCCACTACTAACCGCCTTAAATCCTGCATTTTGTTGTCTCATTTTAGTTTGAAATAATATGCGTAACTATTATACATGTGTCCGATTTATTTCGTGAATATTCTAGTTTGTATATAATTATAGAACATTCTGTATGCTTGTACATATTGCTATAACTGAAAAAGCTTAAAATCACGTTTAATGCTGATATTGATTTTCAGAATATTTCCGATTTATCTGAGATAATCGAAAAGAGTTTAAAAGCTTAATTATACATATGGTAAGTGTAAGAAAAAAACAAATTATATATTATATTATATGGCCTAATATATGTCATAAATCAAAAATTTCAACATAAATAGATATCTTTAAAATATTTTAATCTGGCATTCATACACCTTATCATTTATATGAATGGCATAATTTATTTTTAAAGCAGCTCAATAGTTTATGAAAAAAATCATTTAGTGTTTCATTTTAAAACTTTTTAAATATAATTTCTTAAAATGAACAAATGATGCATCATGATAAAGAAATATGCGTTTAATATCCCGTTGTTTGAAAATTAAAAAAATCAAATTGTTTAACTTGAACAATGAATTTCTGTATAGAGTATTTTTCTTTTGCATTTCTTATTTTAAATCGTTCATTATTTAGCATAAAACATTGTAGCACATTTTGATAAATGCATTTATTATGATGGGATGGGAATTGGATTTTTTTTAATATTTGTGTAGTGTCATAGTTGATTTTTTGGCTAAATATAAACTCAGAAATTATTTTTATTTTGCCTTCTTTATTTGTACTCGAGTTAAAATAATTTATGCACAAAACGAAAATAGTTATTCTAATGAAATGTTCATTTACTTATGGTTTTCAAATTCTGTTTTTCAAGAGAAGTAGTGGCGACTTATTATATATTTAAATTTTAGTGGTTAAAATGATCTATTTGGAGTCCTTGAGAATAAAAAAATATTGTTTTTTTTATTACTTTGCAAAATTTTGCGCATAGATAATATAGTGAATATGTCATGACGGTGGATTTAATTTACTTGAAGCTTGTAGAAAATGGTATTTTATGATTCAAACAAACGACAATAAGTCTTCTGGAAAATAATCTTTCTCCTGCGTTTCCAAACGGAGGAATCACACAATGGACTACGCGATTTAAAGACTTTGTTTCATTTACAATTCATGAATATAAATAATTAGACATGGTGTTGGGTTATACTTTTGGATATTTAACAATTTTAGGTATTTTGTTTTTAGTTTAAATGTGTTCAGGGGTCTTATTTACATAGTCATTCTCTTTTAGTTATCCATTTTCCAATTGTTTAGGTTTTTGATATTCTTTGTTCAAATATATTCTATTCCATAGGTTTTGTGTTAAAAACGGCGAAAGTTCGTTCTTTTAGGTTTTAGCAATTTAAATTTATTTAAATTGGCTAATTTGTGATTCCATTTATTGCCCTTTTAATTCCCTTTAATTTGATTCCAAATTTATTGCTCTCGGTTAAAAATTGGTTAATTCATCGCAATTTTACAGTTTTATTCTATTTACAGCTTTTTAAATATTTCAGAATCGTCCATATTTAAATTATTGCCGAATTCGTATTTTCCAAATCGTTTCACTTCATTTCTTTTTAATTTTCGTCTGCTCTAAAATTCCATTTCTCTTCTTTAAAGTTTCGAGTTTTTAATTGGTTGATCGTAATATTAAAATCGTCTGTCATTAATTATTTTATCGTTCATCGATAATTTTGTTTACAATCTGTGGCAGCGATGTTTCGCAGTATATAAGTAAAATCGCGCGTTTTTTCGCTCTCTTTGCTCTTTTCTCTTTTGCTCTTTTGATTGGAACTAAAATGTAGTCTTATAGAGTTGTTGTTTTCAGCGCCTCGGCGCGAGCCGAGCGAAATGCGCTCCGAGGAACGAACGTCTTATTTCCCGGCCTGCCTGTAAATGTGTGTGGAATCCTGATAGCAGAGTGTTTTTTTTACTTGAAATGACGTTGCGAGCGAAGTGATTGATGTCTACTGAAGTATCGTCGGCGCCTTTGGAATAGTTGTTTACTTCCGGAGGTCAGATTTGTTCTTTCATAGTGAACTGAGTAGTTTAAATTTTCCGAGTCTTAGGACCGGACCTCCAATTTGTTTACTTCACGGTTTTGATGATGGAGCTGTCTGTTCTTTTGTTCCGAGCGATGTCCACTGGCGCTCTGCTACTCTCGGCTGAGAA
This sequence comes from Amaurobius ferox, assembly GCA_951213105.1. Lineage (NCBI taxonomy): Eukaryota > Metazoa > Arthropoda > Arachnida > Araneae > Amaurobiidae > Amaurobius > Amaurobius ferox. The sequence continues at coordinate 131,735,448 of OX578148.1, forward strand.
TTTTATGATGTGAAGGAGCTGCCCGTTTTTGTGCAGATCAGGCCTTGGGAGTGTTCTTTTCGCGGAGTTTTGGAACACCATATTCCACTTGAATGGTTGGACTCACTTGATGTACCGATACCCTACGGGAGGTACTTCTCCGTTTGGCCTCTTCTGGAGCAGGAAGGGACTGCACCCAAGCTGATGATGACTGACATCAATTTCGTTCTCGGGACTTTATTACTGCCGTTCAGCGTTTTCCCGTTTATGGGTGATATCTTTTCAGTAATTTTATTCTTTTGCAAAATTTAAAGTTAAGTTAAATTAGCATGACTAAGACCCCTTTCACTTATATATTTTAAGTTGCGAATCCTGTGGTTATCTTCTTTAACTTTTGTTCTAAATTCCCTTTTGGCTAACTTATGTTCTTTTATCACAAATTTTAGTTTAGATAAATAATTGAATAAGTTTAATATTGTTAACTTTAAAATTTAATATTCTAACGTTTTTTTTTTACCACTATACGACCGGCCATTCCTTTTATTTATTTATTTAAGTTGTTTATTTGATTTGTTTAGTTAATGAGATGTTGTAAAATGTTTTAAAAATTATTTTAAAAGTGAAGTTTAAATTTTAATAAACGTTAGATTTTGAAAACCTAAAAATCTGTGTTCTTTCTTTTACTTTTAATGTTTTTATTTTTTAGGTAAAGTGCCATTTTTAATATTTTACAAGAGTACATATTTGTACACGTAGGGAAACTGGTCAATAGGTCCACTTTCTGTTTATTTAAGACTTTCAGTTTATTTAAGACTTTCAGTTATATTTTTAGAAGGTTTTCAGGTTAGATGAACTTTACAAATTTCAGTGTATTTTAGAAGCACTTTCAGATTTATTTTCAGATGACATTTAGGTTTCAAGAACCTTGAGTAAGAGCTTTGAGAACTTAGAATGATTCAGAATGTTCTTTGTTTTTAGTATATCATAAATGCACTTTTTCTACCGAACAATGGTGATACTAAATAATCGTATAATGATAAAAAATATCACTTAAATTTGGTATAGCTACATCAAGTAAATGAATAATAGGAATCATACAACCCTGGATGGATTTTTCCAGAGGTGATTGAACTGAGGTTAGACATTGAATTGGAAAATGATACTTTTCGGGGTTTTCTGAGACACCGTAGTCCATTGGACTAGACTGGGAGAAATGTTAACTTATTCAACTTATTCAACTTAGTTTTATTCAACGTAGTTTGAAAAATCAAACATCTGAAGACACTTTAAAAATTTTGGTCCATGAGACTATATATACACTTTACCCTAAACAGGATTGGTTTCACATCTACACGGATGGTTCATTTACTGAGGGCTCACCAAATGCCGAAGCGGGAATATTTTTCCGCCCAGTTTTCGTTCTACATACCCGTGGGTACGCGGAAAACTACTTTTGATGGCGAGGTGATGGGTATTTGTGTCGCCCTAAGACAGATCAATGCCCCAAATTTCTGCTACGACAGAGTGGTCATTTTCTCGGACTCAAGGGCAGCACTTCAGGCTATTGGATCAGTAGCTTGTCCAATCTCCGAGGAAATCCTTGAATACCAAATTCTTTTGGAAAAATTGAGACTAGGGGGTAAAGATATTTCCTTACAATGGATCCCCGTACATTGTGGCCTTTACGGAAAATACCAGGCCGATAAACTTGCAAAAAAAGGTACACAAATAGTTCAAAAGATATCTACAAATTGCTCCTTCCATTCCGTGAAACTATATATTCGCAAATTGTTTAAAGACAAATGCAGAGGAGAACATGTGATGCGTGTCTCTAATAAGTGCTGGAAGAATATCTTGGAAAGGAAAATAGCACACAAACCAAGGGAAAAAGCAGTGGCCAATTTTAAGCTCGAAATTGGTCACGATTGCTTGGCGAGCCATCTCTATCGCGTTGGTATTTTTCCAGCCCAAATTGCCCACCTTGTAGGTTAAATAAAGAAATGGACAGGATCCACATCGGAAGGTGCCCGACGCTGCGTGGAGCTTCTGAGGTGGAGAGGTATTGGAACGCTAGTGTAATGTCGATATGAGATATTGACTTTTCACGTTACATGAGTTCTATTCTGTCTGTATAATGTATGTCTTATTCTCTGCCATTGGAAATTTAAAAAAATCAAGTAAATGAATTTAACTACTTATCGTAGTCTAATATGAACTATTTTTATTATCAAACAATGCAAACTAATGTATTTGGAAGCACTGGTAATAAATAAGGTAAACATTTACTTTCAATTATCACTCACAGATATGTATACTGACATTATCAGAGGAACTCTAAAGTAGCTTCTATTTTTATTTTACTTGTATTATATATATCTGAGATAGATCATTAATAGAAAATGTCACGCCACACGACAAGCCGTTGAATATTTCAAAAAAACATGACAAGAAAACATTATAAATAAAACAGGTACTAAATTGGTATAAAATACCCCTTTTCCCCTATTCCATAGATAAGTTAAGGTATGGAATAATAATTACATGTCCTAAAGAGAGGTGAATAAAATGTTTTTACAACACAATAAGATGGAAGTATTTATATAAATCATATATGTAATGGAGGCAATTAAGGTACTAATCCCCTTGTTCCCTGCATAAATATACATGGTGAAAATGCAAGAAATGTGTTTAAAGATGAAAAGTTGCAAAATAAAAACATTGTTTTGCATGATGAGCTAGGCCTTTTTTCTAGCTCCCAAATTTTTTTTTGAAAATGAATAAATTGAATAAAATTAATAAAGTGAAAAGCATTTTCGGAACCATGTACGTTATCAAGGGCCATACGTGTTTCGTTAATGCGGATTCTACGTTTCTGTGTGCATTACTGTAAAATGTATTACAGAAATAATGCACATGGCCCGACGTAGAAGAAAGTATAAAATGGAACAGATATATAAGAAATCAAATATAAAAATAAAATATAATCAAATATACCAGCGTGTGGCTAAGTATTTATAGGAGAATACTATGTAATAAAAGGAATAACAATATATAATAATTTAAATGTATTAACCCCTTGTGCTTTTTAACAGAACAGATTACGTGATACTGACTAAATATTTTAACTCAAAATTGGTTACTATATACTAATTCTATATACTAAGATTTCAACTGTGGGAAGTGAAACATAGAGAAGAAGAATTATTTAAAATTGTTTGAGAATGATCTGTCAATATATTACTGTAATTGTAGCAAGGTGTTGAATTTAAAATTAAAATGTGTTTTAATAAATGTAAAAATAAGGTTTGGCAGGTAGGTATTTTGGATAGTGTTGTTGATGAATTTAAAAATATTTTCTTTATAGTAACATGGTGTACTTAACATTTTTATTCTTAATAACTGGTTATTAATAATATTTTAAATACTGATTTCGAAAGTTTGGATGACTAATGTTGAAGTTTATTTACTTTGAAGTTATAAGTTTCTGTTTTGTCGTATATTTTAAATTTTAATGTGTCTGCATTTAGAATTTTAAACTAACGTCTAGATAATTGGCCCAGTTTGATGTATATGCATTTTCAATTAGTTGTAGCTTAGGTGGATAAAAATTAAAGTTTAATATAGGTGCTCCATAAGTAATTCCAATAATAATTAGATCATCAATAAATCTGTACATGATATGACTATTGAAAGGGTATTGAATTTCGTAAAAATGTAGATAAAGGTTGACCAGTATTGTGGAAGAGATTCCTCCCTGTGGTATTCCCTTATTTAATTTGTATATGCAATTTCCTTGAGATATATATTTAGAATGAATTTTAATAATGTTTTGAATTTAGGAAAAGGGATGTTTTTTAATTGAGTAAATTGTTCATATAACTTTAGTATGACTTTATATAAATCATTAGTATCAGTGTTATTAAAGAGGTCTTTGAAATAAAGAGTTTTTATATCATGTATGTAAGGAAGTTGTTTTAGTTTTTTAATCAGTTCTAAACTATTCTTGATTATATGTGTTTTGATGAGTTGTAAAATGATCATACATTTGATTTAGTATAATTGGAAGATGTTTGTCAGCAGCATTTGTGTATGAATTAGTTTATGATTTATATATATATATATATATATATATATATATATATATATATATATATATATATATATATATATATATATATATATATATATATAACAAGAGTGAATATACCATTTAATTGCAATGAATAACTAGCTGTATCGAGAGGAGAAATCGATATTTTTTGCATATATCTCATTGTTTTAAAATAAAAGAATAATCCGTATTACAATGGGAGAACACGCACTCTGTAATGAATTGATTTTTTTAATCCTCCAATTATTTAGTATAAAACATTGTAAAACTTTTTGATACGTTCTATATTTTTTTACAGCAGTGATATTATTGGGTCATTTGTTAAATATTAATTCCGGGAATGTTTTTTTTAGCTTCCCTACTTTGCTCTTTAATTAAAAGGATTTTTGTTTAAAAATAAAATGTTCATTGTAATTAAATGTTCATTTAAAGTTTACGGGTAGTAAATCCTTTTTAGGGGAGGTTTTTCTTTCATTTTTTATATGTAATTTTTTATTATTTTAATTGATTCATTGAATGAAGGACTGGACCGATATTTCCATTGACGGTACTTTTGCTATTTGTTTTGTATCTTCCAAGCTTCAATAAGCTTCCACTGGTACGAATTTTAACCTGTCATTAGCGCTTTAATTTGTACTCCCTTCTTCCCCTATACTTTAGTGCCTATTTATTCAATATTGTTGTAAAATCAGATCTAACAACGTTATAATTATATAAAAATCTTTAAAATAAATTATTGTGAGTTTTAATAATAAAGTAGTATGAGTCTGGCATTGGTGACTGTTAAATAAATATAGAAAGCATAAGGTAGTCTACAGTTTTGCGTCATTGTGAAGCTTTATCACATCATTTATTACTGCCCAGGCGTTGGAAATTCTTCAACACTACTCTGTACCTTTGGACCTGTCGGAGTACTCAATTAGAGGTGGGTGTTGTCCAGTTCTCTACCAGAAGGAGGTGGTTGTTTGTAGTCTGTCAAAAAGAAGATGCACACTTTCCAATATAGTTGATGCACTTTCCAATATAGTTGATGCACTTTCCAATATAGTTGATAAGTGTTTATCACTTTGTTCATTCTGTCTGTCTGTCTGTCTGTCCGTTCGCCCGATAAATGCCGTAAATTAACTTTATCAAAATGAAATTGTAGTATGTTGTTGAGACTGTCTGTGTGATATATGGGAATGTAAATGAGTAATATCAGACAAATAGTTTTGGATTGAAAAATGAAGTACATTGAATCCTATGGGACCTAATTTTTTAAGCATTTTTTAAGCGGAGCTAAAATTCACAAATTGCTTCGAAAATTTTAGGAAATATTCAAATTATCCTATAAAATATAAAAAATTGAGCAAAGTATGTTTGGTAGTTTTTTAAATTAAAACTAAAATAATAACTACACACATATTATATGAAAATATAACGTGACCCAATTTAAAATAAAATACGTATATTACACATATTATTTACATAACTCACCATAAGTGAAATATATAAATCTACAAATATGTCCAGTGAATCCTGATTCACTGCGATACCATCCATCTATTTTTCCCAGTGTAAAATCGTGACATTTAAAATTCTTTTACATTTATATTTAGTGTTGCATCCGTCCTAAAGCCACTTTACTTTTGCGTATTTTCTGTGCATTTGTATTCTGCGCCAACGCAATTGCAATATTGTTGAGTTTAAATGATCATCAAACTTTGATTATTTCTATAGCGAAGCCTCATATGCAGAATATAAACAAATTATGATATAAGAGGAGTTGTATGAAGATTGCTGAATATTTTAAAGCACAATTATTTAGCTCTGGAGTCTGGAATACATGTGATATGAATGAAATATTCATTTATGTTACATAGAGAAGCAGACTATTTTATAGCATTGCCTTTTTCCATGACGTTTAAAGCATGGAGTTGGAAAATACTTTTAACTCCACGGTTTTAAATTCCCATGTGAAATAAATTATTTCAGTGCTGTGATAATTTTAATAATATCACCTCTGAATGTATCACATTTTTAAAATGTTTAAATAAAATTGCATTAGAGTTGGAAAGTGTTTCATAATCAATGCTTTATACATGATTGTTCTTTTTTTAATACCATACTTCACAGAAAAATTGGCTATCTAAATAAACTCACAATAGACGACTAACTAATAGCCATAGCAAAAATCACTAGCGAAATTACTTGCTCAAAAATGACTCGCTGATTAGTGTAACTGTAGTCCACCGCAAGCAGTCTGGTATCGAAGAAACTATAGCCGGCGATCAACGATTAGTGACAATAAGATAGCCATTTTGATTAATTATTTTGACGATGGTATTTCTAATAAATTCAATTGAGTAGGGATGATATATGGTATCACACAATGGTACTTGATAAAGTTAAATGACTTAGTTTCTCTATGTTATGAACATAAATGTTTTTAATGTAAAAAAATAAATTTAATTAATAAATTTGAATATTTTATTAACTATCCAATTAATTAAATTTATGTTACAGATAAGGTAATTGTAAGAATGCTGTAAGAAGTTAATGGGTTAAAGCATAGCGCAATAGAATTAATGACCTTAATGATGTCTATACTCCACTAATTATTTATTATTATTTTAACTTTATTTATTCATTTTACACTTCCATATTTATTTTTATCGCCAGAAGTATGTACTGATTTATTACTTTATATTTACAAAGTTTTATGCCTAAATGTTAAACTGATTATTAAATTGGTTATTTTTAAATACACTCATAATACATATAATTTTTCATATGTTACTATATTGTCTCACTGTATTTCCTGGTATCTGTTTTCGGTTCTCTGAATGTTTCAAGAAATTAGGATATTTTTTCATGACATCCTATTCTGAGGCAAATATATATCGCACAATTGCGGATGTGAATAAATTTTACAATTAAATTTTCCCCACTAAAATTTAAAACTCACATTACATCAAATGTGGAATACTACTTTGTTTTAATTTAAGACATAAATAACTTCACTATATCTACACACCGCTTATATACAATCTAATTTACAATTTAGACATGTGTACCTCCAAATTTCGGAAAAGCACTGTGATGTGGAAATCTGACTCTGCACTGAGATTATTGGATACAGTGGAACAATTTGAATGCCCTACTGCGATCACGTTTAGAGTCATCCCATTAGCATTATTAAACTGTTCATTGATTAAGCGGTACAAACAAAATGAAATTAATACACTCAGATCAGATTGATAGATCCGTTAACGGATTAATTATTGAACAATCCTAGAACTCTGCACGCCGTGTCGGGATAATTTTGAACCCTCCACTGTATTAGGGCCATGCATAATCAAAATGCCACAGATGGTTCTAACTGAAATATATAAGGTTTAAATTGCGCGTTAATTCCATTTTCGCCCTCTTATTTCCGCAGTTCATATGGGTTTTATTAAATAATCTAAATATTCATCCATCAGTTATTTAATATCATATTTATTTATATTTTTATTTATTTATGTTAAGGGAGTTGGGTTATAACATTTTTATTAACACTTTACAACACAGTTGAAAAGTGTTTATGACTTAGTTCATTCTGTCTGTCTGTCTGTCTGTTTGTCTGTCTGTCTGTCTGTCTGTCTGTCTGTTTGTCTGTCTGTCTGTCTGTCTGTCTGTCTGTCTGTCTGTCCGTTAACACGATAACAGCCGTAAAAATGACTTTATAAAAATGAGATTTTAGTATGCTTTTCAGACGATCTGTGGTATCTATGGGAATATAAATCAATCATATCACCCAATTAGTTTTTTATTGATCCCGGATTGAAAAAATGAATTACATTGAACCCTATGGGACCTAATTTTTCAAATATTTTTTAAGTACATTTAAAATTCACAAATTGCTTCGAAATGTTTAAGAAATATTCACATTATCTGATAAAATATATAAAACAATTTCAGTAAAATATGTTAGGTAGTTTTTTAATTAAAAATTATTTAATATAAGCAGAAAAACGAATTCAATTAAATTCTGACTTTTGCGATATCCCCCAGAAAGGAAAAATAGATATATTATATAATAAATATATTTCCAAGAGTTTAATTATTTTGTATATGAAGGAGGCTTCACATTTTAAAATAAATTTGGTAGATAACAATTTTTCAATTTTTTTTTTTAAATTTTATATAACTTTTCATGATATACTTATTTGATGGCGTTTTTAATGCACTTTCCTACGTTCTAGAGAATTAAAATTTGGTACCCAGATTAAATTTGTAGAATATTTTATTCTCAACAATTTGGTGGATCTTTAAATATAGATCCCACATGCTTTTCGAAATAGCCTGCAAATAATCCCCGTTCACTTCTATAAATCGTTGTTGTAATTTTGTTAAGAATTCTGATGTGGACAGCACATCTCTTTCTCTGCAGACTCATATTCACGTTCTCTTTATTTCTCCAATAATAATTTGAGTTTATCTGCACAAATTAACATCCATAAGTATTTTAAATGACATTGAATTTGCACGTTAAACTTAAATTTGGTTCTCATTTGATAGATGGACTTATTGTCAAATGTGGTGCGCAAAAAAAACTAAAATATCTCAAGAACGGCTAGTCCTAGAGTAACGGGGTTAGTCTTATTCTTTTTGTTGTCAGAAATCACGTATGAAATAGGAATTTAATTGATATAATTGAGCACACGTAGTCTTTTATTTTTATATTTAACGATTTTTGCAGGCCATTTCGCAAAAACAGCCCGTTCCTTTTTCCCGAATCGTACTAGAATAACCTACAAGTGATTTATATAACAAATTTTGTTAAATTTGGTATATAAATCACTTGTAGGTTATTGAAATATTATACACCAAATTGTGTTAAATTTGGTCCATTAGTTTTTAGCTAGAGTGGATTAAGGGAATTTCTGCCGGCCATTTCGCAAAGAATGCAGATTCTTTTATTACGAATCGTACTATAATCAAATGAACATCAGGGTTTCCCACAAAAAACTTACCTACCAAATTTTATTAAATTCGGTCCATTAACTTTTCAGTTAGAGTGGATGCAATATCCTCACAGACACACAGAAACACACACAGATACACCCTTACACTCACAGACGTATTCCTAAAAAATAGTTTTTCGTGTTCTGGAAGTCCCAAAACGTGTAGATCCATCGAAATTTCGAGTTCCGATCTGAGGCACGATTCCAATACTTTGAATGCATACATACGCACACACATATATTATCTGTGTATCTGTATCATCTGTGTATCTAAATTCCGAGCCTACGCAATTACAATAGTTGTGATATTAAATGATCCATAAACTTTTATTATTTCTTCAACGCAGCCTACATTTAACTTATGCAGAATGCAAATATCTCAAGCGATTGTAAGGTGAGTTACATAATAATTGTTGAATTTCTTCACACAAACCTATTTAGCTCTGGAGTCTGGAATGCAAGTTATATGAATGAAATATTCATTGATTTTGCATAGAGAATCAGATGATTTATATATCGATACAGTTTTAAATATTTAAGTATAATAAATTACTGTAATACTGTGATAATGTAAAAGATATTACCACTGAATGTATCACATTTCAGAGATTTTTAAATGAAATTGCATTTCAGTTGGAAAGTGTTTCATAATCAATGCTTATGCATGATTGATCTTTCTTGTTAATCATTTTTTAACGGTTTACAACAAAGTTGAAAGTGTTTATGACGTTGTTTATTCTGTCTGTCTGTCTGTTAGCACGATAACTGCCTTAAAAATGACTTAATCAAAATGAAATTTTTGTATGTTGTTCAGATGGTATGTGGAACCTATGGGAATATAAATGAATAATATCATCCGATTAGTTTTGGATTGAACCCGGGTTGAATAAATGAAATACATTGAACCCTATGGGACCTAATTTTTCAAAAAAATTTTAAGCGGATTTGAAATTCACAAATTGCTTCCAAAATTTTAGAAAATATTCAAATTCTCCCATAAAATATATGAAAAAAATTTAAGAAAATATGTTCTATAGTTTATTAAATAAAAATTAAAATATTAACTACACCTCTTATATGAAACGATCACGTGAACTACTTCAAAATAAAAGATGGCATCCATCTTGTGTCATAATCATGATTTTTAAAGTTATTAATTCATATTTAGTGTTGTATCTGTCCTAAAACCGCTTTATTTTTGCTGATATTCCGTGCATCTACATACGGAAACAACGCAATTACGTACAATATATTTGAGTTTAAATGATCATCCAAATTTGATTATTTCTACAACGAAGCCTATTTTTCACTAATGGAAAATATAAACAGCAAAATATGTAGAATGAGTTGTATAAGAATTGCTGCAGTTCTTTAATGCAAAATTATTTAGATCATGGAGTCTGCATTGCTGATACGAATGAAAAATTCATTGATTTTACAGAGAGAAGGACGATTTTTTTCGATGAAGTTTTAAGCATAGAGTTTAGTTACTTGTTCCTCCATGGTCATAATTTTTTAAATAAAATAAATTATTATAGTAGTGTGATGAATGAAATGAATGGATAAATGTTAATGGATGAAATGCTGCTTTTATAGAAAGAGCCAGGCGTGCTATATTTCGATGGCGTTATTTGAATAAATTTCCGTTGTTTTCGATAAAGTTTTCAAATATAATAAATTATTGTAGTTTTATGATAATTTTAAAAACATTACCGAGGATTATATTGCATTTTAAGAGATGTTTAAACCAGACAATTTGCATTTCATTGCCGTCATTTCAATGAAGTTCATTTTTTTCGATGAAGTTTTAAGTTTTCAAATATAATAAATTAATGTAGTATTGTGGTAATTTTTTAAATATTACCGAGGAATTAAGAATTCAGAAATTGCATTTTACTTTTCTGCAATCGTTGAGGTAGCAGACGGAAACATCTAGGTATTTAGTAGTTGAGTGGTTGTGTTTATTTTTTTACTCACGATACATCTAAAACTTAAGAGTTAAAAAAGGAAATGCATGCTTATGTAATTAGATGCAATATTATCACCACATCTTTAGTAAACCAATTCCTATTATTGCTCGTTTTACTATTATATTACCACAAATATCATCGGTACTTTCTCGTTATCTATAACTAAACGGTTTGGATGCGATTATTGTGTAGCAGAATTTCTCCTGAAAGAATATAAAGTGATTAAAAAAATTCAGAAAATATCTAAATCGATTGACACCGATATTGATCTATGAAGACGATCTTTATTTATTGTTATTGAAATGCATTATACTTAATTTCTAAATTCTATTAATTTTTGTAAGAGCAAAAAAGCAGACAAATACTTCACGAATGAATCACACACGAACCGCCTAAACCCATTGCGTATTGATTGATTAAACTGGTAGAAATGGTACTGTGCAAGCTTAGTACATAACTCCCGTGAACCAGAGCTTGGATTAAAATGACGCATAAAAGTTTGCATTTAGTATAATATGTCCATAGTTTCAAAATTCTAGATTTTCACAGGTGTGCTTTGCGCTAAAATGTCTCTAAATATCTTGATTATGTGCAGCACATTTAAGTGAAAATTTTCTGTAGTCAAATTTCTTGTGTTAACATAATATTATTCAGTGTCAAAATGTATTTTAACGGATCTTAGCGTCAACCGATACCACCAAAAGTCAGGAGACAGACGAGGACAGTGAGTTTTAGTGAACCTATAATAATGCCTATAATTATATACGGTTTAAAGTAACAAGTTAATGCTATGTAATAAATCTTTAAAAATGTGTCAAAAATTTAGCTAAAAATACTAAAACGCTTTGCTGGCACGACATATTAAATTGTAGTATAATATATAGTATAGTATTGTTGCGAACGTGTAGTTTTCTCTCACTGCCGTCCTCCGTCTTGCCTTTCGTATCTATCGCAGACTAAACGGTGTCATTGGAGTGCTTTCTCCAGAAGACAGGAGTACAAAATTATTTCCCTGACATCACTCTATGGTTGCTATAATTTCGAGTAAGGAAGGTTGCCAGAATTGGCGATGTATTGCAGATTCCAGATGATTCCAGAAAATTCACGAAATAACGAGTAGTCTACGATATGTTAGATGATTTTGAAAATTTCTACAGAAAGATTTCCAGAAATTTCTATAGAGAGACTATAAAAAGGACTCATCACTCCGGTGGAGTTCAATTGACGTATTTACAATATACCAGCTACAGTAAACCGTGACTTTTGTATATATTTTGAGAATAGTAGCACTTGTTATGTGAAATCATTTTCATCAGTATTTTGAGAATATTATCACTTATTCTGTGAAATTATTGGAGCATTTACGTGTTGTTCGATTGTATGTTGTTCCTGTTTACTTTGTGTTTGCGAATAAACTTCAGTTATCTAGAAACTTGGACTGATTTCTGTATTCTGTGTATACACCCACGATTTTAGAGGATACGTTCGTAACATCATAATAGCGTAACATTATCAACAAGTTTGGACGCTAAAATGAGCCACCTTAAAATAGACAGTGAAGCATTCCAAAGGAAAATAGGACTTTTCTCCATTGTCTGATTAACATTTCCATTCCAAATATTTTTATATTTTTTTTTTATTTAAATTTTCTGTCTCATTATGTCTGTCTTACTTATGTTTCATTTAGCAACATACAAGGTTGATTCAGAGTATCATTGAACAAGTTAAATTGATAATTTTTGATTCAAACTTGTATGTTGTTAAACTACTGAAGGATTTGTTCTGGAAATCAGTTCAGGCATTCGTTGAAATATCTTGACTATCTGCAACACATTTAAGTGAAAAATTTCTGTAGTCAAATTTCTTGTGCAACATAATATTATTCAGTGCAAAAATTTATTTTAACGGATCTTAGCGTCAACCGATACCACCAAAAGTCAGGAGACAGACAAGGACAGTGAGTTTTAGTGAACCTATAATAATGCTTATAATTATATACTGTTTAAAGTAACAAGTTAATGCTATGTAATAAATCTTTTAAAATGTGTCAAAAATTTAGCTAAAGATAAAACGCTTTGCTGGCACGACAGTATTAAATTGTAGTATAATATATAGTATAGTATTGTTGCGAACATGGAGTTTTCTCTGACTGCCGTCCTCCGTCTTGCCTTTCGTATCTATCGCAGACCAAACGGTGTCATTGGAGTGTTTTCTCCAGAAGACAGGGGTTCAAAATTATTTCCCTGACGTTACTCTATGGTTGCTATAATTTCGAGTAAGAAGGGTTTGACAGATTTGGCGATTTATCGCAGATTCCGGATAGTTCCGGAAAATTCACGAAATAACGAGTAGTCTGGGATATAATAGATAATTTTGGAAATTTCTACAGATAGATTTCCAGAAGTTTCTATAGAGAGACTTTAAAAAGGACTCATCACTCCGTTGGAGTTCAGTTGTCGTATTGGCAATATACCAGCTACAGTAAACCGTGTCTTTTGTATATATTTTGAGAATAGTAGCACTTGTTTTGTTGTTGTTGAGACCCAGACCGTCCGACCTACCAGAAAGGTGTAAGGTAACCGTTTGGATGGCCGGAAGGTGCCACCCAATTTAGACAGGAACCCAGTGGGGGAGGCATCCACAGGGACCGTACCTTCCTTCCCCTACAACCAACCTCTCTGAGGACTTACGGACTTACATGTTTAACGTGATCGTACTCCGCATGAATACGGCGGCAGTTGTGGCAGCGTGCAAATGCAGCGCGCAAACCACCGAGCTACCGCACTCGAAATGTGCCAACAACACGCGGTGTTCCCAGGTGGTCACCCACCCAAGTACTAACCGCGCCCGATACTGCTTGACTTCGGTGATCTAACGAGAACCGGTGTTTTAAGCACAGTAGGGCTGTTGGCGGCAACAGTTGTTTTGTGAAATTATTTTTATCAAAATTTTGAAAATATTATCACTTATTCTGTGAAATTATTGGAGCATTTGCATGTTGTTTGATTGTATGTTGTTCCTGTCTACTTTGTGTTTGCGAATAACATTCAGTTATCTAGAAACTCGGACTGATTTCTGTATTCTATGTATACACCCACGATTCTAGAGGATACGTTCGTAACAACATAATAGCGTAACATTATCAACAAGTTTGGACGCTAAAATGATCCACCTTAAAATAGACAGTGAAGCATTCCAAAGGAAAATGGAACTTTTCTCCATTGTCTGATTAACATTTCCTTTCCAAATATTTTTATGTTTTTTTTAATTTAAATTTTCTCTCTCATTATGTCTGTCTTACTTATGTTTCATTTAGCAACATACAAGGTTGATTCAAAGCATCATTGAACAAGTTAAATTGATAATTTTTGATTCAAACTTGTATGTTGTTAAACTACTAAAGGATTTGTTCTGGAAATCAATTCAATCATTCGTTGGAATATCTTGACTATCTGCAACACCTTTAAGTGAAATTTTTCTGTAGTCAAATATCTTGTGCAACATAATATTATTCAGTGCAAAAATTTATTTCAACGGATCTTAGCGTAAACCGATACCACCAAAAGTCAGGAGACAGACAAGGACAGTGAATTTTAGTGAACTTATAATAATGCCTACAATTATATACGGTTTAAAGTAACAAGTTAATGCTATGTAATAAATCTAGAGTATGTAATAAATCTATGTAATAATCTATAAATCTCCGGGTTTATATAACTTGATTAGTTAATTTCATATTGTTAAACTAACAAAGGGTTTTATTTTCAGTTTAATAGAATGCTGCGTGACTGTAAACAAAATCTAGAGAAAATGTAACAAATCACATTATTGAAACGTAATTGGTTACAATACTCGGCCTGAGCAAAAAAAGTCGCAGTCTGTGCTTAATAAACGAATATTTAAGAGTCATAGATTGGTTCAGTATTACAATTATTAAAATGGTTCAAGAGGCAATATAACCGTTAACTCTATCCGTGGGAGAGTGTAGCTTATATTTTCTTACATAATCCTGCCTGAAGACGTTCAATGTGGTCTCAGAAAGCATGTTCCTAAATAATTAGTCTTCATCAAGATAAACAAAAAAGATCAATCATGCTTAAAGTATTGATTATGAAACACTTTCCAAATTCAAGGCAATTTTATTTAAACAACTCTAAAATGCAATACATTCCTCGGTAATATTTTGAAACTTATCACAATACTGCATTAATTTATTATATTTGAAAACTTAAACCTTCATCGAGAAAAATGAACTTCATTCAAATGACGGCATTGAAATATAAATTGCCTGGTTTAAACATCTCTAAAATGTTATACATTCCTCGGTAATAGTTTTAGAATTATCATAATACTACGATAATTTATTATATTTGAAAACTTCATGGAAAACAACTGAAATTAATTCAAATGACGTCATAGACAAAATAACACGCCTGGATCTCTCTATAAAAACAAGATTTCATTCATAACTTTCTCCCATTCATTTCATTCATCACAATACTATAATAATTTATTTTATTTAAACATTTTGTTTAAGACCATGGAGCTACAAAAAATTAAACTCTATGCTTGAAACTTCATCGAAAAAAATCGTCCTTCTCTTTATGAAATCAATTAATATTTCATTCATATCAGCCATGCAGACTCCATGGACTAAATTATTTTGTGTTAAAAAAATACAGGAATTCTAACACAACTCATTCTATATATTTTGCTGTTTACATTTTACATAGGTGAAAAATAGGCTTAGTTGTAGAAATAATCAAATTTATATGAGCATTTAAACTCAAATATATTGTCATTGCGTTGTTTCAGTATGTAGATGCACAGAATTTAAGCAAAAATAAAGTAGTTTTAAGACGGATACATCACTCAATATGAATTAAAAAGAACTTAAAAAAATCACGATTTTGAAACAAGATGGATGCCATATATCATTTTGAAGTGGGTCATGTGATCGTTTCATATCATGGTCACGTGATCGTTTCATATAAGAGGTGTAATTATTATTTTAATTTTTATTTAAAAAACTACTGAATATATTTCGCTGAATTTTTTTTATATATTTTATGGAACAATTTGAATATTACCTAAAATTTTCGAAGCAATTTGTGAATTTTAAATCCGCTTAAAAAATGTTTGAAAAATTAGGTCCCATAGGGCTCAATGTATTTCATTTTTTCGACCCGGGTTCAATCCAAAACTAATTGGGTGATATTATTCATTTATATTCCCATAGGTTCTACAGACCGTCTGAACAACATACTAAAATTTCATTTTGATTAAGTCATTTTTACGGCAATTATCGTGCTAACGGACAGGCAGACAGACAGAATGATCGAAGTCATAAACAACTTTGTTGTAACTTTCAACAACTTACAACAACTTTCAACTTTGTTGTAAAGTGTTAAAAATAACACCTAAAGTCATTATTGAAATTACTGGAATTGGATTAATTACTGACCAACTCATTAATTAAACTTGTGGATAGTAGCAAACCGCCAATTTTGCAGATTAAATGTGGTCGGAAAAGAATTTTAAATTATTGTAACAGACGATCACTATAACGCTTCATAAAGTCAAATCATAAAAAAAATCCACTGAAGAACTTTCGGCTGTGGTGTTTAAAAGCGTAGAGCATGTTTAAGAGTATATGAAATAAATAGGTATGTGGACATAAGGAAATAACTTTTTAGTGAGACTACTTGGAAAAATAAAAATCAATTATGCTAAGGAGTATTAAGTTTGATTTATGAAGCAATGTCATATGGTCTAATAGGTCATAATCGCCTTAATTCAGAGCGAATATCAGGGTAAGAAGGAAAGCTCCGAGCATAATGACCACTACACAAAGTTCTGGAAACAGTATTATTGATCTGGGGTTAACAGATGTACAGTAACATAGTTCCAAATAGTAACATTGATTGGAAAGTAACATTGATATGAGGTTACTTCAATTGATCCGATCGAGACTCAGCCACGATTTTAGGCAATAAATGAAGTCTGTTGTGTACCTAAACCTACTGAACAGCCAGGTTATCACATCAATGCATTTCTTCTCCTTTGATCGATATTCCCTAACGACAGTGTCAAGATATATCGGACAAAATTTTTGAAAGAATGTTTCACAAAGAAAAGTAATATCATACGTGAAATTATCACCATATTACCCTGTCTTTAGCACCATTGAAGATCTCTAGAATGTAATGGCGAAGAGTTTATTAGTTTATTAGTTTATTAGTATTCAACTTTCCAATCGTTAAGATCTGGATGAAAAATGATTGCACGTTTGGGCGAATAGAAACATAGACGTTGCATTAGCTTGCGAAATCTATGCCATGACGAATACATGACCCAACGAAAACTATAGGAAGTCTAGCGAAATATCAAAATGACTATTATTGTGTGTTCTATCAGTGTATATTATAATCACAATTGCAATACCCGGTATTTCCCTAACCAATATGTATATTGTCTGATCGAAAACAATGTTTGTCTATATTATTTCTTAAATGAACTACATACCATTATTATATAAAATAATTCAATTATTTTTATCTACCACTTTTTCACTAAGAAAAATAATTTATAAGTAGGAATTGGTAAATATATTTAGTTAAGATAAATACAGAATCAGAAAAGCAACATAAAAACGAATTCAAACAAAGCGCTTGAAATCGTGCTTTCCTTCCTGAGAAAAGTCTAATCATAACGTTGTGCGGTATCAAAGAAAAACGTTGTAGTCATTGTAGATTCACCTTTAATGGCGTTGTCAAGTTTGTTAATTAAGTTACGAGGACGAAGTTTAAATGAATATCTGGAAAAAGTAAAATGCAGAATTGTGGAAGGTACGTAATTAGAGAGTAACGTTGGTTAGCTGTAATACCATGTCAGAGCAATCTATTTCTGCTAACATTTCGCTTTTTAGTTTATTTTCGATGTTTGAGAAAATGGCTTAGAAATTAGGTTGTCGAATTGTAGAGAATTCACTAGTTGGCAGTTTGTTTTAGAAGAAGTTTAATTTAAATGAACATTACTTCTATTCTATTTTTTCTTTCTTAAGTCTGGAATCTTATAAGAAAAATGAATTAAACCTGAAAACTGTACACTTTAGTTATGTGTATTGGAATACAAGGAACAATTAGTTTTCTTACATTCAAGTCAATTGCATCCGTTAGAAGAACATAGCAATTGACTAGAATATATTCATAATTAAGGTATACAATACGTTGTATTTTAACGAGTCTGGGTTTTCTATGAATGCATTGGAATTTTAAAACGCTTATTTTCACTTATTTCTATTTTTAAGTAAATCAGTCAACTGCGGCAGGATTCGCTAAACAGTAAGTATTATCGCTAAAAGAATATGCCATACCAAATCCTAACAAGACGCAATTAGTTTTTAACACCCAAGAGTATTTAAGAAAGCATGCCTGCTCCATTAACAGCCAATTGCACAATATTTTGAATCACACATATTAAATTAAGAATTCTCAAAGACAATATGGATTATTAAATAAATTAAACTAATAATCACTTCTAATTGTTGTCAATTTAGTGACATATGGCCAGTGTCACTGAATTGTGGTCAATTTAGTGACATGTGGCCAATGTCACTGAATTGTGGTCAATTTAGTGACATTTTTCAATACGTCAATTTCGCTGCATTTGCTAAAATTTATCACAAAGTGAGATAGGAATACATATACATAGACAGATGGACTTTCCGTATACTGTATAAAGGCTACATTGCGCACACCACCAAGGAAATTATAGTCTTTATATTCTTCAATTAAAACGGATTAAGAGAATAATTTGAAGTACCATGTGTAATGTGACTGTTCAGAGTAATTTAATTATTTTTTTAACGGTTTAGTATCTTAAAAAAATAGTGTATAAGTAAAACAAAAAGTAACGGTAAATATATTTCGTCAAATCAAGGACAGAATCCAACAGCCAAGAAAAACAAACTGTGACAGAACATCGAAGTCGAACTTTTCTGCACTTATCAACTCAAATCATTGTTTTGTTGTAACAAAGAAAAATAACCCAACCGCTTGTCGATGTCTCTTTAATGCCTGTTGTCAAGTGTCTAAATTAAATTACAAAGTTTTAATGAAGGTCTGCAAAGTACAGCATATTGGACCTCCAAGAACTGTTACAGAGAGGAGGGGTAGATATTTGTCGTAGCATGTCGAATCACATTATTCTTCTAACTTTAACTCTTTAGTCTATTTTAACGCTGAAGCGAACATCTAAGCAATTTCGAGAGAGAACGTTGAAGAAAAATATATTACCAGTCGTCGTTTGTTCTAGGAATAGTTTAAGTTACATGAGATGTTTTTTTTCTTTCTTCTCCCCAAAAGTTAATCGTCAGGGAAACGAATGAATTGCAAAAGATATGAACTTATCTTTGGATGTATTAGAACGTAAGAAAATATTTTTGTCATACTTAATACATTTTTTTTCTCTACATATATAATCATATATAGGGAAAAGTATTGTGACGGAGTCGAAAATTCGAATTCAAGTTTTCGAAGGGCGAACGCGTTTTTAGCATTCTTGAATAATAATCGAAAATGATTTAGTTATGCATATAGTCTGTATGTATGCATATTAGATTGTGTATATGTGTGTGCACGTGTGTAGGTCCGTCCGGAAAATCGTGGATGCGATATCTCGGGAAAGTATGCAAGGTTTTGAAAATATGTTAACAGACGTACGTATTACAATCAGTAATCAATGGAAACCTATTGATTTTAAACGCAAACAAGCATTCGGAAGGATCCCCAACTTTTAAACGATTTTTTTTAATAAATCATTAAAAATTCAGGATATTTAATAATCTTAAATGTATATTTATCTTATACGTACTTTTATATTACAAAACATATGACTGTTTGGACTCATAAGTTACAAAAAAGTGCACAATTTATTTATGTGATGTTAAATCAATGCCGAAAACGTTGTGCAGTAGATCTTGTACACCATTTTTTCGTTATGAAAGAAGTAGTCACTGCATTATAAAACGAAAGTCATACGATGTCAACATCAGATATTTTTAGTTATTTTTGTTTTTCATTAGAGGATAATATATATTTATGTTTGCAAATATTTAGTGAAGATTTATTTTCCTCTGTTAATGTACTCCACAACAATGTGCACTCTAGGTCAGGGAGTAGTGGATGGTCTCCAGAGCCAGTTGCCTTAAATAATTGGCAGTTGTTATTTTTATTGAAAGCGTCATATATTCAACAAGGAACAGCACCACCTGAATATTAATCAAAATATTCATGCAAAGGTTCAAATAGTAGTGTTCCACAGCTGGGCAAAATGGATTAATTTTTGGCCTCGATAAAAAGTATGTATTTCTTTAGCTTATAGTTAGCTCTCAGGCCAACCAGCCAAATATGATACAGTGTGATTTTAAGAGCAATAGCTGCGAATTTTGCCATAACACCTAGCAAGATCCGATGATCTTTTTAGACTCAAGAGTTGGATGCCTGTGGCGTATAGGACAATTGATCTTAGACATCTTACGTATAATCGTCCTGTGATAATACGAACCGCGCTTAGTTGAACTTTTGGAGAAGCTGCTTGCTGGATCTGGAACCCATATTCCAAGACGGAACTGATGCAAGAGATCCTTCTTAACGTACTAGCACTTGTTTATTGATGTGTAGCCATTCATCGGAAATCTGGTGCGATCGTTTAGTGAGTGCATTTCTCCAGTAATGCAATGTATTGGCCATTAGAGTATATTGCATACCTTAGATAGTCAGGAACGGATTTCCAAATAACTTTCACATTTGTTTTAAATTGTTTATATAATTGTTAACGTGAACAAAGTGAAAATGTACCATAAATGTGAACAAAAAATGACAAAAGGAATCGCATGTTAAAAAAAATCAAGACGCAAGGCACCTAAAGTGACATTATTTTGGATAGTTATTTATGACCAACAGGTGAAAATGGAAACTCATGTGCAATCTTGTAGGGAGTCCAACTCTCGTGGCAGACCAGCCCGAAGTTGTAACATCATCAAGTGAGGGGCAGATTCAGAAAGCGCAAGTGCTGATGAAGAGTATTGCATTCCCAATCAGAGTCGGTAGGCTGGAACGAAGACTTTTCTCTTCGAATCCCAGTTAAGTAAAATGTACACTTAAAACACAGAAACGAGTTGAGTTCAGATAGTTTAGTCTTGCTGTGTGTGTTGAGATCCAGTTGAATTACTGATAATGATAGAGATAATGAGAAGATCTGTGAATGATGAAAGTCTCTTTCTTCCCCCCTCTCTCTCTAAGGGAAAATGAATATATCACTAAACATTCATATATTATATAACATTTAAATTATCACCCTGCACTTTAGTATGCATAACCACTCTCTGTCATCCCATTTTCTGCACGTAGCCATTATTTTCCTTTCACCACAGTTATATATAGAGAGAGTTTGAAGGAGGAGAGTTAGAATGAGATAGAACACGTTAGAGTGAGTGTCAGAGAGATATATTGTTAGATAGAGAGAGAGAATTATAAAGAAAATTAGACTGTTAAAGAGAGATATATTGTTAGAGAGAGAGAGTTAATGATAAAATGTTAAAGAGAAGAATTAGAGATATAGAGAACAAGATAGAGCAAGAGTTAGGGAGAGAATGAGTTTCATGCTAAGTGAGATATCTCGAGATAGAGAAGAAGAGAGCTTTAGAGGGGGTATTTATAGATAGAGTTAGTTAGAGAGGGACAGAGAGAGCGAGTCACTCAGATAGTTCGAAAGAGGGCCATTAGATATAGTTAGAGAGATATAGTAAGAAAGAAAGAGAGCAAAATATCCAATTTGAATATTTTCGCTAAATATGCACATTAACTTGACAAATATAACAAGATTAGTAATTACTCACATTAAGTTGAGTGAAATTAAAATACGCAAAGAATTAAATTGATTCATAGAACACTTCTAGTTTTATCTGTTAACTAACTATTTATTGAGCTTTTGCAAGTTAGGAAAGCGAGCTTCAACTTTTTAAACTGCCATTAAAGTCAGGTCTGAAGTAAATGTCACATGCGGTTCAAAGACCGCAGTTTTATTTTCCGGTTTATTAATTTATTCACATGATATATCATTTATACTAGTTATTTCAAATGATGAAGTACAGAGAAATCATCCAATAATTATGAATTATTCATTGTTACTTAATCAATAAGTTCTTCTAGTTTGATAAAGCAGTAATCGCATAATGGAAATTAATTCATGCAATGTGACATAACATAACCGATTAATTGATAAAACAAACATATGTATAATTGAGAATATCGATATATGTGTAATTTATTTGGTACGTCGGACGGAGTAGTGTTCTTATTTTTTTACAATACATGGTATATGTAAAGGTAAAGCATCATAATTATTAAACAAGAAAGATCAATCATGAATAAAGCATTGATTATAAAACACTTTCCAACTTCAATGCAATTTCATTTAAACATCTCTAAATTGCGATACATTCCTCGGAAATATTTTAAAAATTATCACAATACTACATTAATTTATTATATTTGAAAACTTAAAAGTCCATCGAAAAAAGTGAACTTCATTCAAATGACTTCAATTAAATATAAATCGTCTGGATTCTCGGTAATGTTTTTAACATTATCATAATACTACAATAATTTATATTTGAAAACTGCATCAAAAACAAATGAAATTTATTTATATGACGTCATCGAAATATAACACGCCTGGCTATCTCTATAAAAACAGCGTTTTATTCATAAACATTTTCCTATACATTGTATTCATCACAATACTATAATAATTTATTTTATTTAAAAACTTAAGACCATGGAGGAATAAGTAACTAAACTGTATGCTTAAAACTTCGAAAAAAATCGTCCTTCTCTCTGTAAAATCAATGAATATTTCATTCATATCAGCTACGCAGACTCCATGGACTAGATAATTTTGTGTTAAAGAAGCGCATGAATTCTTATACAACTCATTCTATATATTTTGCTGTTTATATTTTCCATAAGTGAAAAATAGGCTTCGTTGTAGAAATAATCAAATTTGGATGATCATTTACACTCAAATATATTGTGATCGTGTTGTTTCAGTATGTAGATGCACAGAATTTAAGCAAAAATAAAGCGGTTTTAGAATGGATGCGACACTAAATATGAATTTAAAAGAACTTTAAAAATCACTATTTTAAGACAAGATGGATGCCATATTTCATTTTGAAGTGAGTCACGTGATCTATTCATATAATGGTCATGTGATCGCTTCATATAAGTGGTGAAATTATTATTTTAATTTTTATTTAAAAAACTACTGAATATATTTTTCTGAAATTTTTATACATTTTATGGGATAATTTGAATATGACCTAAAATTTTCGAAGCAATTTGTGAATTTTAAATCCGCTTAAAAATGTTTGAAAAATTAGGTCCCATAGGGTTCAATGTATTTCATTTTTTCAACCCGGGTTCAATCCAAAACTAATTGGGTGATATTATTCATTTATATTCCCATAGGTCCCACAGACCGTCTGAACGACATACTAAAATTTCAATCAGATTAAATCATTTTATGGCAGTTATCGTGCTAACGGACAGACAGACAGACAGACAGACAGTATGAACAAAGTCAGAAACACTTTTCAACTTTGTTGTAAAGTGTTAAAAATTGACTGCTATCTTTGAATTAATCTAAAACACTTTTATAAATTGAATAAAAATTTACATGGCCCAGTTATGGTTAAATACATGTGTCTTTATCAGCCAGCGAGTCTATAATCAGTATATATCTTGAATTGAGTATTTGAAATAACATATTGTTCAAACATTGCAATCGATGAACTTCAGAAAATGTTAATTTTAAAATTTTTAACGTTAAGATTCTCAACTTGATTCTTAACATTTGATGATTTTTAACATTTTCGGTAGAAAAAAAATAATCAAATTTAAACGAATCGAATATTTAAAATTTTAAATGTTTTCAAATTCACAGCGGACATTTATTTAAAAAAATAAATTGCTGCCAGGAAACTTTATTAGCGGATTAATTCCGTTCTATAAAGATATGTTGGATTCTCTTTTTTATTGTGTGGACGTTAGAAATAGAAATTTTGAGCATCTACTTTAAATTATGCATAGTGCGCCAATAACAACCTTGTATATTATCTAATTGACACCATTATGCTTGCAATAAATAATGAAATAAGCCACAATTCAATTTGCTGCTCGAAGAAGGTTAAGTAAGACGACGTACGTTTCTGACACCTTTTAATTTCTTTTTTCAGTGAGAACAAACTTGGACCTGGAAACGCGTAAAATAAAGAAGGGCGTCAATATAAAAAAGAAAATGTAAAGATATCCGAAGCGAACGTCTACTTAATTTTATCTGCACAGCATCTTACATTGTGCTACAGTTCCTTATTATCTCAAATATATTGCTTTACTCAACGAATCGTAAAGATCAGATAGTTCAAAATTGACTACTCACGATTTAAATTCAACGCCAATTACTGCTCGCTTTCCCAGATTGTATGAATTTAATGAAATCATCCATATTAAGAACTATCGATCGATGATAGCGTACAGCAACCAATTATGAATTATGCATTGTTACCATGCGAATAAATGGCTCTCCTGGGGGTGAAACGATGGACACATTATGTGTATTAATGGATGCAAATGTGGCAGTGAGCTGATGGAAAAGTATGCGCAATTGCGTGTTGGGATACATGGGTAATTTGTTAAATGCGTTGGCGTGCGAGATTTGTTTCTTCATTTTTATGCTACCGTGAATTACGTTTTTGATTTCAAATGGCAAAATGAATTTGTTTTATAAATATTCACACGAGCAGTTTAAGGACAGAATTAGGAAAATTTCCTGAAGGTTCCAGGCCTTATTCGTAATAGAAAATGGGGTTTTATCAGATAATACAATACATGTACCCAGGGGTGCAATGGGATTATAATATCTGTCGCCAAATGAAAATGTTTTTCGGCAAATAGGGCTTTAATTCGCTAAATTTTATTTTGACATTCTAGATGAAATATTTGTTTCGAGTTATTATTTCTGAAAGATCATTTTTCTGAAATCACATTTCCGATCATTTTTTTAAAATGAAATATGGGTATAGTAGTACACATTATGAATAGCATACCACACATTTTGATTTTGATAATGGAAGAATTTAATATTGTCAACATTTTGTAAACTTTTTTAATCGCCAAATTGAATCTTCTTTCGAAAAATGTGACAATGGCGATCGGTAACGCGACCTATGTGTACCACTCGATATCAATTAGTACGGCATATCCAGTGCAATGACATATCAAGTGGTATATATACATTACCTTAAAATGTATATGTGCCATTTTGAAAATTATCAGAGAGGATTTTTACGTCAAAAATCGATTTAATACGATTTGAGCGTACCGGAATATGAATCAGAATTTTTGTATTTCCATTCTCTGTATGTGATATATAACGGTAAAATATAATAATGGGGTTAAATTCTGATAGTCGAGTTTTACTGGATTTATATGTTTTGCGTATTTTTGGAATTGAGTAACAAATAAATTAGTATACAATTTTAATAAGACATGAGACAATTCATGGTTTTTTGTTTAAAATGAAAAGAACATATTTTGAATTTCACAGCTAACATTAGGGCATGATAATGTTGCACAATAACTACCGATATAGGAAGACACCAAAATTATATCTATGATAATAAAAATATATGTCAGTATGTTTGTTCGATTGTTGATCACGTAGCGAAATATCTAAACGACCCGCAGCCAAGAAGATATATTTTAAGAGTATCAAAAGAATATGTTTAGATCATTTCAAAGGAGCTTATTTAGTACGTATTACACTCGCTCAGAGGGAGAAATGCTTACATAGGACTATACTCTGTCGCATTAGTTTACAGTGGTCGATGTGCCCAGCGAGGGCACGGATGCCATCGCACAGCGTAATATGACGTATTTGACCGCTTATTTAAGGCGTATTATTTCTGCTCAACGAGCTAGAAACATTCATGTAAGGAACGACTACGCCTTTTGAAAAATTGAATGAGTGGGTTGAAATTCAACAAATCATTGTTTTAAATCCTATCAATGCCGGGTGCACTTTCAAATATAGAATAAATGGATCAATCACATTAAAACTGAATATAAAAATATATTTCACATGCATAATATATAACACTTCTAAACATATTAATAACATTTATTGAAATTTTAAATACTTAAAAGTCAGTAGTAAGTTACTTTAAATCCATTAGTTTGAATCAGCTACGTACTCCTACTTTTGCAATAAGTCATTTAATAAAGCACATTTGTGTAATTAAAAATCTGATGTGGGCAGCACATGATTTTCCATACATAATGCAATGAATAATGAAATGAATTTACTACTTTTACAGCAAAAAAATAGTTTATTCTTATAGTAGAAACTTATATTATTTCCAAGATATTGAATTTTCGTTAATTAGTCGTCATTTTCATCGATTTAACGTCATTTTTATCCATTTGGCGATATTTTCGTTAATTTGGCAACATTTAAAAAAGTCGCCCAGTTGACGATATTCCACCGAATTCGTCACCAAAATCGCGCCAAGCGTTATGGAAGGGAAAATAAGTTATTCTTATAGCAGATAAATGACTATTGGCGTTCAAATACAAAAGGATTACTCAAAGTATATTTTCTTATGAATGGAACGAGCTAGATCCACGAGAATGATATCACCCAATTTATCGCATGATATTGCATATGAAAAGTGAACATGTTTTTCAACAGTTAATATATTTTTTTTAATTTATGGGATGTTTTTTTAATGTATTAGAAAAATGTTCAATACCTCGAGAACGGTTCATGCTAGCTTTCTAATATTTATGTCAATCGTTTTCTAAGGAAAAATTACATACGAAATGTCTATTTGCGTAACTTTATTAAAGGTTTTGATTTATTGATGAATTTTTCAAAATTTCACTCGAAAATGTAGGGGGGTCCTGTACATTCGATTGAGTTTAAAAACAATAGGCTTCCAGTATTCACGAATTGTGATTTTTGTACCAAATTTCATTCAAATCGCTCCATTTGTTCGTGAGATATTGTCTCCACAGTCTCACTGACACACACACACACATGCTTTTACACACACACACACACATACTTTTACACACACACACACATACTTCACACACACACACACACACACACACACACACATACTTCACACACACACACACACACACACACACACATATACTTCACACACACACACACACAGATATCACCTCAAAATGTTTGATTCCTGGTCAGTGATGCTTGAAACGTGCTCTCTTATCGAAAACTCGAATTCGAATTTTCGGCCCCGTCACAATACTTTCCTTATACATTATGTATATAAGGAAAGTAAAACTATGCATACGTTTTAAAAAGATCCAAATACTTTTATTTTTGCTTAGGCCTCATTTTAAATCTTAGAAATTTGAAAGCTTTGACTTTTGTATTTAAATCATTCCATCACAAATTATCCTGCTGCATTTAACTGAAATATTTTTACTTTCCTTATATATATAATGCACAAGGAAAGTATTGTGAAGGGGTCGAAAATTCGAAATTGAATTTTCGATGGGAGCGCACATTTCAAGCATCCCTGATTACGAATCAAACATTTTTGAAATAATGTCTGTGTGTGTGTGTGTCTCATTGAGACTATGGAGGCGATAACTGACGAACAAATGCACCATTGATTCAAACGAAATTTGGTACAAAAATCACAATTCGCAAACACTGGAGGCCTATTGTCTTTATACGCAATCAAATGTTCAGAAACCTTCTAAATTTTTGATTTAAATTTTGAAAAAATCCTCAAAAAATCAAAACTGCTAATGTAGTTACGCAAATAGCATTTCTTATGTAATTTTCCATTTGAAAACGATCGACATAAATTTTAGAACGCTAACAAGAACCGTTCTCGAGATATTGTACATTTTTCAAAAAATTATCAAAAGTCATATAAAAAAAATATTTCCTATTGAGAAACATGTTCACTTTTCATATGTAATACCATGCGATAAATTTGACGACATCATTCTCGTGGATCTATCTCGTTCCATTCATGTAAAAAGATACTTTGAGTAACACTTTTGTATTTGAACGCAAATAGTCATTTATCGTCTATAAGAATGACTTATTTCTTCGTCCATTCCTTATTTCTTCCGCCAGCTTGGTGACTTTTTTAAATGTTGCTAATTTAACGAAAAACTCGCCAAATGGATAAAAATGACGCTAAATCAATGACGACTCCTTGATGATGGCGACATGGAAAATGACGACTCACTGAAGAAAATTCAATATCTTGGAAATAATATAAATAACTGCTCTAAAAATAATTTTTTTTTACTGTAAAAATATTCATTGCAATATATAAGGAAAGTCATGTGCTGCCCACATCAGATTTTTTATATTGCATCTTAATAAACATGAAAGGGAAAACGACATATACATATGTAAATTTTCTGAAAAAAAACCCCCTCATCATTTTTAGAAATTTTAGAATGAAAGAAAATTTCATTTACGTAAAACTTTTATTAATTTTAAAGGAAAGTTAGATAATTTGAGTTTTGCATTTAAATAACACTTTCTGTGATTTAATTTATTTAGTAAGAGTATAAATGTAATTCTGCAGCACGAAATATTGCATTTCGTTACAAACCGTTGCAATTCAAGTCTTTTAAATATATATATGAAGTAATTTTATTAATACGTATCGCATAACTAGACGTCAAAAATACCTCATAAGGACCCCATTCATCATTTTCAACAAATGATTATTTTAATTTTATAAAAAAAATGTCATACATTAAACTAAACATTTATTTACCATATTTATACAATATGTTAATTGATAGATTATCTGCTTTAGCTTTTCAAACATGGGAACGATAAAAAGTTTGTAATCATATATACACTCGTTTTTTTCTTTTTAAACATAGTCACTAAAAGCCCTGTCAGTAACACATAAAGAAAAACAGTCAGGAACAACAAGGCATATGTTGAGGTGCTTTCCAGTCATGGGAACACCATGGTCGCAAAGAGGGCAGACATCTGTATCTGTCAGCCGCATTCGATACAGATGACTCTGTAAGTAATCATGACCCGTGGCAAGTCTAAAGCAAGCCACGCCAACTGCTCTATGCAAGGGACTGGGTCTTCTTGCCGACTTATTTAACAGGGAGTTCCACTTTTTCCCAGAAGCTCTCTCCCTGTACAGACTGAAACGATTAGAGAATAGAGAAGGATACATATCGTTTTATATGCTGTACAAGCAAGGGAGGATCCGGTTGCATCATTTGATATCCATTCTTAGCCAATAAATCTGCCCGCTCATTTCCATATATACCGCAGTGGCTTGGAATCCACTGCAGGGCAATGCGGTTCTTGTTGTTCAGCAGCATATCTATTTTTTCCACGCAATTTTTGGAAACCTTACATTCCCAGAGATTGAAAGTTATTAAGGTCATAATTGCCGCCCTGGAATCAACAAAAAAGACGATATTCTCCTTTTCACATTGCTCCATTTTGTCTAAGGCAAAGAAATGGCGGCTATTTCGACATCAAAGTTGTCAAAGTTATTTTTCAACGGCGCAAGACCATTTAATTTAGAGGATGAATTAACTGTTTCTGTTAGGCATAAAACAATTTCATGCATTGAATTTTCAAAATAAAATTACATTTTAATATATTCTGACAGTGTTTTATCTGTCTTTTGTATCAACCGATAAAAGAGGTTTATTTATGATAAATCAATCAGCTAGCGTACAAGAAGTTGATCCCTAACAGTTGTATTACACATGCGTAGCAAGCAGCACAGAAGAGATCATTTAATCCCTACGAGAGTGGGACGAAGCCTCCCACTAGCAAAGAAAGTTATGGGAGTTGATGAACGTCGCAAAGTAGAAAAGGAGTCCCTAGTTTATAAAAATAATCTACAAATCTCTATAATAACAATACTTATACATCTCTCTATAATAACAATACTTTATAGAAAAGTATTGTTATTATAGAGAATCTAAAGAAAAGTAATAACTAGATAAAATTTTGTAATAAAAAAGAAATAAATATTAAAATTATGCTTTCTAATTACTAAAAGACGTCGCTTTACATCAAAAGACTAATGTGCATATTTGCCGTTTATGTATGATGATATATGTATATAGCATGATATGTATTACAACAAGCTCAGAACTGTGTGTGTGTTAAACCTAGTTAAAATATCTATCTATTCGATGAAACAATCTCACAATATTGACGTATTTGAATGTTAGTTCAATATTCTAGTTCTATCATTTGTCCAATAATATGACTATTTCAAAATTCCATAAGATGATTATTGATAAACGGTTTGAGTCCTCAAACACAAGATGAGATATCAGAAAAAACCAGTAATGTATTTTAGTGAAATAAGAAATAACTCACTTTATTAGAACATGCAATTTTGGTCAATCAATGGAATCTCGCGTTTCGAATTGCGGTTTTCAATAGAGCTGGCACCTGAAAATTGAGTAATATTGAAAATCTCCGGATATAAAGATTGGAATTACGCGAAAATTTATATTTGGACTAATGACTTCTGAACTTCTTATCTAGAATTAAATTTAGAACTTATTATCTAGAATTAAATTCAGAACTTATTATCTAGAATTAAGTTTTGAACGTATTATCTAGAATTAAATCTAGAATTAAATTTAGAACTTATTATCTAGAATTAAATCTAGAATTAGATTTAGAACTTATTATCTAGAATTAAATCTAGAATTAAATCTAGAATTAAATTCAGAACTTATTATCTAGAATTAAATTTAGAACTTCTTATCTAGAATTAAATCTAGAATTAAACTTATAAATTACTATCTAGAATTAAATCTTGAATTATCTAGAATTAAACTTATAAATTACTATCTAGAATTAAATCTTGAATTATCTAGAATTATTCTTAAGTTTCTGATCTAGAATTTGTTTATGATGGCAAATTGAACTGTCATTGGAAATTTCGAAGTTTGTGCGCATTTAGATATGAAGACAATCCCATTTACAAATTATACGTACATAAATTTATAGATGACGTTATTTCTAATCGAATGGCATTTTTATATTTGTTCTACTATGATCAATACTCGAATAACAATGGGTGGGGATTTTTCGTTCTCCTCAGATGTGCCTACTTCCTTTTAATTATTCTCGTGACGTTAGTTGATACTTTAGTTTGTCCTTGTAAATTTGCTGTGGAGTTTTTGTATCTTTAAGATTTTTATTTGTGCTATATTAATTATGTAAATATAAACCATCGTACCTGACGTATCTCTGTAGCAAATTTCACCGCTGTCCGACGCTTCGATTTTCAAGTACAGACAGCACACAAAGACATGCACACATGCACACACAAAGACACATGCACACACACACACACGCGCGCGCGCGCACACACACACACACGCGCGCGCGCGCACACACACACACACACCACGCACGCACACGCACACACACACACACACACATACAAACATCGTCTTTTATTGTGTATGACATTGTAAATTACTTGTATGCGAAACCTTCATCACGGCGCTCTAATCAATGAACTTGTGCGGAAAAGCAGATTTACAAATTATAAAACATTGAAGATGCCATATGAAAAACATATAGAGGAGTTTGATCATCTGCCTGGGTTATGACACATAATAGATATGTCTATCTTAAATAAACTGCTAATCTAGAGCCTGATAAATATTAAAAATTATAAAAAAAATGTCTTTTAAAATTTTATCACGATCACGGGATTGGATTATTTTATGAGAGATCGTAAAACCAACACATGGAAAAAATGCTTGAAATGGAAATAAATGATCGTAAAAACTAGAAAATGCAAAAATGCAAACGTATGTGCTGTAAGTTTGATAAATATATTTAAAACCTATAATTAAAATGTAATTTCTTTTTAAATATTCGTTCAAGTTCTGGTTCGAGGGATACACCATATTTATATAGGGCGTTTCACAAAAAAGTGAACAGTTAATGTTTTTATGAACTGTTTGTTGCAGACACATAGTTCCAATGGCAAAAATGATTTAATGATTAAATAAGGAAGGAATTTATTAAATAACAATTTAAATGACGTGAAATATTTTTTAAAACACGTAAAAAACATTTTATACAACTTTTTACTTACTTTTTGCTTACTTTTTATACAGTCACTTTACAAAAATTTCACTAGGATGTGTTACTAAATGATATCTGTAGGTGTTAAAATGTTATACAGAAGCAGCCAATTTTGTAATTTTGAATACAAGCGATCTCCAACTGATTTGATTTCAAAAATAAAAGGATAACTTTTTTTTTAAAAAAGCAATCTGACAGAACAAAAAATCACAATTATTAGTTTTTACCTTAAGTAAGAGTTAAAATAAATATTAACCAAATCCATTTATCTGTCCTTAATACTTTCAAAGACAAACTCCTGAAGATTTTTTTAAAACCCTACTAAATGATATCTGCGAATCACTTCAATTAGTGAATGATTCCTGGATTTATGAATTGCGGTAACTACAAATATATTGGAAAGCCACGATAAAGTGGATCAATCAGGAAATTTGACAATTTACTTCGTCTTGAACTTTTGTGATCCAATGTATTTCAATGTCACTAAAGGAAGTATGTACAACATTTTTACGATTTAAAATATTCCACTAGAGGGGATGTATAAAAAATTAAACTTTATTGCAAATTATTAAATTGCAAATTAAATTGCAAATTATTTAAAATAATATTGCGCAATTTCACTACCTCATTTAAAGCGTTTTTGCAATTGAAACATATGTCTATAATCATCTGTTCAAACATCTTTCATCTAACATCTTTTATTTTCTTCATTTTGTGAAATATTCTCTATACATTTTAACAATTTTGCCGTTTTTACATGCAAATCAGAATAGTGTTAAATGTGATAATTGACTCAGCAGTTAAATTCCTTCACGTATTAGATTTTGTTTGAATATGTGGAGGAAGAGTTTGTAAAGGTGTCGGAATGAACACGCAGACATCTTTTTATAAAAACAACAATTTTATTCTTAAACTTTAGATATCAAAAATAACTCCATTAACGTAATTTGCACATAATAAATCAGTATGTACATACCATCATCGGCATCCACACACGCCACGGCTAACGTCATACCAACTCGTATTATCTGGAACCCTAGAAAACATCTTGTGCTTCGCATTTCGCCCTTCTATAACCTGGTTGCCAGCTGTACCTACAGTCCGCAATCTGCTCGGCTGTTATTTAAACGTAGACTCTTCTTTCCCCTGGGAAGACACTGCTTGAACATTAAGAAGTAGAGAATAGAATTGTTGACCCTTACAAGTTATTTAATATTAAGCAGAGGAACGGTTGAAATTAATATACAATAACTCACTTATACTGCTGTTCCAGATACAATTTTATAAAATCACTATTTGTAGCATATAATACAATGACATATGAACATATTAATCATATAGTATGCAAATCAAACATATTTTCTCTGAATATAAGACAACCACTATATATATTGAACAAAAAATGCTTATGAACAAAAAACACACCGCTGTCTGTTTGTAGGGTAAATATATCTATACCGTTTTTATTAAACAATATATTTAAACAAAATATTTTTATATGTTCACTAAATTACTTAAACACATATTTATACATGCAAAATATTATTGTTTAAACATTTTATAATGTCTGTGTGATGAAGTATATACAAAAGACAGCATAGTTTTACGATCATTAAAATATACAGTTATGGAAATATAGTTATACTGAAAATATAGTTATGGGGATTGAAGTGTATAATTGTTTCAGACAAATATTGAGTTGCAATGCATTTATAATATATCTGAAATATTGAATAATATCTATAGTCCAATATATTAATTTCATATTACATAAATTGTAGCATCCCAATTATACCCTGTATTGTATATTAATTGTAGAATGTAATATACTAACCATCATTTGTAAAAATATCATGCAATCCTTAATGCATTTATTTTCAAAATGAATTATATGCATTAAAATTAATATGCTTTTCTAAATTCTATAATATTTAGTATTCCTTACTTTGTTATGGTAGATTGGTATACATTAAAATAATTAAAAGCATTGTTGAACCAGTATCTATTATTTTTTAGTTTCTTCTATTTGTTTTTGAAGAGTAATAAATACTTCCCATCAGAAATAAAATTTTTTGTTCAATTTCTATTGTTCCTGAAATAAAATAATATTATTTCGCATTTGATTTTTTTTCAGCGATATCGGTTACTTATTTGATAAAAATTAAATCCAGAGGATATATTTTTCGTCTCTTTTTTGTTCGAAACTTGGAGCTAAAACTACATAAAAAGAAAAAATTTCGGAGAAATCAAAAGTCCATTTAAAATTTAAGGTTATTTAATACTTATAGAAAAACATAGTTATTCATTCTATTAAGACACTCGTAGCTTTAGAAAAATTATAGCTGTATTTTTATTCAAATTTTTAAATACTTGTCTATTTTTTATTCAGCGTTTAGAAAAAATGAAATTGACATAAAAACTATCATTATGAATATATTTCCTTACATTATTTTAAATTTTTATCTTGTGCTTTTTATTTTTAGGTTTTATCATTTATATCTTATGAAATTTTTAATTTATGACATATTTATTAATACAGTTGATTAATTGTTTGTTGAAATAATAGCAATAGGACGTTTAAACATATAGTTCAATATGAGTATACGAATATGAATTAAATATGCTATATAAAATTAAATTGACTAAATATGGATTTTAATGTAAGATGTGGCTAAGCCGGTTAAAGGGCGGCACATCGAGGCACGACAGGCAGATGTCGTTTGGAGCAATTTTAGTAGCGTTATTAAAACCTAAAATGTATTTACGCTATATGGTCTATCCCAGAGAACAAAATACATTGACAGTCAACCATCGTTATTATTTCTATATCCGGGTTGCATGATCTTTACGACACATTTAGTAATTTTGTCGAGTCATTTGGCAAAATATCGTCAACTTGCATTTTGTTAGTTTTAAAAACTACTAGAATTTAGCAGAGTTATTAAGAATTTTTCGAAAAACTTTCACGGACGGTATATAAGCTGGTCTTCATTCAGTTAGAATGTGCTGGCACGAACTGCGAAAGCATCAGACATTTCAGAACATAATCTTCTATTTATGAATTAGTAGAGCATGTAATTGTTAATATTATTGATGGATCAGAATATTTCTCGAGATGAAAATTGTATGTAGAGTTCCAGATCTCTATGTGGTCTGGTAACCGAGAACGAGCCCGTAAGAGATGCTGAACGCAAGAACATAGTTCACGGGGAGTTCGTAAGGAGTTTGAGTGAAATAAAATATTAATAAATCATAAGCAAATAATTGAAATAAATAACAAATTCTTACCAATGTTTTAGAAATGCAGCCAAGACATCATGTCATGACTTTATTTTGATGGAAAAAATTCATAATTTATCAGTTCTTACAAAGGGGATGGGCAGGGTATTTCAACATGTAGAGGAAAAAGATACTTGATTGATAGTATTAACTGGGACTCATTTTCAAACGATGAAGAAGCTATTACGATGAACAAAACTATTAAAATCGAAACTAGGGATTTTTTTAAGGTATTGCAGTACTTGGAAAGTTTTTTATAGGCTGTGCATTACTAATACAGATCGAATGAAAGGTAGAATTTTTGGCAAAGTATGACACAACAGTACTTTATGTTGTCTTCCCTTTGTAGAATGTAATTAATTTTCCCTTTCCTATGATGGCGTAATTTTTAACATAGTCTTCGTATAACATTTTGTAATTTAAAATGAGTTCTGGTGGAGCAGTGTTGATCACATGATTAGCACACTAAATATTGTTCACAAAAACTAATTTTTTTACTTCATAGTTAAAATAAACACAATTATAAAACAAATTATATTTTCATTATATGAACAGATAAACATTATTCAATTTCTAAAAACAGTACATGATATGCATATTATCACATTACATACGTTTAGTATTTGAGAAGTAATTTTGAAAGCCAAATATAAGGCATTTAATCCGTGCCTTAAGAAGTATACAGCATTGAGTATTTCAATTTAATTCTATTTAGTTGTAAAAGAAAGTTTAATAAACATGAAAGTGAAAATTAAAATATTCTTTGAACTTTATTTTAACTTAATTTTAATATAATTATTTTTATTTGAACTTTATTTTGAACTTTATTTGAACATAATTACATAATGTAGCTTTGCAATTATAATCCCGGTTTCAAAATTTGTTTGGTTAAAAAATGCATAACAAATTATAAAAAAAGGTAAAATAAAAATTATGTTCCTTCTAACAGAATTTGGTAGAAATGTTATTTAAATTCAAAATACACAATAAGTTGGCATTCTAAACTCAAAGTTTCAAAAAATTGCAAAATCATTGCTTTAATGTGAAATAATAAGTGTATATTAAGCTATTGGATAAATTATTTTTTATTTTCTTTCAAAACATTAGAAATATTTGTAACACGCATGAACTGGATAGGAAAGTAGAAATATGTAATACAATTTTTTTTTAAATGCTCAAAATATGCAGGGTTATTAAAAATCCCTACATGTTATGGTGAACAATTCAACTTTTTAAATATCAAATATGAATTCCAATTTGTATTTGCAACCACTATCCATTTTATACTAAATTTCTAATTGTTTCAGTTCTCTGTAATAATATTGGCCGTGCTGTCTGTTGGTTCTCAAAGGAGTATCATATATTCTATTTCTAGCTCTACAGAATAAGTTAATGGAAAAGTTACTGACATTTAAAAAATAAATC
This sequence comes from Amaurobius ferox, assembly GCA_951213105.1. Lineage (NCBI taxonomy): Eukaryota > Metazoa > Arthropoda > Arachnida > Araneae > Amaurobiidae > Amaurobius > Amaurobius ferox. The sequence continues at coordinate 131,772,437 of OX578148.1, forward strand.
AAGATTTGACAATTATCTACCAATTTTAAAATAAAATAAAATATGTTTTTAATTAATATCTACTTCAAAGCATGTATTAGGTATGTATGTCTAATATTTCAGACACAAGTTTAAAATCGCGTATTTCTAAACACGGTTTTATTATTTTTAAAGTAAAATATTAATTAATATCTTGATCCACACCAAAATTGTATATAGAATTTCCTTTTCTTATTTAGGTTATAAAGTTCATATCAAAATCATAACTTATATTTTTTCATTATAAGTACAGGGTTAGAATGATAAAAATACAAAAAATAAGATTTGAGGTTTTTATCATCTAGAATATTCAGTACGTGAAATGAGAAAATGTTATGAAAGAGATGTCTGGAATATTTCACTGAATTTTGGAGAATATCTAGTCCCCCCCCTCATTTTCTGTGATTTGCTGTTTAGCTTTTGGCGTATAATTTCTAATGTATAATATCACTATATATTACGTATCAGACAGTAAGATAAATCACATTAAAATCTATACAACCCAGAAATTTTTCAAAAACAAAACATCTGAGAAATGCCTTTAATTTTCTAATAGCAATTCCAATAATTCTAATCAGTAATTTTTTTAAAATAAATATTAGCTGTTTTTGTAAGGTATAATAGCATATGTCAAAATTAAAAATCCATTTTTTAACTGATATTCCATTTGTAATTTATTTATATTTCCTCTACCGAGATTATTCATGTTCCATAATATAAAGAAACTACGTTTTTCACAGTTTCCACCTCTTTAGAACAAAATAACTTAACAAAAGAGAGTGACATATATAGTTTACTGTCCTTACATATTAATTTCTTATTATAATTCTCCATTATTTCTGCATGAAACATTATAATGTATTTTGATATTGTAATTTTTTGTATTTCTGACGCAGATATATTAGTAACGTATTTCCATGAAACATTATATGTATTTTGATATTGTAATTTTTTGTATTTCTGACGCAGATATATTAGTAACGTATACTTTAAAGATTGATAAGAAAATATTTTTTTGTACATTTTTTTACCTGCCACAACGTAAGAATTAGTATTGAATAAAGTGAGTAAAGAGAATATAATCACCATAATGATAATGCTATTTAAATTGTAAGGTCATTTAAGACTTTTGTGTTAAAGTAAGAAGTTATTCATTGTTATTCCTTGTTATTAAAACAATGTCATGAAATTTATCGGAAGTATAAAAGCATATAATTTGCATATGGAATAGAGTATATGGATGAAAAAGTATGTATCATGTACTTAAAGTCTATTAATCAAACATACAATAGATTAATATTTACTTTAAATATTTTCATTAAATTGTCTGAATTTAAGACTATTTTTATAATTATTGTTTTGTAATTATGCATTATTTAATTTGTTTCATGTTCCAAATGTTCATTCCTAAGGTTTTATGACCAGATACATACATATAAACACACTATCTAAAGGCTGAAGGTCAGTTAAGTACTACTTATCAGCGAAGCACATCTACATTTATATAATTTGCAAGTAATGCAAGTAAAACTATACAGAATTAATATTGAAAAATAGCTATATGAAGAACATGTGTCTATTAGACAAAATAAATATTATAAAATATGTGAATTAATATTTATGTACTGTGAGCAAATGTTTTCCAATAAAACATATTTTAAAACATGTAAACTTTTTGAAGCGATAAAAGCATACAAAAAATGTTATATGAGGGAATTTTGCAAAATAAATAAACATATTTATGCATATGTTTTGCATTAATATGTTATGCATTAATTTTTAAATATAACTCTCATGGAAACTCCATTCGCTATTGATATGTATACTTCTGTGCGCCAATATATTTCTTTTAGAAAAATGATTATATATAAAACTTAAGTAAATAATTCAATTTAAATAATCTGATATTTAAATTAATTTTAGAAATATTAAAAATCAAGAGTAAAGTCACAGAAAACTATGCAAAGGACACGCACGGAGTTGAGAATGAGTCTCCAAGCATAACTTAGAGTCTGGACAGGTTCAAAATTACAATAAAATCACGGTACAGATAAATAAACAGGGATATATAAAGTAAAATATTACGTGGGTTATTGCTGCTAATTAAAAGGAAAGTTTTTTTAAACAAAGGATCAAAATTATCATTAATAACTTACCGGTCAAGAGCCGTAGATAGTTTACTATTTTTAACATCACGAGCATGTTCAACTAAACGGATTCCGACAGTACGTTTATTACTGTCAATATAGAATTCGAAGTTATTATCAGGAGATAAGGGGGGGAGAAGTAGAACGTCTTCTAAATACTATCGTGCATATATTTAGCATTTGTAAGCATTTGTTGGCACTGTATTACTTTCCTTATATACATAATGTAAAAGGAAAGTGTTGTGACGGGGTCGAAAATTCGAAATCGAGTTTCCGACGGGAGAGCAAGTTTCAAGGATCCCTGATCACGAGTCGAACGTTTTTGAAGTGATGTCTGTGTGTGTGTGTGAAAGTATGTGTGTGTCTGTGTGTGTTAGTGAATCTGTGGAGACGATATCTCACGAACGAATGGAGCGATTCGAATAAAATTTGGTACAAAAACCACAATCCATGAATACTAGAAGGCTATTGTTTCAAAACACAATTGAATGTTCAGAACCCCCGTCAATTTTCGAGAGAAATTTTGAAAAAATCATCAAAAAATCAAAACCTTTAAAAAACTTACACAAATTGACATTTCTTATGTAATTTTCCTTAGAAAACGATTGTCATAAACTTTAGAACGCTAGCATGAACCGTTCTCGACATTGCACATTTTTCAAATAAATTTATCAAAACATTCCATAAATTAAAAAAAATATATTAACTGTTGAGAAAAATGTTCACTTTTCATATGTAACATCATGCGATAAATTAGGTGACATCAATTTCGTGGATTTAACTGGTTCCATTAACGAGAAAATATATTTTGAGTAATACTTTTGTATTTGAACGCCAATAGTCATTTATCTGCTGTAAGAATAACTTATGTCTCCATCCATAACGTTTGGCGAGTTTTTGGCGACGAATTTAGCGGAATGTCGACAACTTGGTGACATTTTTAAATGTTGCCAAGATGACAAAAATCTCGCCAAATAAATAAAAATGACGCTAAATAAATGAAAATGACGACTAATTGAAGAAATTTCAATATATTGGAAAGAATATAAGTATCTACTATAAGAATAACATTTTAAACTGTAAAATTAGTAAATCCATTGCATTATATAAGAAAGTTCATATGCTGCCCACATCAGATTTTTTTTTATTTCGCCAATGATGAAGGGCATGGTAATGCCCAAAAGCACTTTGGCTTTATAAACTTATGTACGTCGAGAAAGGTGGTTTTATTAAATGACTTTATAAACCTAGGATTGGTTGTCTTTAATATAATTATATTCTTTAATTATTAGTCTATAAGAATTTGAAAACAACTGTTTATACGTATTTGACTTGATAAAAACACATCTAAATATCTTTGAACGCTGTTTTTAATATATTAAAAATCATTTTGAAACATATCGCTTTTTAGGATAATCTACTTAATGATCAAATTAGGGTCAGATTGAATCACTGTTGTGCTAGGACTTGGAATATAGTTAGAAATAATAAATTGTATTTTAAACAATACTGGAAGCTGATATTTTTTATCAATTTTTGAAATAGTATTTATATACCATGACAGTTATATACTATATCATTTCATAATTATTTTAAGTATTATTTTCATTTATTACTAGATTAAACTGTAGTCTTTTATGATACTAAATGATATGTCTTCTATTTTCAGGTAAGAAACATGTTTAAATTTACCTCGTGACTTGCCCCATATTATTTATTGACTATTCGAGGTAAGAGTGTATTTTCTTCAATATAAAATAAGAAGAAATAAAAATGTAAATTAACTAGTTCTTCATTTTTATATTATCTTATAAAATATAATATACATAAAGCGTGAAACTAGTGTAATTAGATTGGCAGTTTATTAGTCAATCGAGGGGTTTTAGTGTTTTGTTGAGAAACAAATATTTTCGATTATGACGTTATTTTCCCTTATATAATTTACATCAATTTTTGTCTTTCAAATACATATATTATAAAGAAAATTTATTTGTGTTTACGCTATAAATTGAAGTCTTTTTAATGCCCATTCCGTCGTTCCGACAATGCTTTGATGGCTATGGTTACAGATGGACATACTATTTATTATTTGGGTTTGTTTCTGGTAATTCATGCGGAAGTAAATTATGGCTATTTGTAATCGATAAAATTGGTTTCATTCTAAAATATTTTTATATCATTAAAAAACGAAAGTGGTTGTAGCATGCCGACTTAGTTTTTTTTCAGTTGCAGTTGCTAATCTAACGAATTCAAATATCACAAGACCTGAAATAAATAACCGCTAATATTTTAATTAGTTTATTTTAGTTAAAATTTTTACACAAATTCTAATTTCAGAATACGTTATGCATCAAGAAATTTGATATTTAAAAACGATTGCATTGATTAATACTCACCAGAAAGCATAACTGAATGTATTTTAAGATATATAAATAAAGAAAGGATGAACCGACTTCAGTTGCTAGAAAACATATGTTATAAATACGCAGACCCTTGCATTTCTGCTATATATTTAATAAAATATGTTGAAGAGTTAGTTTTTTGTTTCAAGAAATAAGGATCAGTCAAGTGAATGTTTTTATTCTATGCCTGTAGTTTTTTTTATCCTATGCCCGTAGAGTACACAAGGGAACATAAAATCTATTTTTGTCTGATTGTAATGGCTTTTGCAATTCCAAGTCTCTGGGCAGTCTTTCACTGATTTTATAAGGTTTTTAGGAGAAGGTTCTTTGTAAAAATATTTTACATTTTACACTGGTTATTTTTTTAATTATTGCTTTACCAATAACAGTAATTACCGTCAGGCCTATAGTAAAATAACAGAGGAATATAAATTTAGAACTGACTCAGATTTGTACTTCGATCTATAACATGAAGGATGAGATTGTTGGTTCAATATATCGAAGGGAAAGTCGTCTTAGTGGCTCTATGGATAATTTATCGTCTGAACTTTTGTAGATGGTTTATATGATTTCCAGATGAGATAAGAGTTCTTTACAAATATACATTTTAACACTTTCCAACATAGTTGAAAAGTGCTTATGACATTGTTCATTCAGTCTGTATATCAGTTCCCACGATAACTTCCGGAAAAAATGGCCTTATCACAATGGATTTTTAGTATGTTTTTAAGACGGTCTGTGGAATATATGTGAATGTAAATAAATAATATAACCCAATTAGTTTTGGATTGAACCCGGGTTGAAAAAGTGAATATGTTGATTCCTATGGGACCAAATTTTTCAAACAATTTTGAGCGAAGTTAAAATTCTCAATTTTTTTCGAAAATTTTATAAAGTACTAAAATTATCCAATAAAATATATAAAAAAATTTCAGCAAAGTATGTTTGGGTGTTTTTAAAATAAAAATTAAAATAATATATTGGGATGGACGCTGTTTCACCCGTAAGCAAAAGGTTAATTCTTTAATCCAGATTTTGACATTTTGTTGCGGGCCATTTCGCAAATAAAAGCAGGCTAATTCCGAATCGAACCAAACTCTAAATCAGTACCAGGGTTACCCACAAGTGACTTATCTACCGAATTATATAAAATTTGGGGATTTATGTTTTTTTTGTTTCGGCAGATGCATACAATTTTTGCAGGTCTCTTCACAAAAAGGAAATTTTATTCCGAAACGAACCAAAATCTAATCAGCACCAGGGTGACCCACAAATAACTTATCTTCCTAATACTGCGAATTTTGGTAAATAATTTTTTGATCTAGAGAGGATACATACATTGCGTTGACAAACACACATACATGCGGCATTCTAAAAATAATTCAAAGTGCTTGAAACTGTAAAATTGATTATTATGCCGATTAGTCGAAAACTTGAATTTTGATATTCGATACGATTCCCATATTTTCCCTATATATTACCATGCATTGTAAAGAAAGTAAAAATTTAGACATAGTATGCCTTATTCACTAATCTAAACATTCTAAAGGAGATAATCCGACTTACTACAATATTTATTCAATACGGATCCATATTATACTCATTTACATGTAACATTATGCAGACAGATGGGAACGGTATGATGTTCCACATTGCTTACTGAAGCTTTGATCAGTTTACTTATTGAAATTGCCAACCGTATCGCATGTGAAGAAAATACACTTTGACACTCGCACAAGAGAACTGTTCTTAATGAAAATGCCACAGCTGTTCCATACTCTAAATTATACAATTTCCAATTTACTGTCTACACTGCTCCACCATTACTTTTCCAGTTTACATGAATTTCATACAGTCGACCAAGTAAATATATATATTGGAAAACGGTGGAATTAAAAGACAGCGTCAAATAAATATGAATTATGTGCTACACTCCTGGAGTACACTCCCATGATTATATTACACTCCCTTGATTATATTACACTCCCTTGATTATGTTACAGTCCCTTGATTATGTTACATTCTCTTGATCATTTTACACTGCTGAAGTAAAACAGCGCATGCATTACATTGATTATTTAAAGTGAAAACAGAAATTAAATTGGTGTAAATTATTATCAACCGTGCGTTAATATGAGTTGATAATTTTTTAAAGTGTTTTGGCTTGTGAGATTTTGCTACTAAGTGATGTACTCAACAGTGAATAATTTATCTTTTTACATAAAATGTATCATTGCCCCTCAACCAGTAATCATAAGAAATTGCAATCTAGTTTTTCTACAAGATCGGGTTGAAGATCCGTTGCATATTTTTGTTGAATGGTGTTTAAAATGTTGTAGATCATTTGGGTAAAACTTTAGATTAAATCCCTGAAAACGTAGATAAAATTTCAGAATCAGGTTTGATTTTATTTTAAGTGTTTATCTTGATATAGGCTTTTTATTTATCCGGAATCAAAACTACATTAAATCAAATGCTACATCCGTTTAAATGAATAAAAATATAAATTCTGGAATTTTTTTATTACATATAACATAATCTTACGTTTTACTACAGGTTATGTTATTTTGTAAACTAATTGGATATATGAATATTTATTAACTAAAAAAGTTTCAAATTTTAAAAATTTATGAAAATCAATTAAGTCCATGTTTTGAACCACTCCATCATACATTATATTCATGAGACTTATCGGGAAAATATTTTCTATTAAAATATATTTTATAAGCAAAAGAACATAAAACGACATGCACGTGTCTGTAATATTTCAGAAATGCAAAGTTTTTCTTTTTTTTTCGAATTTATATTTTTTAATTTATAACTTATATGTGTATGAAGCTAAGTCTGAAACATTTTGCCTCTATAATCATAAATTTCTCTGAAATTATTTCTTTAGAGATATTTTATTTATTTTATTGTATGATATACCGAATTATTATGTCAGAAAAATATAAAATTCATAAATTGAATATTTTCAAAAGCGGCGTGTCTGACTTATAAATTTATACTTTTTTTATAAATTTTATTTTTTTCATCTTTAAATCCGGTACTAAAAATTAATGTATCTTACTAGAAAGGTGCATTTAATATAATCAGCTAAGCTTTGTTAAAATGATTTAAAATATATCTAGGTTCTTGTCAAGGGAGAGTACGTTTTATTTCGCCCCTTCATTCGAGTTAAGAAATTGTAAACCTTTGTTCAATTCTTTAGAGACTTCAGTAAGTAAAATTCTTGACAGCAAAATATTCCCTTCAATAGCACTGATCTGCTGATGTTCGAACTAAATAAATTTTGTTCCAAGTAAATAATTTTCTACCTAAATAAAATTGAAATATTACTATATAAAACTTTTATATTACTACTAGTATATTTTCTGAAAAAAAAAGAAAATATTTACTATTTTTTACAGTTTTAGATTTTTTACTGCTTTAAATTTAGAGCAATGATTCGATCACAAATGAAAATACAAAAATATTACTTAAAATGACTTTATAATTATTACAAAAATATCATAAATGATACAAAATTATTTATATCACGCTATTATTTATTAACTAGTGAACAAATAACGACACCAGATTTCACGATAAATAACTTATTTGTTGCAAGACACACTAAATAACTATAATAAGGTTGTGCGAATGCTGACTTAAGCAATTATTTATTGACCTCATCACACTGTGCTCATCTATAACTGAAATCTTAAACTTTTCCGATTGCCTTTAGAACTTAACATAACTGACAAACATGATTTAATCCGCGGATAATAATTATATTTAATTGGACAACAGTTTTATTTTTATTTTCCGATACAGTCTATAAGGTAAAATACTGAAAATAGGATATATCCAGCTTTACGTCGTAAACGTCATTCACGAGCATCGTATATATCCTGTGAGAAAGCATTGCTAATTAATTAATGAATGTATGACAGTACATTGAATGAAAAATACTTAATGACATTGGTATATATGGATAGTTTTTTAATGTAACGATATGAGATGATTGATTTTTTTTGTTTGCCCCCATTGTGGATTATTTCAAATAGAATGATAACTAAATTTGGAGAAATAATATTTTGAGTTATTTTTTTAATATACATAAAAGTCAAACCTTAAATTCTTGTCTATAACATTTAAACAGTAAAAATGTTTTATATATGTTTACATATTATTTTTATTTCCCAAGTATAATTTATAGGAAAAGAGGTCAAAATAAGTACATGTATATTTTACATTCAAATATATTATATTCTTCCATTATATTTTATCTTTATATTTTCAAATATTTTTTGTGTCTTCAATTATTTGGTAGAAATATAATTTTATATTTAACGGTATGGTGCGCTGCAATCTTAAATCAGAATAAGAAAATTCACAAATTCAATACTTGAGTGACATATTTGCTTTTAGTTATACGCTATATTGTATCTTAGTGAGAATTTTCCTTCAGCGCTATTTCTAGATCTTCACCTTCACTTGGCAGGGAGAGGAAACTTAATATAATTACAGATTTCTTTGTAGAAAAAGATTTAAAATATGTGAAGGGTTTTCGTTTTTTGTCCTTTTTGTTGGATTTACAAAAGTTTGAAATATGTGCAATTTTCCCAATATGAGTAACCAAAATTCTTAGCACAGAAATATTCTCGCTAATTAGAATTTTATTTTCTGCTGGTGGCTCTCGTTGAATACATGAATTTTGTTTGAGATAATTATTTTTTTCGTAAGCTAAAATTTAAAGTATCGATAAAAAAATTATTTTACAAACGTGTTTCTTGCAGGAAATGGATATCTACAGAATTCTTGTTTTGATTTTAGAGGAATGATTTTAGATAAATTAATCAGAAATTGATATAGACTTTTACAATAAAAATATTTTATATCTCGTGTTGGTATAAATATTTACAAAGAGGATACAAATTTATTTACTTAGTGTTGAAAGAAAATTTGCTAAAATTCAATACTGTATTTAATATATTAATAATGCATAGTTAGGCTAAATACATCTAGATAAAACGTGTTCATAGTAACGTATTTATCTTGATAAGTTTGTTTCAAGTCTTATTGTGATTTTACTCATTTTTTAATCCCATCAAAATATAATTCATTTTTTCATATATATCAGCTCACATATTAATTATACATGTAAATAAGCTCATTTATTCTTATTACGTACACATAATATTCTTATGATAACATAAAAAAATGTTTTGTACAGATAACAGTGAATTTGTGCTAACCGAATTAACAGCAATTGAGTCATAATATGTTACTACAACATAATTGGATTTTCCTATATCTATAAACTTGCGCTGATTTACAGCGGAATTTAGAATTGAATTGGTATAAATTACAGTCAAACCTCCGTTACTATAAACTGGTAATTAAGTGTGTGGGCTTATGGAATCCCGTTTCTTAGTGATCTATACCTCAGATTTATATTTCAAATAAAATATAATAGTATTTCTCAAAAAATTATCATTTAAGACTTTTAAAGTAGATATGTACAGCTATTTCTACAAAATGACGCCAAAGCAACGCAAAATATTCATGTTCTAAAATTGTGTAGATAATTTGAGTGATACACTGTACAAAAGCAAGGCATAATTAAATGAAATAAGTTTTCAGAAGAATTTCGGCGAGAAAACGTTGGAAATCAATGTACAGACTATGAAAGTCGTATATACATTCAGAGTAATTATGATTTTTGCAAGACCAAATAAAGCAATATGTATTTCAAGTAATATGCCATTGTGGAAACAAGCTGAACAAAAGACATAGATGAATAGGCACCCGTTTTGACATTTTCGTTAATTTGAGACTATTAGACAAAAGAAACAATGATGTGCAGATAGGGAAATGAGTAATTATTTCCATTTGTGCTTGTTTTTGTGATTGATTGGGCCTTTTAATTGACATCATGTCCCATATACAGCAGGTAAATGAATTTTACTTTTAGTGTAGGTGTATTTTTCCGTATAATGGTGTAAAGAGGAATACAAACTAATGCAACCGAAACTGTATGTCCGTACCAAGTTACAGTATCATGGCATTGGCAATTTTACATATCTCCAAAAACTGTACATAGATGGCCTGTGCAAACGATACCAACGAGAGCACTTGTGTCAGAATTATCCACGGTTTCTGGGCAACTTATTTTGTGATAAACCATATACAGAAGACTTCATCATCAAGAAATTTAAACTAGATGCCTCATAGTATAACTCCTACAAATTTTTCGTACCAGGTAGGCTAGTATTATATGGCTCCGGGTGCACAGTGGTCCAAACGTGTCGGTGTTGTTGAGACCCAGATCGCCCGACCTACCAGAAAGGTGTAAGGTATCTGTTTGGACGGCCGGAAAGTGCCACCCAATATAGACCGGAACCCAGTGGGGGAGGCATTCACAGGGACCATACCCTCCTTCCGCTACCACCAACCTCTCGTAACGACTTACGGACCCACATATTTAACGTGATCGTACTCCGCGTGAACACGGCGGAAGTTTTGGCAGTGGCGGGAATCAAACCCGGGCCTACTGAGTGCAACTCCCGCGCGCTAACCACTGGGCTAATGCGCCCACAGTGGCCCAAACGTGTCAAAAGCCCAGGCGAACCGACTTACCCGAAGACATAGAGCAGCTTAATGGCCATGGTCCAAATGTCTGGAGTAATTTCCTATTTTCTGACAAATCAAGGTTCAGCTTGGGAAGTGACAACCGACATGAGAAAATCTCCTTGAATAAACGCTAAATAAACCAGTGTAGATGAAGTTGTATAAATATATAGAGCGACATTATGTGAAACTGATATATATATTCTGGTGATTTGTGTAGGTAAATAAATACAGAAATGCAGTATGGAACTTTATGTAAGACTCTTTTGAGGCGCTAATAGTGCAGAAATAGTTTCCTTGGCCGATAATGAAGCCGACATAGTATTATTCTTGTCAATAAAAATCGCAAAAGTGATAATAGTCGGCACATGCCATAAACAGAAAAATTTTCACACATGAATCATATTGAACATGTCTAGGATGCATTAGCGAGGCGTATTTGGAATCTCCTGCACATCTCAAAACTCTCCCAGATCTCTGATTTATTATAATTTGCATCAGAAGTTGATTCACATTTTTCTAAACAACGTGGAGCGTCGTTGTGACTTTTGTATATATGTAAAGAGTCGTCATACTCCATAATCAGACATTAAAGTTGGGTACTAAATATACTGATAAGTTCATTTTCTTGTTAAGTTTAAATTCCGAATTTACCCAACGTATAGCTTACATGCGACTAGCTATTGAAAAAGTGTACATCCAATCCTTATTCTATCCGTACTCAACGACCTACTTGTATCCGCCAGTTTTCTACTTTTTGGATTTGATCTCACTTTTCCAATTATGATATATTTTCTGACACTTCTATATATTTGACACTAGAATAGCTTCAAAACAGTTATTTTTAAATGTTTATTTTTACATACGTATTTCATCTATATGTAATGAGAAGAGATTTAAATTACCCGCTGAATTGACTTCAAGAAAAGAAATTACATTTTCGAATTTGCTATTACATTTAATACTAAATGTTATTAAAGATATTTAAACTAGTATAACCTATGTATACTCTTACTTTTGAAACGTATCATATTTTAAAATTTTGCAAAAATCCACTGCATACGTTTAAGTTATTCCATCTTCACTTAATTTTATAGACTTTGCTGGAAAATATTTATAGTTACAATTTATTTTAATGCGTAAAATAAAAAAATCGAAATGCACACGTGTGTAATATTTAAGAAATGCATAAATTTTAATATTTTTTGACAGTTTTGATTTATTTTGTAACTCATATTCGCACGAAGCTGAATATTTTCGTTTTTCCAGTCCTACATTTCGCAATAAAATAAATTCTTTAGGTCGTTTTTAGATTTTATTATATGATATACCGAATTCTTAAGTCGGAATAAAATAAACATCAATATCTCAATGTTTTCAATAGTAGCTTGCCTGACTTCACTAAAAGAACTTTATAAATGTCTTTTTCAACATTAAATCCAGATTTATACAATCATTTATCTTATGAGAAACTAACATTTAATATAATCAGCTATCCTTTGTGGAAAATGATTTGAAACATGTCAAGAGTGTCTTATTTCTTCCTTTTTCTTGAGTTAAAAAAGTTAGGTTGTCGTATAATTCTTTGAAATACAGCAAGTAAAATTCTTGACAGCAAAATATTTCAGTTAAAAGCACTATCGTGCTGATGACAAAATAACTTACATTTTGTTGTAGGTAATTAGTTTCCTATTTAAATAAAAAAATAAATAAATAGTGTAAAAAGCTTTCAGAATTATATCATCTGCGAGAAATAAAAATGTGCATTTTTCATGATTAACATTTATATAGTCGGGTCCGACTTAATTAATAAAATCGAATGAATAAGTTAATGAAATCAGATGATCTATCGGTAATTGATGGCTTGTACAATGCTGTATTCGAAACAGAAAATGAAACTAATTTACATTGAAAATGACCTTTTACGGGTAAAATTTTTGATCAAAATTTACTTTTACTAGGGGGTTGTATAATAATTACGATTATTGTAGAAGTAATTTAATTGAATATAAGACACATTAAATAGATATGATAACAATTCACGAATTGCGATTTGTTGAAATCACCACCGTGTTTTGTCGATCTATGAGTGCAATTTTAAGCTTTCCTAGTTGACATCGGAACTATGCTTAATACAATGCCCAAACTAATTAAATGTTAACGATAGTGTGGTGAACAAAGAAACATTTAATTGAAGTTTATTTTTTTATAAATATAATTCTATTTTGTGGACTCAATTATTAATCTTAATTAATAGTGTTCGTGAATCGGAACATTCGTGTATTGTTATCGTAACCACAAGACCCACCATTACGTCTTTGCATGAGTTCCATAATATAATCATTAAATCAAAACACTACACATTAAAATCCACATTTTAACTCTTAAAATAAATATTATTTATTCACACCTCTATTATTATTATTATAAGTAAAATTACATCAATTTTAACAAGAAGGAGAAACATACCGTGATCTTATTCCAAAGATTAAAAACTGACCTAATATACATTAAGACTGGCAAATACCTCTGTATTTCGGGTCTATAGCTCGATTGTAACTTCTGCCATTTCTTGTTCTGACATTTTTATTAATTGATTGTTATCCACATTTTACACATTGTGGGACAAAAAAGGTCTATGGAGTAAAAGTCGAAAGATTTTAATATCCAGCTTTAAATCGCTTTCCACCATTTATCTTCCATAGAAAAGCACTGACATATTTCTAACATGCGTGTATGGTACTAAATTACAGGAGCAGGTTTATAATATTTTTTCGTTTTCAATTAAACTGGTAATTAAATTTAGAAAAAATGTATCAGTGAAAATTTATGTTAAAAAATCTAAGAGTAATAAAGGAAATCCGTGTCTGTAACAATTCAGAAATACACCTTTTTATAATTATATTTTAGACGCATTACATTTCATTTTATAAATTTCCTTCATTTAAAAGATAGCCTGATATATAATTTTCGCTTTATATCTGTCTCTAAACTGTTCTTGTGTCTCAAATTCTTTAATAAAAATATAATTTTGCATTTTTCGTTAAAATGCATTAAAATATTTAATAAAATTATGAAAATTCATATTTAATTTTAGTTAAAAGCTATATTATTTTCTCCTAAAATATTTGCTAGAATGCCATGCCTTTCTCTCCGCTACCTTTATTCGGTATGGATAGAAAAGTTAACATAATTATAACTTTTTTAAGAACAATTATTTAAAATCTGCTAAGGGCTTCTTATTATTTCATTTCTGTTGAGTTAACCAAAGATAGAAAATTGTACAATTCTTTGAACTTGAGTAACCATAATTCTTAGCAAAGAAACATTCTTATTAATAATGATATTTTTTTATTTTTGTGGTTCGTGGGATAAATTATTTTTACTCGAGGTAATTATTTTTTAGTAAGATAAAAAATTAGAGTATCAGTGAAAAAAATATTTTTACATACATGTTAATGATATATATGAAAGCAGAAAATCCACAGAGTTCTTGTTTAAATTTTAGAGTAATGAATTTATTAGGACTGAATATAAAGCTAATAAAAGTATTTTCAGTATCGAGTTGATATTAATCTTCCTTAGCAAAAAGTAATACGAAGTTGAGTACTGAGTGAAAATGTATTAAATGTGTAGTAATGTATTTTATGGAATTTAAAAATTTGTAATTTATTTATTCAAGGTATCCCAAAAGTATTGACCTCGGCTTTTATTCGTTAAGTATTGATCTTAGACATATATAATAAATTACAAAGTTACGTGAAAAGGTACATAATTTTATGAAATCGATAAAAATTTTCAGAAAATTAATTTTTAAGAAATGCAAAATTTACATTTTTATACGGCTCCCGTACAAAAACACTTCCAATGAGTAAAATGTGTCCTCATACACTAATAAGGTGATGTACAAAATTTCAGCATTTTATCATGAAAAGTCCCAGAGATATGAAAGATAAAAATGCTGACTTAAACCAATTTTTGATGATTAAATGATGATTGCAATGATTACATAATGATTACATTGATGATTACAATGATCACATAAATAAATAATAATTTTGCTATTTATTGGTACAAAAGGATCTACACAGAGTCGAAATAATAAATTTACATCGCTTGTTCAAAATATTTTCCATCCATGCAATACAAAGCAACATTCGCCTGATAACAAGCCTAAAATGCATTTCTGTGTTGCGTCATTTGCACCCTTGCTGTAAACATTTATATTTTAATTTTTGATTACTCCCTCACCAACTTTGTTTAAATCTATCTCTGGAAATTTTTATGATAAAATGCTAAAAGTTTGTACATCAACTTATTAGTGTATGGGGCATATTTTGATCATTGGGAATGTTTTGTAAGGGACAGAATAAAAATTTCAATTTTGTATTTTTTGAAATTTATTCCTCTAAAAATGTTTATCGATTTCATAAGATTCTGTACCTTTTTATCGCAACTTTGTAATTTATTATATTTATCTAAGATCAATATTTAAGGAATAAAAGCCGAGGTTAATGTTTTGGGGACGCCCTGTTTATCTCCAGATGCAATGCATCACTAGTAGATTACTGGATTTCAGTTTCAGAAGACTTGAGAAAATGCATATTTCTCTTAAGGAATTTATTTTCGGTATTATTGTGTCCGGTTAGTTTTTTCGTATTTTTCTACAACACCTTTGAAAATAAGCCCAGTTACCAAATCAGAACGAAAATTGAATTAAAAGTAAATGAAATTTAAATAAAATAAAGATAACATAAATAAAAGTCTGCAGAAAAAGTCATGTGCTGCCCACATCAGATTTTTATTTTTCCTGCAATGCATGGTAATGTATAGGGAAAGTATTGTAATCATGCCGAAAATCGCAACTCGAGTTTACGACAGATCTACACGTTTCGAGACCTCTAGAATACGAAAAAAATATTTTTAGTGTGACGTCTGTGTGTGTGTCTGTCTGTGTGTCTATCTGTGTGTCTGTCTGCCTGTGCAGATTTTGTATCCACTCTTAACTAAAAAACTAATGGACGGAATTTCTTAAAATTTGGTAGGTGAGCCTCTTGTCGGCGAATTTAGTGCTGATTAGTTTTGGGTATGATTTGGAATAAAACAACCCGCCTTTTTTGCGAAATGGCCTGCAAAAGCTTGTATCCACTTTAGCTGAAAAAATTAATGGACCGAATTTCACGAAATTCGGTAGATAAGTCACTTGAGGGACATCTTAGTGCTGATTAGATTTTGGTACGAATCGGAAAAAATAACATACCTTTTTTTGCGGAATGGCAGGCAAAAATCGTCAAAATCTAAAATAAAAAACTACGTATGCTCAAATATATTCATTAAATGGTTGTTAAATACGTAATTTTTATCGTAGAAAAGAATAAGAACAACCCTATTACACTAGGACTAGCCGTTCTCGAGATATTTTAGTTTCTTCATATTTTCTCTACGCCACCTTTAAAAATAAGTCCAGTTATCAAATGAGAACGAAAATTGAATTAAAAATTAATTAAATTTAATTAAAATATAGAGAACGGGAATATAATTCTGCAGGGAAAGTCATGTGCTGCCACATCATATTTTTATAAATGTTTTGACATTTTTGAGATTAATATAGTTTATTCCGTGAAATTATTGAAGCATTTACTTGCTGCGTGATTGTATATTGCTCCTGTTACTTTGTGCTTTTGAATAAACGTGAGTTATCCAGAAACGTGGACACGTTCTTGTATCCTGCGTATACACCCACTATTATAGAGGATACGTTCGTAACAATACGTATTTGACGTAATTGCATTTTGCTGATGGGTCGCAAATGCTCTCAGTTTCAATTTGCTTTGCATCAATTCAATGCCAAAAACATTTTGCTGCAGATCTTGTATATCATAATTTTGAAATGAAAGAATAACAGTCATTGTATTATGTATTATATAGTGAAAGTTACAACGGGTATATTTTTGTTTAAACTTTTACATTTTCTTATCCACTGTAAATAATTATATTTCTGCTGCTTTTTCGACCTCTTAGAAAATGTGGTAAACATACATAATTTCAAACATAAATAGCCGTAGACAATAATAAAAAAAACAGCATTCCGAACAAGTTTATGATTTTACGGAAAAAATCTGATGTGAGCAGCACTTCACTTTCCCTATATAATGCAATGAATTTATTACGTTTACAGTAAAAAAAAATCTGATGTGGGCAGGACATGATTTTCTCTGCAGATTTAAATTCATATTTTCTTTATTTCTTTAATAATTCATTATATAGAGTTTAATTGCACCAAATAACACTAAATTTGCATTTTTAATTCAACTTTTGCTTTTATTTGGTAATTGGACATCTTTCCGATAGCGGCGTAACACAAATGAAAGAAATCTCAAATATTTTGAGAACGGTTAGGCCTAAAGTGTAATGGAGTTTGTTTTATTATTTTCCTCGTCAAAAATTGAGAATAAAACAAGAATTTAACTGATACATTTCAGCATATGTAGTCTTTTTTATTTTTAGATTTTTGCGATTTTTGTGGGCCATTTCGTAAAAAAAAGCAGGTTGTTATCTTCCGAATCGTACCAAAATCGAATCAGCACCAAAGTGTCCCACAAGTAACTTATCTACCAAATATTGTGAAATTTGGTCACTTAATATTTTAGCTAGGGTGGACACATGAACTTTTTTCGGGCCATTTCGTAAAAGCAGGCGGGTTCTTTTTTTACGAATTATACCAAAAACTAATCAGCACCAGGGTCACACCCAAGGGTCTTACCTACCAAATTTTGTGAAATTGGGTCCATTAGTTTTTGAGTTAGAGTGGATACATACATTGCACAGACACACGGACACCAGGACAGACAGGCAGACAAACACACGAAGAGACCTCACGCAAAAAATAGCTTTTCGTATTCTAGAGGTCTCGAAACGTGTAGATCCGTCGAAAACTCAAGTTGCGATTTTCGGCATGATTCCAATACTTTCCCTATACATTACCATGTATTGCAGGGAAAGTAAAAGAAATGTGATGTGGGCAGCACATGACTTTCCCTGCAGAGTCAAATTCATATGTTCCTCATTTCTTTAATAATTCATTAGATTGAGTTTAATTGAACCAAATAACACTAAATTTGCATTTCTAATTCATTTTTTGTTTTTATTTGGTACTTGGGCATTTTTCCAAAAGTGGCATAACTAAATGCGAAAAATCTCAAATATCTCGAGAACGGTTAGTCATAAAGTTATTCTTATTCTTTTCCTCATCAAAAATTACGTATAAAACAAGCATTTAATAGATATATTTGAACATACGTAGCTGTTTTTTAGCTTTAGGCGATTTTTGAGAGCCATTTCGTAAGAAAGGGCAGGTTGTTCTTTTCCGAAAAATACCAAAATCTAATCAGCACCAGAGTATCCCACAAGTAACTTATCTACCAAATTTTGTGAAATTTGGTCAATTAGTATATTAGCTAGAGTGGATACATGACATTTTTGTTGGACTTTTCGTAAAAAAAGGCAGATTGTTCATTTCCGATTAATACAAAAATCTAATCAGTACCAGAGTATTGTACAAGTAACTTATAAACCAAATTTTGTGAAATTTGGTCAATTAGTATTTTAGCTAGAGTGGATGCATGAAATTTTTAAGGGTCATTTCGCAAAAAAGACGGGTTCTGTTTTCACGAATCGTACCAAAAACGAATCAGCACCAGGGTCACACCCAAGTGACTTACCTACCAAATTTTATGAAATTCGGTCCATACGTTTTTGAGTTAGAGTGGATACATACATTGCACAGACACCCGGACACACAGACAGACAGACAGACATATAGACATACACACAGACAGACACATACACAGACGTCACGCTAAAAATAGTTTTTTCCTATTCTAGAGCTCTCGAAACGTGTAGATCCGTCAAATACTCGAGTTGCGATTTTCAACATGATTCCAATACTTTCCCTATACTTTACCATGTATTGCAGGGAAAGTAATAGATTATTTTTATAGTTGATATTTATATTCTTTCAAAGATATTGAATTTCCATCAGAGTCGTTAATTTTCATTGATTTAGCGCCATTGTTATCCATTTGGCGAGTTTACCGTTAATTTAGCACCATTAAAAAAGTCGCCAAGTTAGCGATATTCTACCAAATTTGTCGTCAAAATCTCGCCGAGCGTTATGGAAGGAGAAATAAGTTATTCTTACTGCAGCTAAATGACTATTGACGTTCAAATACAAATGTATTACTCAAAAGATATTTTTCATGAATGGAACGAGCTGGATCCACGAGATTGATGTCATCAAATTTACCGCATGATATTACATATGAAAAGTGAACATGTTTCTCAATAGGAAATATTTTTTTTTATTTCATATGCCTTTTTGATAATTTTTATGAAAAATGTGCAATATCTCGAAAGCGGTTCATGTTAGTGTTCTAAAATTTATGTCAATCGTTTTCTAATGAAGAATTACATAAGAAATATCCATTTGCTTAACTTTATTAGAGATTTTGATTTTTTGAAGATTTTTTCAAAATTTCACTCGAAAATTTAAGAGATTTCAGAACATTCGATTTCGTATAAAAAAAAAGCTTCCAGTGTTTACGGATTGTAATTTTTGTACCAAATTTCGCTCGAATCGGTCCATTCCTTCTTTAGATATCGCTCCACAGACTCACTGACACACACACACACATACTTTCACACACAGACACACACATACATACACATACTTTCACATACACAGACATCAATTCAAAAATATTCAATTCTTGATCAGGGATGCTTGAAAAGTGCTCTCCCATCGAAAACTCGAATTCGAGTTTTCGACCCCATCACAATAATTTCTTTATACATTATTGTATATAAGGAAAGTAAAAATCAACATAACTTTAATTCGCATTTTTATAATGATTATTAATTAATTTGCTGAGAAACTACATAGTTTTTAAAAATAGCGATATCCGCTCTAGAATTTAATTTATATAATGCTTGAGATATGTAGTATTCAGTTACTTTTGGAGCAAATAAATGGCGTAGGATTGATTAATCGATGTACAAAAAGGTAATGGTGAGAAATATGTTCTTAATTTCGTATTGTGATTCAGAAACTTTTGTTAGACACCAAAATAGTTTAAAATGTAGAACATTTATTATAGTTTCAGTTTTATTAGTTTTTGTTCAAGAAATTTTATTGTCACGGAAATAAAAGGATATACATATATTATGGATAATAAAGGTGATTTTATTAATAAATATTTTATTATTTAAATTTAAGTGAATTATTCTGCATATACAGACGTAAGATGAAAAATACTAAGGTATCAAGCAAAGATGAATATTTTAAAAAAGTATAACCAGTGTAAATTAAACTGTAACAATGTAATTATCCCAAATTAATAACCAATGTGGCATAAAACTGTTTTCAATGTACGGTGGATCCTATTCTTCAGTTCCAAACACATCAACAAGCATGGATGCAAAAAGACAAAACGGGCACAAATGGAAGAAACAGAGGAGAAGATATACATCAATCGTGGATTCAACTGAGAAAATCAAGGATAATGCAGATTGGAGAGTAAATACGCCATTCCAATGGAGCCAAAATGTTTGGGTGAATAACGTTTGGTAAAATAAATATCCAGAAATGTTAAATACGTTTCTTCTATTTTTCAGAATCATTGGCTTCGTTTACATGCTTTAAATGTGCTACAAGTTACTCGCTAACTGTTTGTTTATAATTAACTGGCAAACTGATGATAAAAACGCATGTATTGTTGTCATAAAACGTTTTATAAATGTATTCTCAAAATATGAAAATACAGTATATTCCCTGATATTTCAAGTTAAAAATGTATATATTATCGGTTTAAAAAATCTCCAATCATATGATTCAGTTACTCAAACTGTTGGAATCATTATTTGTTTTAATAAATGGTGATATACCGTTTTAATTCCTGAACAGATTTGGTAACTCTACATTTGAAAAGTAATGAATTTATAATTCTGACAGCGGTAATTTCGAAACCAAAATGTGTGAAAATGTGCCAACATTATTCTAAGACAGGTTGTCTTAGACATTTATACGATAACCTTATTTACATACTCAGTGCACAGACGGGGATGCCACGCAGTAGACGCGAAAATAAATTAAAATATTCATGTAAAATAGTTCGCTCCGTTGACCGATTAATTGTTGAACTTTGCAAGTCGCGTCTTGGCGAGATAGGTTTGGATTTCCCAACTGCCATTAGAACCATGCTAAATGTAAATGTCACGGAGTGCTGAAACTAGAATGTTCAAGCTCCAAAACTTTACTAAAATCTTGTTTTATTTTTAAAGTCCATATGAGTTTAAACATATCATCTAAGCAACGGGTTTCCACAACCGATAGGATTGGTGCATATAAGGAAATCGGCTAATAATTATGAATTATGTAATTTCACGACGCAAATAAGTTGCTCTCTTGTGGCGAAGGTAACGTTACGTTAATTATTTCATGAAAGTGTGACAGTAAATAGATGGGAAGTATGTGCACTTCCATGTTCAGATACATCAGTAATTTATTTAATATAACGATATGCCGGATTTTGTTTCATTGTTTAGTCACTAAGGTGAGTGTGTTTGTGTATGAAATCACTCTATAATTGCTTCTCTGAGAAATTCTTTTACAACTGCTACTCTTGAAAAACAGCTGCGTATTAAAATAAATAAGTATTGTAAGCTGTTTCATTTTTGTAATATTTAGGAAAATATATGATGATAAAATTATCATTTGTTTAATGTAACGGCAGGCCCAATTTTATTTTATTGTTTAATCACCGGAGTGAATATGTTTGTATACAAAATTGCTCTAAAATCGTTTCTCTGAGAAATAATTTTACATTTGCAACTCTTGAAAAACAGCGGCGTATTAAAATACATAAGTATTATAAGCTGTTTCCATTTTGGATGTAATATTTAGGAATATATACAATGATAAAATTATAATTTATTTAATGCAACGCCATGCCGGATTTCGTTTTATAGTTTTAGTCGTCAGAGATAATATATTTGTGCAGTAAATTACTCTAACATTTTTACTCTGAGAAATACTTTTACATTTGCAACTCTTGAAAGAGAGTGGCGGAATAAAAAAAGTAAGTATTGTAAGCTGTTCCATTCTGGGTGTAATGTTTAGGGAAATATCATTTAAAAGGAAGGCTTTACAGCCCAAATAAAGGGCATGCAAAATTTTCCAACAAATATGTTGCTAATCTCTTTGTATTAAACTTATTTAAATGATTCAGTGGACTACCTTAAATAATGACGTTTAATATCATACGTTTATTAATAAACAAGGGGATCTTAGAAAATACTGCTATAAAGTATTTACATGATTCCTGTGAAAAAATTCCATTGCGAAATCATCAAATTTTCATTTACATTTTTGTTTTAAATTTTTGATAAAATATTAAGGATATGAATTATTTTAATTGAATGGGCTTGCAGAAAAATTATACGTTTGTTTCAAAATGATAACAAGGCGTAATGGGATAAATTATAAGTATTTCTTTTTATTTTTACTTTCATTACATATATATTAGAATGCATAGGGAAAATATTATGATGGAGTCAAAAATTTAAATTCGAGTTTTTGATGAAAGAGTATGTTTCACTAATCCCTGAACTCTAATCGAATATTTGTAAGAGGAATTCTTGCTGTATTTGTGTGATGAATATGTCTGTTAGTGTGTATGCTAGTTTGTGTATGTTAATGTGTATGTTAGTGTGTGTGTATATTAATGAGTACGTTGGAAAGGGATGTCTGCTTGTATGTGTGTATGGACATTTGTATGTTAGTGTGTGAGTTTGATAATGTGTATGTTAGTGTCAATCACAGCAAAGATCGTCACATGTGTGACAGTGACGTTGTAGTCACGTGACACCTGGGTCACAATGTGACATCTCATTTGTGACTTCTATGCGACGTTAAGTATTAGTAACTTTGTAACTTCATTGTGACTCTATTCTGTGTCATTTCCACAATTTAATTAACACGTAACAATGTAACGAAATTACAAGGACAATTACAATGTGACCTCACAAACAAGTTAATATGCGACGTCACAAACGACCATGAAAATAGCCAAAATGACTTCTCTGTGACCTCAATATGACATTGCCGATAAGTACTGCGACGTCCTGTGACGTCCAAAAGTCACAGTGTGACGTAAATCTTACGTCACTGTAGAAAAAATGCTGTTAGGGGTGTGTGTCATTGAATTTGTGCAAGTGACATCTCACGAACGAGCGATTCGTAAAAAATTGTTACAGGTATAACAATCAGTAAATACTGGAACCCTATTGATTTTAAACTCGGAGTTTTGATGCTCTTCACTTGTACTGATTAGTTAACTAGTAATTGCTGTATAAGAGGTCTTGGTGTACTTGGGAGGCCTGTTTGTGATTGCATATCCACGCTTATCAACTTTGTCATAACTGAAAACATGATTTCGTTGAAGATTGTATTCGTTAAAAATGTAGAATTTAATTTGAACACTAACTCCAGCCTGTCTAACTTATATATCGATAAATGCAAATATGTAGCGCTTTTAACGCCCGCATTGTATATCTTCTGTAGGCTAGATGACAAAATATTCGACAAAATGTCAGAATCCGTGGGCAAGTTTCGATACAATAAGTTATTAGACAGCAGTAGTTTGTTTTGATGTTGGATAAATTTATCTTGTATGAAAATCGACGTATGAAAATCTAGGAAATACGAACTTCTGACATAACAAGTCACAAATATAAAATGCTATGACAAAATGATAAATACTTAAATAAATAATAAATTAAAATATAGTAGAATGCTTATTTAAAACATACATCTGATTTTTAAACATAAATTTGAATATAGTGTAAACAATTAATATATATGAATAAAAACTTAAAAAACTCTACCTATAAATTGGATTTTCATCATTAAAATATTTTTACGTTATAAAAAAGTCCATTAACTTAAAAGGACAGCTGAAGAATAATTTTTATTTTATGCTAAAGAATTTTACTTTGTAGTTTAAGACATTTCATCTAACGAGTTTTTATTTTTTTATATTTTATTTTTGTGAGTGAAGTCTGGCGTCCAATATGTAAGAATATTCATAAACTCATAACTTCCACGAGTGACGCGTTATATTTTACTTAAAGCGTACTTCACTTACTGACTTCCCATTAAATTTTTACTCACCGCTAAAATCAGTGCTATAGTTATCTTACCACAGAAATAAAGGCAATATAATTATTTTTATCCTTTGTGGAAGAAGATTTAAAATATGCAAGGAAATGTTTGCATATATTTTTTTGTTGGGTTTCAAGCAGAAGTTGAGTTTCTGTAGAATATTCTTTGAACTTCAACAATCTATATTTCTAGACGCTACTAATAAAATTTTTAGATTTTTTAAATTTTGTGGGAGCAATATTTTGCTTAATAAATATTCACCCTTTTAAGTGTGTAGAATTAATGATTTTCAACAACATCAATTCTGAACAGTAAATAAAAATTAGATTAGTGAAAATTTTTATTCTTTCGTTACAAAAAAATATTTGATTTTTTTTATTTCACGATTTGAATGAAGTATAAAATAAAAAATTGCAATTTTTTAATGAAACAGTTTTGCTGATAGCATTGTTTAAATTATTTATGAACGAAAAAAAGATTTATAATTATTCAGTTGGAAAATGGAATATATAGCGTTTCTAAGGAAGTCCACAAAAAACCCTCAATTTTGTGTAAGGAAAGCTTCATGAGTGTGGGCGTTAGGCCTCTCTGTATATTTAAAACACAAGCCGTATTATTTGTAGACCAACTTTTGAAAATCTATGGAACCAATTATTTTGTTTTTTGGTTGAAATTTGATGCTTTCCAGATTAACAGAAAATATAGAATCCTCCCTCCCAAACCACCTGATTTTTAAATAAAGTGGTAAAGATATTCGCTGAATTATTTTGTTCTCATGTATTGCATTCTCGAAATGTGTGGCATAGTCGATATGGCGTGTACTATAAAACATCAGGTCACCGGTTCTGAGCTCGGAGGAAAATAATTTTGGGGAAAGGATTCAACATTGTGCTCACCTATCATCTACATTACAACATAAGCAATATCTCAGGATCCAACAATTTCCATTTTATTGCGTTTCATTTAACATCTGATACTTTCTGAATCAGTAAATAATCAATAAAATATAATTTACCGAAGCGTATGGTCAGGAACAATTTTAACCTTTTCGCGGTACGACACGATGTTGATTTCTACTATCTGAAATTCTGTTTCAAACAGTCATTTTGAATAAGGCTGAGAAAAGGAACGGTGTTCTCTATTTCAATTCACATATAGTGGGCATTTTGAGTAATCTTGAACCGAAAGATTGCAACTCCAATTTATTTTTGTTCTAAGACCAAGCACTTTTGTTTGGATCATGTGTGCTGCGATTTCCGTAAATACAATGCAAACTCACGTGATCCTCCAAGAAGAAGTTATACTTCCTCGACGGGTACGGTCAAAAACAATTCCGAAGAATTCACAGTATTATATTTTGTCATTGGCGTTTAAAGTCTACATACTTTCTATAATGGTTCATTCAAAAGAATGAATACCGGGAAAAAAGGGTTTTCACCATCAACATTTCCAGACAGTAGGTCTTTTGGGTAATTCAGAACTCCAAAAGTTTGAAATTACAATGTATTTTAATTCTAAGGAAAAGCACTTTAGATTGAATCAGGTTTGCTGTGATTTCCGTGAATGTAACGTAAATACTTTTGATCCTCTAAGTTTTCTCGTGTTCAAGGAACGGTATGCTCAAAATTTTAACATACAATTTTGAAGACTGTAAAGAACCTTACTGCTCGGATCGGAAATCGAACTACGGATATTCGTACTGACCAGCTGATGTTCTACAGCTACTGGGACAGAATTGTCAAAGTAGACCCTTATCGTCACTCTGACAATTCTGACAATTCTCAGTAGGTTCTGATTCTCCATTCAGATTAACGTGCAATCTGACTGATCACATCCTGAAATGTATATATCAGGTTAGCCTCATGCTGCTATTTTTATCCTCCAGGTTAGCTTCCTACGTGGTCGTTCTCCTCCGGATTTGAAAGCGTTCCTGAATATCTCAGATACCACTGATTCCCTGTTAGCCGCACTAATATGACTTTCAAAACTCCAAAATATATGTACTAAACTGCAGAATTGATTTGCTTAGGCGCTATTGGGCAGAAACTTGCTGCTCCAACCGGGGATCAAACCACTATTCTTCATACTGACCAACCGATGCTCTACATTTAAGCTACTGGGATAGATTTACTAGCTCTTATTTTCGAAGTGGACTCTGCATAATTATATAAAATATGATGTCGCTTGGTTTAAATACTACGAAATTCAATAATTCGATTTAAAAGAAAATTACTCGTTCATAAATTTTAATACCCTGGTATGGTATTTTTCCGCAGTAGAGACGCACGGTGTAATTTATGGTGCTACAGCTGCTTGGTATTGCAGTTAATGCAGGCCGCTTCTATCACTTGCTGTTTTGCATAATTTGCGTGTATATTTGAAAATGTTTTGCTATCCCAATTCTCTATTATCACTTTGAAATTTAATCACTATGATGCACAGGTGAACTTTTGTATTGTTTAAAATTTTCTTAAACTGCTACCGTTGTCGGCGGAAGGAAATTCTTCATAAGTTCTTCGTGAACTTCTAAATTTCTTCGTTTTTAGCTCGAGCTCTAGAAAGTGCGTCAAGCTGAGCAAAACAGCAGTTTTTCCAAACATAAAGTGTTTTGTGGGGACTGTGTTGAAGACCCAGAAGTCTCACTTGTCCGGGGACATGACCAACTGTTTGGACGCCCGGTGTGGGGACGGTGTGAGTACTGTGTGAAAAGAAATTAGTAGATGGATTTCAGTTTTCTAGGTTCTCTCAACCTAATACATACAAAACGTTTAGTGTTTTCACAAAACGTCATTGGTGCTTTCACACAAGATAAGGTATAACACATACACTCCAACCTCATAGAAATAATTTCAATTAAATAGACTGTGCGAATTCTGCTTAAAATTGCGCAACCGGAGACTTAGTAGGTTTGAAACTCAATTCCAGACAAAACGAACCAAAGTTCGTAAATTTCTAGATTTATATGGAATATTTAAACTAAATGTTCATTGGCCAGTAGTTTTAGTAAGGACAAATTTTGGAAAAAGTAATTATGAATAGATGCCAGAAAATTAAAGTTAAAAATATAGGAATAGCACTCTTTATAGCTGAAGCTGGCAAAACGAACAAAGTTATTGTTTAAAGTTTTAAGCGTGGAGCAAACGTTGCCGACTCTATTAAAATATTGTTGAAACGAATTTGTAAGGATTCAAAAATTAAAACAGTGGGTTATGTGAGACCATTCTGTAACATTTTGGTATGTTTGGAAAGGGACGCAGAAAAGAGGCGCCACGTTTAACAGTATTGGCCCGAAGAAGTTTACAACTCACAAATCCTTGACATCGCAATTCCGATAGCGACTTAAGCTAGGCATATCCTTTTTTTCTTTCCAGACCGCGAGATTTATCAAAAAACGAGAGTTAAGTTTCCCTGTGTGTGGTGGTGAGAGCAGCGAAACATTTCCCTTCATTTTGCTTGATATTTGGATGGTCTGAGGGGGGCCTTGCGGTTGAAGGGTTGTATGTTTAATAACCGTTTGGCACAGATTTATTTTCCTTTGGTGTCTTTTCTTCTTTCAGAATTCTTTGGCGTCTTTTTTCGTCAGGGTTAAAAAAAATACTCATTTAGCTAAAATAGTTTTGCTTCTGTATTCTGCTGCGAAAATATGTAAAGTCCTTAAATAATTGTAGTAGAGTGAAATTTTGCACACTTGTGGTATCGTGGACATAACCGAATTGACCCCTCCCTCAATTTCCGAATGAAATTTAAAAAAAATACTTATAATTTTGTGAGGTATTGATTAAGATGATACAGATATTGATTAAGATGATACAGCTATTGATTAAGATGATACAGCTATTGATTAAGATGATACAGCTATTGATTAAGATGATACAGCTATTGATTAAGATGATTCAGCTATTGATTAAGATGATCATAAGGTAAGTCAGTATCCTCTATTAGTAAATTTAGCTTTCCATCTACCAAATAATGATAGAATTTGATGTACTTCAAAGCACTGCCATCGACAATTCTTCCATTGCAACCTATGTCAACCATAATAAATTCATAATTGGCATTTGCAATGGTCATCATAACTACGCTGTGAAAACTTTTGTTGTTCCAGTAAAATGATCCGCTTCCTGTCTGTTTGATGATTTTGATATGTCTGCCGTCCATAGTCCCTAAGCAGTGTGGAAAGTTCAATTTCTCTTCAAAATCTTTTGCAGTCTGGATCCAATCATTCTCACATCTTGAGAACTGCAATAAATATTTTAAATACTGATTTTAGATGTATATATATAATCAATATTTTGCTTCATATTGCAATAATATATTTTATATTTTAATAATACATTTTAAATATGTTTGGGCAGCCGGGATAGTACCATCCAATTCAGATTAAAACCCCGTAAGGACGACATACATATGGACCGTACCTTCTACCAACCCCTCGGAAGGACTTAGGGATCCACATATTTAACGTGCCCGTACTCCTTAGACAGTTTGGACAGAACCGGGAATCGAACTCGTTCACCCGAGTGAACTAACTGTTTTTATCTATGTGCAGTTTCTGTACTTAATAATCTTTAATTAAAAAATTACTTATAATCTTACGAGCCATCGATTAAGATGAAAAATAAGTTAAAAAGGAATGTATATTATTTCAATGCGAACTTATTTAATACAATTATCATTATTTTTCTAGGGGTGGGGACATTATTTTTTATAAAACTTTTTCGTAAATCATGCATTAGCTATCGAATTATGAAAGTTGACTTTTTCATGACACTCTTCAATAATTGCATTCCATTCGGTCATATATGTCCTCCATTCGGTCATATATACCTCCTTTACCAGATCCTGCCTATGTTTATGAACTGAACATATATTAAGAATTCAGTGGCTTGGACAAGGAGGTTGACGACTACCTCCCTTATTGGCTGAACAATTATATTACTTCTCCATGCTCAATATTGGAAAACGAAATGTAAATCCCAGTAGGTCGTTCGACTCCATTATATTCTAAAACCAGTGTGATTGCCTACACCAGCCCAACAGGTGTCTACTACGTGCATAATAGCACTCCATTTATTTCCTGTACTTTAATAAAATGTCCATATGTTATACTGGGATTCAATTTTTGGATAAAATCAAAAATGTTAGTCAACAAAGTGATATTTTTTATAGTGTGGATTAAACATAAATTTAGACGAGGGCATAAGGATGAACATAGAAATCATGAAGAGAACAAAAGAGCATATAACATCTTTTATTTTCTATACACTTGAAATCTGTCTACTTATTACAAAAGCATAATCAGAACATTGAGCAATGACCTAACTTCTGGTAGTTGGACTGAAGTGATGCAATCCATTTTTCTTCACTGAAAACTAGCTACAATTTAATAAAAAGCAAGGAATGTCAAATTTTTCTTTCTGTAGTCATAGTTTAAAACAAATTTGGCCAGAGATTGAGAGGGAGGGCACACAGGTCCAACAATGGCCCTACACTGCCCTCCCCCCCCCCCTAAAAAAAGACGCCGCTGAGGAAGTTATTTAGATCGGAAGTTTTACTTCAATATGAAATCTGAAGAAATAGTATAAAGGGTGTGCTTTGACTATAAAAAATATGAATTTATTTCTAGTAGCTTAATAGAGTATCGATTAACAAGTTAACAGATCCGTGGTTTGAATCCCGGCTGAGTACAGTTATTACTCTCGATGTTTACATCCGGCCACTCAACCAGCTGCATATACCCTAGGGTGAGTCCAATTCCTTGGGTCTTTTACTCGATGTTTACATATTTATAACATATAGTGCACCCGGTTATAACAGATTTATAAATCAGACTTCCTTAATTTATTTTTCCTCATCCAAATTTCATTGTTAACGATTATTCACTCTTTAGAATGTTTATGTTAAAATCTCTGCAATTCTTATGTTACGAATCTCTGCAAAATAACTAAATCTGAAACTTTCATGAAGGTAAGTAATATACATTTAAATTGAAATTACATGTATATCTAGCTGAAAAATAAAAATATATAAAAATAACCGAAAAAGAATTAATGTTAAGAATATTATTTGTCAGCTAGATATACATGTAATTTCAATTTAAATGTATATTACTTACCTTCATGAAATCTTTTCGAAAAACCTGGATAATTGCTGATGAAATCTCTGGAATAAATATTCCTAGTGCCTGTGGAGAAATGCACGATGCGAACTTCAAATCTTCATAAGAGCATCCTGTTGAGAGAAAATGCAACGTAGCCACAGGTCTCTCATGCGGAGATATCGCTTGCCGTAATACTGCATTGTTTTTTACAATTAAAGGCTTGACAGCAGACAACAGTTTTCTATATGTGTCCACATTCATTCCGACAAAATTTAAAAAATCAGTGGGGAAATTCTCCAATTCCCTCATCAAGATGATATGAGAAATGTTTTATTTTTTTAATAACCAGCCCTTCACCCATTTTGTTCTTTTACGAGGCGGATCGTCTTCGAGTGCAATGGCAAAGGCAATTTCACCATCAAGGGACATTTTGCAAATAAATGACTGTCACATATGAGTGCGATCAAAACTCACGACAGAAAGCGACAACCAAAGTTATTATTTATCACTCTTTGGCGATAACCCGCCAAATCAGCACACTTTCACTCTGTCACTTTCGTAGACTTTTCAAGATTGATGACTTCGGGAGTCTACGGAGGACAACATACCCCTGTGGTTCCCGTATCGTCTAGACATATAACTCATCTCTTTATTTATCCAGTGTATGGGGAGCTTTAGGCTTAAACAGGGTCTCCAGACAAGACTTACACAATTTTCATTAGCTCCATAGGAGTCCACCAGGAGGTCTTCCACCTACAAAGAATTGAATATGCCTATGGAAGTCGGAGAGAGCGTGTTTCCCCGAAAGTAAAAAAAAAATATGCTTTTGCCTTGAAAGAAATAAGATGAAATATGTACACTGAGAATCGAAATTAGTTATTAAGAGAGAACGGAAGTGAGGTTCAGTGCTGTTGAGAAATTAGACGAAGTCAGTACTGCCAGATATAAGAGAAGGCACAAAACTGTAAGTATGAAGTTGACTTGAATAGTGCTGAGATAAAAAAAATAACTTAGTTAGAATATAGTGGTGACAACGATAATGTGTATGGCAGTGTGTCAGATCTCAGAGACAAACAAGTGCAAGAATACCGAATCAAATAATCTGTGGATTTTATTTGACGACGGTCGAGCCCTTTTACTCCAAAATGTTTTCGATTTAAACGATTTTTCGATCAAATGTTTTCGATTCAAATGTTTTCGATTCAAATGTTTTCGATTCAAAGGTTTCACATTCAAACTTCCGTCGTAAAATCTACCTGGCACGTCGTAAAAATAACAATTATTTTCAAAGTAATCTCTATTTATATTCATGCTTCATAAACATTCATTTTAAAGTTTATTTATTGAATGGTTAATGTGTTTATTTTTAGATACGGTAAATGAGCTTGCACTTATGTATAAAATTGGTGGGTTATCACAGACACAGTATATCCACGATATTTAATTAACTTTATGCCACAGGTTCACAATATACAGAAATTTATAATAATGTAGAAATAATTAACCAATTTGAGGAAATTATTAAAATTGTCAAAGTTGAAATTTTACAGAATGAGGACACAATCTACATTCAAGAGCGACACTATCCCTTTCCATCGGAGAACTGGGGCGACCAAAAAGTAAGCTAACAGTAACCTAAGCTTTTATGTTAATTATTATTTAACGACAAAACTTTATTGCAAAGGAACTTAATATAGTCAATGTAGGGCAATAAAGTACAAATTACAGTATACATACTTTACAGTATACATACTTTTATTCAATAAATATATACAAACTTAAATTTACAACGCATTCAACTATTTCATTGAAGACGAACGAAATTTATAACATTAATAATTTATTGTTTCAAAAGTTTTAATTTAACGGCAGCGTTCAAAGCTGAATCCATATTTGGAACGTTAATGCATAACTAAGAAGATACAAATGATTCCATTTTAAATCAAAGCCACCCAATTCGACGTTAACTATCATATATGTTTATAGATATTAAATAAATGATTCGTAAATTCCGTATTTGGTTCGTACATTTCCATTCATAGATGCAGTTCGAAAAATGCAGTATGTATGTTTAAACCGTATTCAATTTTAAGAGTAGTAGTTATTATCTCTACTTAGTAGTAAAGTAATACCCTAAAGGTAATCTGTATCTTTATGACAACACACTATTATCATCAAATAATTAAGTGTTTCAGTCGTTAAGTCGTACAGGAAAGTTTCCACAGCCGGAAACCAATTTTTTCTATCAAACGTAAAACATCGTTAGAAAGAAAAATTTGCGCAACTTAATTTTTATTTGCATAAGCGAAAGGTTTTATTGTTAGATTTGTTAATACGGTAATAAAGTTTCTTCCGTCAGTACAGAATAGGATAGAAAAAAAAATTAGTTTGTTCGATAAAGTTTATTTGAAATGTTTTGTAACATGATTGTTATGAAACTGATAAGATGGTAAAACCAATATTAAATTATTCTAAATGAGGAATGGAAATGACTTCATGGAATATGATTATGACTTACGATGGGTGTTTAAAGATAAGATTATTTATTTAAGAAAGATGGCACAAACCTTGAAGTTTTTGTATTTAATATTTTGTTAAATAATTTTTTTTTTGCGGAGCATAATCATGATTCACTGCAATTCTAAGATGTTTTCATTTTTTTTTCAAACTTCTCTGAAAATAAATGTATTCATTGTAAAAGGTTTATAAAATAAAACTGGCCCAGAGAAGTCGTCTAATGATCTCCTTGCTGTTTAGATTACGTTTTCACGAAATTCTGAAAAAACTGTTCCGGGCCAGTTTTATTCTGTCAACCCTATATTTATATATACAGGGTTGCCAAAATAAAACTGTCTCGGGGAAGTTTTTTAAGAAATTTCGTGAAAACGTAATCTTAACAGCAAGGAGATCATTAGAAGACTTTTACGGGCCAGTTTTATTTTATCAACCCTGTACTAGTGATCCATTTGTCATTCGTCATTGTCTGCTCCAGCAATTCGTCGGCGTCTGCTACACCGTGGACTGCGTGCCAGAATTTTTTTTGTACAGGAGTCCCCTGACGTAAAACCATCGTCACCTGCGGCTACAATGAGCTCATCAACATAGACATTGGAGTGCCGAATGGCAACAAGTCGTCTTTTCCAATGAATCTCCCTTGAATTTGAGGTACAGTAATGACCGCATCCACATTAGACGCTATAGCGATGAGCGCCACTTTTCGGAGTGCGTTATGCAACATCATACTACAGAACGCCAAGTGTGATGGTCTGGGGCGCTATTGGGTATCCAGAACGATCTTAGCTGCTAAGAATTGTAGGTAATCTCAACAGAAACTGGTACATCAGAGATGTTCTAGAGCCCGAAGTCGTATCTTTCCTTCAATGCATCCCTGGTGCCGTATTTCAACATGACAATGCCCGTCCACATGTTGCTAGAAATGTTCAATACTTATTTTCAGCACAACAGATACGGCTTCTTCCTTGGCCTGCTTATTCACCAGATATGTCGCCTATTGAACATGTCTCGTATTTCGTTGGTCGGCGTTTCGTGACGCTGTTCTCGTGGCTAATACGGCAGAACTTAGATAGATAGGTTCGGATAGGAGCAATCTGGAATGCTCTTCCTCAAATGCAAATTCAAAATAGGTTTGATTCGATACCACGTCATGTAGAAGCACTTATTGCAACGCTTTGTTGTTTCACTAAATACTAATTTTCGACATGTTTTTTGCTTTGTAAATTTTCATCGTTTACTTATATCAATACATGCCATTTGGGGAATTAATTCTATTCAATTCGGATGATTCATCCATGGTGTTGCAATTTGTATATATATATAGTGAAATAGTTATACTCACATTATTATATCGAGTTATAAATCTTGTGCAAAAATTTCTTGAGTGTATTATAGCAAAAATCGAAAAATATCTATATATTTTTAGGATCATAAAAATAATATTAAGTAATATTAACTAAATGTTTGTTTCATGCACTCTTGTTGACTTAAAATCTCATTTTGCTAAGATGAACTGTTCACAAGATATATTTCCTTCGTGTGACGAGACATTCAAACGATGTTGGAATTATTTTGAACATGATCGTCTTCGAATACGGTATACGTAGGTATACGTATATCAGAAGGACATCAAATGGTATAATTTGGATTTTTAAAATGATTTCTATTATTTCAGTAAAGTCAAGCCATTCAATTCTAGTGGGCTAATTCAATTATAACATCAAAACCGGTGCTTATTTTGAAATGTATTAGTTTTAAAATACCCAATAGAAAAATAAAGCATATAAATAGAAAAGTAAAAATAATTATGATTGAAATATATCAATTTCGTTTCTTTAAAATTCCTTAGCAAATTACGAATATCCAAGTTATATAAGCTAATTAAATATGTTTAATTAAAAATAATAGTTTTTACATAGAGTCATTGTTTTACTTTCTGAAAACGTTTTAAATTAAACTGTTTTGAATGTGAAAAATGCTTTATTACCAATTGTTTCATTTAGCACGAGAAGTGCATGATGGTATAAATGAACATTTGATATTAAAATGTCATATTTCTAAATTGCTTATTCTTTCCATTCTAGTGTTAAATAACACTATGACAGAAAAATGCTACATTTAAATGAAATTAATTATTTTTAAAAAATTTATAAATAACAAAAAACCACATTTGGAAATACACGAGTGTAAAATCTTTGAATAAATTCTACTTTTTAAATTTTAATATTTAAATAGCTATACAAGCATTCTAAACCATGCTTTTATGGCAATACTTTCATTAACTTAAAAGTTGCAGTTAAAGAACAAATCTCGTCTCATGTTTAAACATTTTCTTTTAATTGTAGAGCACTAAGTGTTTCTTTCTCACCTCAGAATTTAAGAATATTCATAAATTCATTACTTCGGAGAGTGACGTGTCTTACATTTTTTTAACCTTATGGTACTTTTATATACATTTTTCTTACCAGTGAATCCAGTTTGAAATAACAATTGTTTTACCGCTGGAGTGTAGGTAATGTAATTATTTTTATCCTTTGTGAAACATGATTTAAAATATGCCAAGGAAATTTTGCATCTATTTTTTTTTCTCTTAAGATACGAAAAGTTGGGTTTCAGTAGCATATTCTTGCACTTCATTAATCTATATTCTTAGAAGTAACGTAACAAAGTTTGCAGAAATTTTGCATATTTGTGCATAACATTCTGTTTCATAAATATATATTTTGTGGGTGCAGAGGTTTAATGATATTTTTAATTAGCAATCCAGAACAACAAAAACATGTATCGGTGAATAATTTATTTTTTACTTATCGTCTTTAAAAATGAATGTTTTTTCTACGGAAGTGAATAAGGCAAAAACAACTGAAGTGAAGTGAATATAGTAGAAACAAATAATATTTAATATTTTGTAAGGAAATAGTTTTCCCGATAGAATTATCTTAAATATTCATAACCAAAATTAATGTTTAAATTTACTCTGTGTTAAATATATATATATATATATATATATATATATATATATATATATATATATATATATATATATATATATATATATATATATATATATATATGAATAAAAGTTTAAAAATCCAATGAAAGAATAGAGAGAAGTTTGAACTCAAAAATCCCCAACATTACAAAATGCCTTACAAATAAAATTATCAAACAGAGAATCATCAATCAAGTGGAAAATAAAAATGCAAACCTCTAGTCATCAAGCTAAAGACAAAAAAAACCCATCAATGGAAAGGAATCGATAAAATAATATCAAATAAAATCCAAGCATGAAAGCTTTACACGTGGACAAGCCCTAGGCCTAATAATGAATTTTTCACTTCGATGAAACTCTTTATCAAGTCCAAGTATTTTTAAAAATGAACACAAAATGCATGTTTCTGATATCAGTGATAGGCCATATCTATAAACACTGAAAACTTGGACAATATGCATAAAGATTGAAAAATAATAGGAAGCAAGAATACCTGAAAAAACACTGCATACGTCTGATCCATTGGAGCTTTGAATAAAGAGACCAATGCTGCCAATCTCTAAAAATAAAAAATTGAGAACTGCTGTTGTCAATCGTGAGTAATACGAATAGACTAAAAAATGTGATATTCAACTGCAAAAACATGTAAATACATGGTAATGCTAATTCAAGAGAAAGTGGATGTTTGGCAAAAATAAGATACTAAGGAGAGAGTTTATGTATAATCTACTAATCCAAACTTTTTAACTATACTATGTAATAAATAAGCTGGATATTTATATAAATTGCTAGTAATTTTAAGTTTATTAATATGCATAGCATGGAATTTTTTATCAGATAATCTATAAATTCTAAAAAGCTGATTAAGTATAATATTTCTAAACAATTGAATCGAGTTACAGGAATTAAAATTTAATCTTTTATTAATGTTGAAGTTAAAATAGTCTTTTCTATCATATAAATTAGAAACTATCCTATTAGTAAGTTCAATAATAAGATTTAAGTACAAAAAATTTATGTTATAACTAATAGGGGCTTCATTAGGAATTAGTTCCAAATTATCCGGATAGGAATCTACATCTAATGACACAGTTGTCTGTAAAGACCAAACAAATCAGATCATCAACATATCTGTAAATTTTATAATCTGTTGAAATAAAAAATTTTTTATAATGATGAAATTATAAATTAGCAAATATACTGCTACTATAGCCACATTGTGGAACCCCTGAGACTTGTAAGTATAATTTATTACCTTGAAATATATAATTATTGAAAAGAACAAAATAAAGAAGTTTAGGAAATTT
The DNA here is from genome assembly GCA_951213105.1 of Amaurobius ferox. NCBI lineage: Eukaryota > Metazoa > Arthropoda > Arachnida > Araneae > Amaurobiidae > Amaurobius > Amaurobius ferox. The sequence continues at coordinate 131,809,751 of OX578148.1, forward strand.
GGTAAATATAGTATGAGTAGTATGATAAGTAGTATAAGCATTATATAGAGCTAAAATTACTACATGAAGATCAGAAATTTAATATTATTAAAAATATCTTTAAAATCAATAGTTTGAAATCCAATTAGTTTGCCAAGTGATGTCAATTTATTCTTTAATTATTTACTATTATTTATACTAAGGCAGTTATTGCTAGAAAAACCTAAACTATCATTTATTACATTTAAATAACTTAGAAGTAATTTACTCGTTGTAGTAGAGTAAGTACTATGACCACTAGTTACTCTTCAAAATGTAGTAGGATTTTATGAAATTTAGATGTTAGCACTATATATGGAAATTTAAGAAATTAATAATTAATATTTAACTCACTATACATATTGATAATTTTCAGTTTAATACTATTAATGGAGTGTGAATCAAGTTTGAACAGACTATTGTTCTTTAATCTAACAGAAATTGTATATAGAATTTTTTACAGATTATAGCGTAATTCTTGGAATTCATATATATATATATATATATATATATATATATATATATACGTCAAGTAAACTAGTTGTTGTTTTGTAGTAAATTGCTTGTGTTTTCATACATTGCTGTTTAACCCCATGTTGAGCAGGAACACCTTGCAAATAATTGATAAATATGAAGCTGTTTAAGCATTGTTCTGTTACGTTTCTTAAAAAGTGTAAAACAACATATAATTTTATCGGAATGTGCAGGGGGTCCAATTTACCACAAATGAAACAGAAAGAAAAACTGAAAGAAGTATGCAAAATCGGATTTGATAAAAACTGAAACAAGCGATTTAGAGATTTTGTGTAATAATTTTCTGAGAATGTACCTTCAATTGGTTTAAAAATTTGAGCAACGAATATTCTATATTATTCTACATCTTAGCGTCGCATTTGCAAAGTCAATGGATTTAAATTACTTACCAAACGAAGCCTACAGAAGAACAAGAACTGAATTTTTTAAGAGGCAATTTAGTCAATACCTATATTTAAATTTAAGCGGAAATTAGAAAAAATCAAAATAGTCACTAGTTCGATAATTCCAAAACCAGCATTAACCCACGTGTACTAAGTCACTCGAAACGGAAAATCGGAAAAGCATCGGTACACCTCAACAGGACTAACGAACAGGGTTAATGGCATGTAGTAGCACACCGCTTATGACCAACACATTGACGCATTGCAACTACAACATATGAACAAGCACGATAGCTGTCAATAGGGATACATAGCACACCTCTTATAATCAGCATATTGACACACTGAAACTACAGCATGCGAACAGTTAGGTTAGCGGACAATGGACAGATTACGTCAGTGAGCATTGCTTCCTGCAATTTCGAGTGATACCCATTGGCAGACCGTTTATAAGAACCGTTTATACTGTATTTCCTTCACGGGTCATGACCGAAATGAATTCTCCGTATTTCGTCGTAGCATAAGCAGCGACTCTCGTCTTTTGGTTGGATGGCTAGTTCGTACGTCCAATCATCATTTAGCGAGTCCGCAGCATTGCATTAACAAGAAATTGACTCCTTCTAGCTGCACAGGTTCAAGACGGATTATGACGGGACTGTTACACTGCACATTTTATTTACTGAACTTTTCGTCACTACTTTTATAAACCACAATCATGATGAAGTCGTAAAGGACAACCCCTCGATGCTCAGTAGTGCATGTTTCTTGACGTTGTATGGGACATGTCTTACCAGTTTGGTAAACAAGTAGCATGGATTGTCCTTCTTCGGTACCATCACGTATCTACAAATGCCCATAACAAGACTTAATTTTGAGCTCCATCCAAAGGGCTGGAATCAATGGCAGAAGAAATCATCAAAGTCAATGAGCAGAGGGGGACACACAGAGTACACATGCAATAGTATGTGAGAAGATGAATTAACTCACTTACATTTGACATTGCATGATTTACATTGAAAATAACATGGCTACCCGATACGGTTGGTGTTGCAGAGAAAGCTGCTGCGATCAATTTTCGAAGTATTGGAATGATTAAATTTGAAAAAGATGCTGCTATGACTTGCAGTAATTGTTATGCCTTTTTAATTTAATAAGTAAATGTTTGCACCTGTTGTGTAAAACGCCGTATCGTTAATCTGTGAGAGCAAATGCTTCTAGAAAAATGCTGTGTCAGTAGGACATACGACTGAAGAAAAAATCCAGGCTCGGCAAAATGCAGCATATGATGACCACATAACAATTTGCACCAATTACGTAAGGAAATAGTTTGCAGGGTGACCTTTAATCTGTAGTTAAAGGAATAAATTAGCAATATTCGGTAATTCTATCACGAAAGAACCAGCTCTAGTTAAAATACTTACGAGTAAAGATTATGCACATAACTGATAAATTTTATGAATAATTATTTAAATGTTAAAGTATGAATACTACTAATAATGAAATTTAAGTTGGAGCAAGTTAAAAGTGTTAAGTTGGAGCAAGTAAAAGGTATTTTCTCTGTCTCCCAAGATAAGGATTTAATAAATGTCCATTTATGTCAAATAAGCATTTGCTTTTCAGGAACACCAGGCAGCACAATTAACTATAGTGGGTTATCCCTTCAGCATTGTATAGAACGATTAGCGGTCAATTCTAATCTACCAATAAAGCAGAAATATCAAATTTTTATTTTTATCTGCCACACATTTACACCATGATCGCATTCGCAAAGTGCCGTTAGTATTAATTCTTAGTAACACAGTAGTGCACTAAAGACTAACCTACATCTTCATAAAAACATACCTTTATCATCGTCTTAATTGGAATGTTCAGTCATTTGGTCTACAGATTCAAGCTGGAAACAATTTTATCCACCAAAAATAAAACGTCTTTAAAAGAAAAAGATCGTTGACTTAACTTTTATTTGTATAAGCGAGAGGTTCTATCGGTATATTCGTTAATACTCAATTAAATTATCTTATGACGGTAAGCGAATGAAAAGAAAAGTAGTTTCTCAGTTACACAAACATACTTTAAATGTTTTGTAACGGCGATATTTTTGAGAAAATGGTAAGACGGGAAAAATCAATATTAATTATTCCAGTTAAAGAAATAAGAATGGTTGGATGAAATGTGATTATAACTTCTGAAAATAGTTTAAGGCAAAGAATAATTTGTTTGTTCAGAGGAAATTTTTATATTTCATAGTTTGCAAAATAACATACATGATCACGGAAACTTATCGTGTTTTGCTATAATTCTTATGCACGAAGATTTTAGAAATGTCTTGTCTGTGCTTTGAAAATCCAAAAAATAACAAACACTTACGAACATGGTATATTTTGTATGTAGACAACGAGTCTAGATTTTTTATAAACTGTTTTAAGCTTTGAAAACACATTGATTTTCATTGATTTTTGCCTGTTTTTTTTTCGGGAGGGGGGGTTCTTGTTTCGTCTGGTTTATTTAGATTAGTCTGTCTGTTTGATTGTTTGTGTAAAATATTGAAATCAATGTTTGCTCCACTTTTACCAAACCGAATTTTTTTTTATATTTTACACACATGTGTAGTTATGTTGACAATGCAATATATCATAAACTTTTTATTAGCCCTCCTATCCTGATTCCCCCCCCCCCAGATCATACCCGAAACTGCCCGAAAAACTACAATGTCGTAAGACTAAACAAGAGTCCAAAATGCAATTTCGCTTATACACACACACATACACACACACACACACACACACACACACACGCATATATGTGTATATATATATATATATATAACACATTTGAAAAAATCAAATTGTTAAAATAATTTAAACTTAATATACTAAGCATGTATCTCAAGTTAGTCTCATAGTACAATAGTAAAAAAGTGTACATTAAAATTACATCTATTTATTGTGGTAATTGCAGCATAACAATAAATTGGAATTAATAAGTGAATTAAAAAAATTAAATTAGAACTAGAACATATATAGTATAGCACCAAACACCCATACAAAATTATTCAATTTATTACTTGATAAAAATCAAGGGAATGCAGGTCATCAAAACAGAAAACTAAAAACAAAAACAAAAAAATAAACAAAAAACTATCTCTAATATTGAATTAAAACTAATTAAATGAATGTAATATATAACAATGGATAGAAGGCAATGAATTCGTAAATTCATCAGGATATGTTTACAAGACTTTATCTTTTAATTGTAATTTTCATTGAATAACTTTGTTCGTTGGAAGGCCATTCTACACCTATAATTACTGTAAAAATTAAGGATATTAGAGAATATCAGAGATATTCCTAAAAATAAAATAGTCCTACTTACACGTGCAAAGATGGATAGCTACCATACTTTTGCCACTCATAGAGTGAAAAGACCATGTTACCAATCATAAAGAATAAAATTAAATAAAAACCAGTGTAGCCAATTTTGAAAATAAGAAATAGGTATTTCCAAGCAAAAGTAAAAGCAGGAAAAACACTAGATATACAACATTTAAAATGCAACAAAAGCCTGTAGAAAGTCTATTAAAATAAACAAAAGCCTATTAAATTTTCTACACAGGCCTGCGATAGAAAAGTTGTCTATGAAGAAATAATTGATTCTTATAGATTTTTAGGTGCTAAGTTTAGAAAAAGTAGTAAAAAAATCCCATCACCCAACATTTTTTCTTAATTTCCAATGTTTTGCAATATTTGGATTAAAATTAACCGCATTGGTATATACCACAAAGCTTAAATTTAATAATAAAAATAAATATATTTTTTTAATTCGCCCTTATTTGCAGATAATTAGTTGTGCTTTGTTGAAGGGCATTTTTATGGTAAAAAAGGAATAATTCATTAAACTTCTCATTCTTATAATAGGAGAGTGGGAAGCAGGAATAAAAGTGCAGATGGTTGGTGTAGATAAAGTGCAAGTGGCCACTTTGAATCAGATTTGCCTAAATAACGAATGACTCATTTGAAAAAAAAACTTACAATAACAAGTGGGTGAAAGGACAACAAAATTATTTCCTTTTCGGAATTACCATGGTATGGGGGGAATCCCACAACAATCCCTATGACTGCTACTTTTGTTCTTGGAATATTCAAGGTTTTCAATATGAAAAATAAAAAATACATTTCAAATCATAATTTACCGTTAGCAATACTCTCAGTGAAACATGGTCTTAAAATAACTAAACCAACACCGACACACATTTTAAAAGAACCAGTCAGCAGAGGTTCAAACGTATAAATTAATGATTTAATGACGACAAATACAAAGAAAGGGGCACATCTGAATATTTTTCAACAGACCGATTTAAATGACAAGGTCAGAGATTTCTGTCTACTTAAGGAATCTGCAGATTTGCTGGGTTGGAGACTACACGAAATGAATTTGTTAGTACCTTTCTCATGGTTTAGATATAGCGAATGATATTTTCTTTCTTACCTTTCAGATGAGGGTGATTTAATTTATCAATTCCTCAAAAAGAAGTCTCAAAATTGTGTTTCTTCATAATAACAATAAGTACGCTTCAGTACCAGTGGGACATTTCATGCAATTGAAAAAACGATGCAAACATTTAATCTTCATTTTCATTAAACAATGTATCAAGTACAATGATCATGGATATACAGTTTTCGATGATCTTAAAGCCATATCTATAATTTTGGAACAAAGTGGAATAAGTAATTTTAGACAACATCAAATACTCGTCCATTTTGTGCGAGTGGGACAGCCGGGGTCAACAGCAACGTCGGATCAAGAAGAAATGGCCAGAAAGAGTCACATTAGAACCTGGAAGGAAAAATTGTGTTGCACGAAACTTTGGTTTCCCGATCCTGTTATACTCGTTTCATATAAAACTGGGATTGATGAAGCAATTTGACAAAGCTTTGTCGAAAGAAGGAGAGTGTTTTATATACATATGTGCAAGATTTTCGGGATTGTCTAAGGTAAAAATTAAAATATAATCCTCTCAGTCTAGATATCATAGGAAACTATGACGGATAAACTATTTGAAGAGGAAATGGAAACTGTTGACAAAAAGCTAGGGAAGCTTTTAAAAAGGTTCTGGCCAAATTTTAGGGCATAACAATGACCATAACTATAAAATGATCGTGGAAGACTTGCCGCAGAAAGTCAAGGATTTGGAATGTTCTATGAGATTAAAACTGATTTTTCTCAACTCTGACTTAGACTACTTTTCTGAAAATCTAGGAGTTGTTAGCGATAACCCAGGAGAGCAATTTCACCAAAACTTCAAATATATGGATAGAAGGTATCAGGAAAGGTGGCATGTCACAATGATGGCGAACTATTGCTGGATGTTGCACAGAGACGACACGGAAAAAATTTCGCAGGAAAATTTATAAAGTAGTTTTAAGGGAAAACAAACACCATAAGGAAATATAGCTATCTTTCAGTATATATATATATAAATATTTAATTACAATTTTTTTACAAAACTCTCATTCTAAAAATGTTTACGAGGAAACTTAAATAATGTTAATTTATCTAATATAATGTGTTTTAAAGCTATTTTTCCAAGAATATTTAGATCCATTTTGTGAAAAACCTATACGTGGCAGAGAAAATAATTGAAAGTGATATTTGAAATTAGCAACCAAAAATAAATCAGAAACACATAATGGTTTCCAGATAAATTTTTCTGACTCTTTTTCTGACTGATTTTGCAGACCTGTGTTATTAATTAAATCAATAAATTGTAAAGCCATAAAACATTAATACTAATATATACTAATATAAATACTGTATTAATATAAGTAAATTATTTGGTATGTATATTTAAAAACGTTAATATTCCCACATACTGCAAAATTTTTACACAAATTTATATACGACCATACATTTAAATTTCTATACATATTACAACACCATATAATCAAATACATGCCCATTTTGCAAAATATTAATGTATCAAACATCCAAATATATCATCCAAATCTAGATAGATTATGATATATGATGATTTATCCTCATATATCATAATCTATCTTAAATTACTACTAATTAGTCATTTTTATGAAGTATATATTGTCTTAATAATTTAATTAGTCATTTATAATCTTAATAATTAAAATATATTTAACAGTCCGACATTATCAAAAACGCTTTCCGTTACATAGCACTTAAACCTATATGCACACGTTTAAGTAATGAAAAATGGTTATCACAACGAAAAATGGTATTCATGTACAGTTTAGTAATATCGTATCTTGTGTCGCTCTTTATTGGGCGAAACAACTGTGATTCTTTTTCATTATTAAGTGGTAATGAAACATTTTCTTCAAGTATATTAATTTTGTGGGAGCAGAATTCTTGGTGTTTTATTTTTAATTGAAAAGAAGATACCCTTCAGCGTAGAATATTTATTTCCTACTTACTAATCACTAGAAATTGCAATTTATAGATTTTAACGCACACACACACACACATACACACATATACACACACACCACACACGCAATCACACACACACGCTATCAATCATACACACACACACACACACACACACACACACACACACACATATATATATATATATATATATATATATATATATATATATATATATATATATATATATATAAATACATATATAAATAAATAAATAATAAAATAAGTATACATATAAATATTACATCTATCACATCTAAAAACTGACTACTGATTTTAAACGAAATAGTATACATACGATATGTGGATGACATATTATATGCATGCCACGATGACCGGGATCACTTAGATTTTACTTTTTTTCCTTCAAATTTGACATTAACAGAAACTTCCCGTAACATTGATAATAGTATTAATTTTTTAGATTTAACATTATATAAACTTTCTAATGGTAAAGTAGGTTTTAAATTATATGATAAAAGAAAAGCATTTAATTTTAAAATAAATTACATTATTAATTGGCATTCTTGTTTGCATAGAAATGTTTTTAGGAACATTATCATAAATTTTTTAACAAGAAGCAAACGTTTAAATAGCAGTGTTGAAAATCGTTATATAAGTGATCTGAATTATCTAGAAGAAGCAATCGTAATCGGTTACCCTCTACGTTTTCTCTGTGATATATTGTGTAAATTTTACGGCATAACCGTAACCGAGTGTTACGACTTGTATTTGAGTGGAAGAGAGCTTTCTGTCTGAGATAGTATTGGACAGCGGCTGCATTGTGAAGGTCATGGTTGACTGTCTGAGGGAGATCATTAGGTACAAAGTAAGAGTCTTTTACATTTCGGTGAGGTGTATGCGTGGCTTGTTTTTCTTGATATATTGGTATTGGATGTGGGTCATTTTTGTAGTATTTTGTGTTTCTGTTTGGATGTGGTAAAACGCGTAGTCTTTGTATAGGTTAGGGAAAGTATAGGTTTTTCAACTTTTTTTCTTTTTTTAAAGTATATGTACTTGGTTGGCGACATTGTATCCGCTTCCGGGAGTGTCGTCATGACATAAAGCTGGCTAAACCGGGAAGTGGGGGTCACAATCCCCCCCGGCGAAATTTTGATACAATGTCATTCTTCTTTTTTCTTTTTCAAATTATTGAGTTATATATATATATATATATATATATATATATATATATATATATATATATATATATATAAGGTAGGATCAAAAAGTTCGGAGACTGTGCTGATATCTCCGACCCTGATTGGAGGAGAGGGGAAATGTTTTACCGTAGCATAGAGGCACATGTGACGCGAGATGTGAAAAGGAAGAAGCAAGTGTTTTTCCAGACAATACGTGTCAGTGAACTGTAGTCGTTCGTGTTCGTCGAAAATGAAAATGGTGCTTGAAGAGCAACATGCGAATTTCAAATTCTGCCAGCGTTTTGGGAAATCGCCGACAGAAACATTGCACCTGCTGCATCAGATGCAATGTTTCTGTCGGTGTTTAATGCTTATGTCAGTTAATATTTCTGTCAGTTAATATATAGAACGTGAAATAAATGGCATACCCTAGTTCAATAACATTAAAGAGGTAAAATGATATCCGTCTAAGTGGATTTGAAATATCTCTAAAAAAGGAAAACATAGATACCAGAGAATTAAAATGCATCTTTATTTTATACTAAAAAGTTATATAAGTAATAAAACATGGGAATTAAATTAACAGTTTGCGAGAGTGATACACACTATACAATATATATATATATCGAATGTTTGAACTCAAACTTTCGCCACTGCCTATGTAACATACAATTTATGTAATGAAAATGAAAATATTGTTTGAGTTTATTACATTTTTGTAAGTTTTAAATCTTTATAATTACCAAATTATGAAACTACACAGAAAAATAATATTCTGAAGTCCGATGTAATAAAATCCAATTTATTACAACCTGTATTTTATCATAAAATATCTTCTATGTAACAGAAGTTTTGGAAAAAATTAAATGGCTCAATTCTCTAGTCAAGATATTTTTTGCGAACTTTATTTTTGTTTCTCTGAACTCTAACCTATCGCCTCTATCTCAACTCACATCATGTTTTTCAATAGCTGAACAGTTGACTCTCTTTTTGTTATATATCTAAAGAAGTATTTTTATTGATGATGTCTTTATATCGGAAGGTCGGTGCTAAATGGCGTCGCAGTGATCCACAGCGTGAAATTCTTATTTCTTCCAATATTCTTTGATTGAATTGGATATGTTGGTTAAGAGATTTCGATAAAGGCAATGGATGGCATCAAAGTTCCTTACTTTCTCGATGGAAGAATTTTTGCTTTTGTATCTTGACCTACTAATTTTGACAAGTGTGTAACGTTTACATGAGGAACATTATTCTAGGCATTTAGAATTAAAATTTATATTCTTAAAGAGGGCAATAACAAGGTTATTCTTTGAATACGCAAGGTTATTCTTTGAATACGCAAGGTTATTCTTTGAAAAGTACGGTGTAATTTTTAATGACACTGATTTGTTTGTGAGTCCTTAATCTTTGAATGATAATGTGGATGAAGTGGATGAACTTGTTCTTTTATTTATTTCTTTTAGTATTTTGTTTCGGACTCTATTACTATTTTACATTATACGTATTGAAGTTATTTCAATGAGTATGGTCAATAGTTTTGATGAACATGAAAAATGACCAAATGCTATTCCTCTTTTTTATAAAATGTTACTCATTTTAAAAAAGTTTTATATACACATAGTTTATTACAAAGAGATCTTATTGTGATATTACCATTAATTAAATACATATAGTTAAAGAATAATATATATAGTTAAAGAATATATTTATAATATGTTATTAAATATATATAGTTAAAGAATATGTTTGTCTTTCTCTCTCTCTCTCTGTATGTGTGTGTGTGCATGTTCTGAATCTAAGATTCTAAGATTTAGAATCTTAGATTTAGAAATTCTTAGATGTAGAAGAATCTTAGATTTGGAAAATCTAAGATTCAGACAGCAGTGAATTTCAGTACCGAGTTAGCTTAAAATTCCAGTAAAACCGGTTAATTCGAATTGATGTTTCAATTAGTTTATGTTAAACATGATTTGAAACGATTTCTTAAAGATTGAAAAGACTGTCACATAGCATTTATCTTGATATCATCAAAAAGACCAAATAACGTTCTCAGGATTTTTGTTCCAAATCTGCGGGATAATTCATTCATATACGCAATATAACATCATTATAAGCTTTTTTGTGTTTTATTTTCTTATTTCACCATTTACAAAAGAGGAAATTAGAATAATTTCGCAGTTTGGCAAAAATATGGGTATTTGCATTAAAAATATAATTACCTAGTTTTTGTTTCTAAGATAATGCTCGACCAAATGCGGATGTGCGGTTGACATGTAAGGATCAATGATCGTTTTTAGACATGTATGGCAAATCGTTACGGGCGACTACATATCTAGGATGATGAAATATAGGGAGAGGGCGTTGAAAATTGCAGGTCTACTGATTACCGGCATCCATGTTGAGAATTTAGCATTACCGGCATCCCTCAAAATAAAGAGGTGCTACTAGAATCTTCAAGGGCAGGATCGGTTTCCGATGTCGCTGTTAGGAGATGTTCCGCCCTATGGAACTGCCCTGAAAGGATGAGGGGGGGAAGCGTGTGAAATTCGAATTTTGCGTAATTAAAAATATTTTTATAGGCATCACTTCTACAAAAATTTTTGATATTTAGTTAAATTTTCAAGGCTCGGATAGCAGTGCATTTTTTAAATAATATACTATATACTTCCGAAATGAAATATCGAGAAAAGTACAAAATACCTGGCTTGCGTGGAAAAGAAAATACAAAATATTTACGTCCCGCAAAAAAAATGTAAAATACACACAATATATTAATTGAAAAGTTAACAGAGCCGTTGAAGTCAAATTTAGTGTTGTAAATTAAAATTTCACCGAAAGTTGTTTATATATTATGGTTTTCAAAAAGGAATTTATGTACTCTGAAAGCGTTAAATAAATCGGATAAACAATCTCTGGGACAGCAATTAATTTTAAGAGTTTTACTTTTCAGGTAATTAAACTTTTCTTTTATTAACTATTTCAATAACTTATTCATTTATTAGTGTTTCTTTAAGTAATATACTTCGCAAATTTTGAGCATATTTCATATATAAGAAATTTTTGTACCGTTCTGCCAACGGCAGTCTATCATCATTGCACTTTAGGCTTCTGGTTCAATGAAGGGGGTTTCTGTACTAAAGTACTTTACTCTCTAAAAATACTTTTCAAAGGTCTAAAAGTACTTTTAGACTCCGGCTCCGCTGATTTCTTTACCGCAGTCAACCTCAAAGATTCAGCCTTCTAACTCAATGCAGTGGCTTCTGGATCACCGGAGTGGTTTCAGAAGGATCTGCAAGACCAAAAATACATTAGACAATTACATATTGTGATATGCATTTTTAATGCATCTTTTAAACTATGTATTGTAATGACAATATCAAAATGCATCACAGGCATAACAAGGATATCGACTATTGAAGTTCATTTTCCAATATGAGCCCCTTTTGAGAATCAATGTCAATTTTTCACCAAAGTGGCCGTGGAGTTATGACCCCACCACTGCTTACGGCAATGTATATTACATATTTTTGGAGGTTTTAAGCATTTCTAATAAGTAAACTATTTCTTGGGGGGTTTAAATATTGAAATATTTATTTTACAATTATCCGAGTTTGAACATTCGAAATTAATCTAATCTATTACTGATTTCGTGTATGTAAAACTTGCAGTTGCCAGATATTTTTGTATTAAACTGCTAAATAATTCTAATTGCACAGCGAATAGTAATATTTTGAATCTTTTGGCAAGATATATTTTTTTCGTTAATATGCCGTTGAAAAAGCAATTTCTTTTCACTATAAAGTGTACGAGAACTGTGCAAGGAGATTGATCCCCAACACGACTGCTGTCCCTATAAGTCCATTCAGTAGGTTTTCTTGTCTACCCCATACAATGAGACTAACTGGGTGTCTTCCTGTATTCTATTTTCCTAGCTACACATGAGTTGAAACTAAAGGATTACTTCCTGTGCTTATTGCAGAGCAGTTCATTTTATATCTGATTTTAAAAAGCGTGGGACGAAATTACTTATTTTGAATGAAATTATTCAATTTATCCCTGCTTTAATTCCCGGACAATTTCGGGTACATTTTCTAATTATTTATATGGATAAATTTGAATTACAAAACTTTTTAAGCTCTGTTAGGCTTAAAGAGGCTCTAATGTATTTTCGGAAATATCATTTTATAATTATTTTTTTATGTTCCTTTAAATGTAAGACATCTTATTAATAAGTTGATTATATTTTTAAATTGGATATCATTTTTAACTAATTCATGCAATTCTAATACACATTTAAAATATTATTCACATATTTACGATAATTTTCATACGTTTTTCGATTAGTGCTATGCTTTACGAATTGTATAAAATATAATTATAAAAAAAATTCTGATATGGGCAGCACATAGCTTTCCTTATATAATGCAATGAATTTACTACTTTTACAGAAAAAAAAATAGGTTATTTTTATAGTATATACTTATATTCTTTCCAAGATACTGAATTCTCGTTAATTAGTCGTCATTTTTATCGATTTAGCGTCATTTTTATCCATTTGGCGAGATATTCGTTAATTTGACAACAATTAAAAAAGTCGCCAAGTTGGCGACATTCCGCCAAATTTGTCGTCGAAATCTCGCCAAGCGTTATGGATGAAGAAATAAATTATTTTTATAGCAGATAAATGACTATTGGCGTTCAAATACAAATCTATTACTCAAAGTATATTTTCGTATGAATGGAACGAGCTAGAACAACGAAAATAATTTCACCCAATCTATCGCATGGTATTACGTATGAAAGGTGAACATATTTCTCAACAGTTAATATATTTTTTTAATTTATGGGATTTTTTTTATACATTTATTTGAAAAATGTGCAATATATTGAGAACGGTTCATGCTAGCATTCTAAAGTTTATGTCAATCGTTTTCTAAGGAAAAATTACATGAAAAATATCTATTTGCGTAACTTTATTAAAAGTTTTGATTTTTTGATGTTTTTTTCAAAATTTCAGTCGAAAATTTAGGGAGGTTCTGAGCATTCGATTGCATTTAAAAACGATAGGCTTCTAGTATTCACGGATTGTGATGTTTGCACCAAATTTCATTCGAATCGTTCCATTCTTTCGTGAGATATCGTATCCACAGACTCACTGACACACTCACACACACACACACACACACACACACACACAGACATCACCTTAAAAATGTTTGATTCGTGATCAGGGATGCTTGACACGTGCTCCCACGTCGAAAACTCGAATTCGAATTATCGACCCCACAATACTTTCCTTATACATTATGTATATAAGGAAAGTAATACTGCAGAGTGCATAGCACTAATGAATATTTAGCTTAAGAAGGAAGTAAGAAAATATATAGATTTCATTTTAAGTGGTTTTTTATTTTTATCAATTCTTGCACGAAAAATTTTAAATATACCGCTTTTTAAATATCTTCTTTTCACTGCTTTCTTTTATTAATTTCACCACAAAATTCCCAACCAAACTTCTATGTCTAAAATATTATCAAAGATGTAATTTGTAATTTATAAGATATGTATAATCTTCTCTCTCCCAGATAAAAACTTTGTAGAAGAAAAATAACGCGAGGCATTTAAATCCAACTCGGAAGTGTCAAAGAAAAGATTCCAAAACAAAATATGAAAATAAAGTTCCATTTATCACCATTATTTTTGTTAACATTTCTTTTAATCTTCAACCGTTTATTCGGGAAAAATAATTTTTTCAAATCATTATTTATATTAAGTCGCAAAGCGTAAAAGTTATTCGTTATTTTTAAGAATTATCTCTTTTTTGAAAATCAAATAATACACATTTAAAAGTAACTTGAATAATTTTTTCAACTTGTAACATTTTAATGGAAGTTCCGTAAATGTTCCTCCTAACTACTGTAGTAAATTATTAATATACCGTTTTGGGGGATATTATGCATTTTTGAAGTTTCGTTTCTTAAATGAACACAATGCATTAAAAAATAATTAATACGGTGTTATTAAGTAGTTTTTTTTTTCATAATAGAATATTTCAAGTTCAATTTCCAATTTTTTCTTTAATTTTCAATAAACACTGAGGTTTGATGTATTTATCTTTATTGACTTTTCTATTTCGTTTGAATTAAATACTGTAATCGGGCAAATAAGTTATCGACTTCTCCTAGCTACTTTTTAGTTACTTAGTTATTTATCTGTAGATGTCTGATGCCTAGTGGGATGTAGATTGTCTGATGTCCAGTGTTTTAATGGGATAATTTGTTATAGCATGATGAATTTAGAGTTGCTAATTTTTTTTAATTGGTAGCAAGATAAATTTTTGCGCCTTTTGAGACATAACTAGAGGACAGACAGCTTTATGTTAATATATTGCCAGCTGTAAAGTTATTCACTAATTCTATTAAAATAATAAACTGTTTCCATGTTCACTAAATTATTACTATTATTATTATTATTATTATTACTTACTATTATAATTATATTTTTATAATTTACTTTTATTGAATTCTTGATTGGCTATTGAGATTTGAGTTAATTTTTAAATATATTCTTTAGCACTCTTTACATTTCCTTGTCACTTGTAAATAGTCATAGAGAAGCTATACTAATTTTTACTTTCCTTATACACAATAATGTATAAGGAATGTATTGTGACGGGGTCGAAAATTCGAATTCGATATTTCGACGGGAGAGCACGTTTCAAGCATCCCTCATCACGAATCGAACATTTTTGACGTGACGTCTGTGTGTGCGCGTGTGTGTGTGTGCGTGTGTGTGTGTGTGTGAGTGTATGTCAGTGAGTCTGTGGAGACCATAACTGGCGAACGAATGGACCTGCGGCAGCAAAGACATCTGATCAAAGATGCTTGGAACTTGTACTCGAATTATATGAACGGAGAAGAAGCTAGCTTTTATGTAATTTTTCATTAGAAAACGATTGACATAAATTTTAAAACATCGTTATTGTTGACAGCACTGGTGCCGTCAACCGTAGATATTTAATTTTAGACGGCGACGACATTGACCACCTGTTCAACAATTTGGTCGAAAATTGTGGCAGGGGGGTGGGGTGGCTTGTTCCTATATTTTGCCAGAAACGATAGTGGAGAAATTGATATTTAGCTTAATGTCCGCGGGTCGGAAAGGATGACCTTGGTTCCCTGGGTTTAATCCTGGGGAGCAGCTACTATTACCGTTACGTTTTTGGAAGAGTGCCCTGTTCCTGTTGGGTACGGCTGAGTTGCTTGGGATTTTCGGGCAACCGCGCCAATTAGCAGTATTCTGTGCCGTGTCGGAATTTTATAAATTCTCGACACAGCTGAATTTAAATGTATTTTTATATTATATTTATTTGTATAACTATATTCTGATTTAAATGGTTTTCTGTGTGTGAGAAACCGCACGATTCTTGATATTTCATGGCTCGGCTTTACTGCCGCTTTAAAGGCGACCGTTAATGTGAAGTAGATGTATCAGTTTTTGTTTCTTTGCTCGGCTGGGAAGAAGAAAAATTTTGGAGTGTTTTGAAGCTCTTGATGTGAACTGTCACAGGCGGTTAAAAGGATGGTACGTATCGTCACCTTTTCCTAATTGAGTAATTTGGAAAACGTGATGTTTTGCTGACGTGACGGTGGTTTTGTTTGGCGTGGGGCCGATAGTTTTCGTGGCAGATGGTACAAAACTTTTGAATAATCTGGAACAACGGGTGGTCAATTCCAAATTTTATAAAATTTATAAATTCTAATCAATGGAAATATTTTTGGATTCAAAGGAAAGCCACTGCCAGTAAAGCCTTGAGGACCAGTTTCGAAATGGAAACTCATAAAAAATTAGATGTATAATTTGTAAGTAAAATATATTATTTTAATTGACGGAAAACGAAATTAGTTGACTCTTATGCCTGCCTCATCCATTGTGACACTACTCAATAGTTAAATGCAAGACACATTTTTGACATTATCCTGATGAGGTCAGAATGGACCAGTCACACTTGATTAATACTTGGAAGATGTTATAACTTTACACGTAGGGTTCTAGAGTAAAGTAGAGGCATAGTAACATGCTCAGTGCAATGAAATTATTGTGGAGAGGAAGTGTTATTATATGTTCATGATGATTTATATTTCTGAAGTAAATTTTGTTTCGTTAAAGTTTGAGTTAAAATTTATACAATATACAATTTTGTTATATATATTATGCTGTAAAACCAAAGTATATGTTTGTTGGAAAAATACTTTGGAAGAAAATATGATATTAAAATCAACTGAATTAATAATATCTTAATTAAATAATTTAATTTCACCAAATTTTGCAGTAATCATTTCATGTGTGTATGTCTCCCTTTCTTGCCATGCTTTGCTATTCCAGTTATTGATGGGCCTTTACACCCATCACCAGGGAGGAGGAGCCTCGAGGTTTGTATTTGTACTGCCACTAGATTGATTTATACTTTATTCTGATTCTGTATGTATTGTATTGATCACGGCCGACCTCCCGTTCGGAGTGTTTCAATTTGGCACTCCTAAGTTTATTACTTTCCTTATATACATAATGTATAAGGAAAGTATTGTGACGGGGTCGAAAATTCGAATTCGTGTTTTCGACGGGAGAGCACGTTTCAAGCATCCCTGATCACGAATCAAACATTTTAGAAGTGATGTCTGTGTGTGTGTGTGTGAAAGTATGTGTGTGTGTGTGTGTGTGTGTGTGTCAGTGAGTCTGTGGAGACGATAACTGGCGAACGGATGGACCGATTCGAACCAAATTTGGTACAAAAATTACAATTCGAAAACACTGGAAGCCTATTGATTTTATACGCAATCGAATGTACAGAACCTCCCTAAATGTTCACTTTTCATATATAATACCATGCGATAAATTGGATCACATCATTCTCGTGGCGGGGCGCGGTAGCCCATTGGTTAGCGCGCTGGAGTTGCACTCGGTAGGCCCGTGTTCGATTCCAGCCACTGCCAAAACTGCCGCCGTGTTCATGCGGAGTACGATCACGTTAAACATGTGGGTCCGAAAGTCCTTCCGAGAGGTTGGTGGTAAGGGAAGGAGGGTACGGTCCCTGTGGATGCCTCCCCCACTGGGTTCCGGTCTAAATTGGATGGCACTTCCCGACCGTCCAAACAGTTACCTTACACCTTTCTGGTAGGTCGGACGGTCTGGGTTTCAACAACAACATCATTCTCGTGGATCTAGCTCGTACCGTTCATGAAAAATATACTTTGAGTAATACTTTTGTATTTGAACGGCAATAGTCATTTATCTGCTGTAAGAATAACTTATTTCTACGTCCATAACGCTTGGCGGTATTTTGGCGACGAATTTGGCGTAATGTCGCCAACTTGGCGACTTTTTGAAATGTTGCGAAATTAACAAAAATCTCGCCAAATGGATAAAAATGACGCAAAATCAATGAAAATGACGACTAATTGCCGAAAATTCAATATGTTGGAAAGAATATTAGTATCTACTATAAGAAAAACCTATTTATTTTACTGTAAATGTAGTAAATCCATTACATTATATAAGGAAAGTCATGTGTTGCCCACATCAGATTTTTTCATTATTACAATTGATTTTATGTATCCAGCTTTAATACTGGTCCCGCATTTGCAGCAGTAAAGATAAGTAGCTTTACATGCTTTGGCGGTGTGAGGTCCTCCACACTTTACAAATTGCAATGGTAGGTTGCATGCTACCCTACTGTGAAAAAATCCGTTACATCCATAACTTTGGCTAACAAAGCCTTGGCGTCCAGTGTAAAGTTCCAGTTTCACTAATGTGCCCAACGTACGATCGATCACATACAGATCTTCCGTGTTAGACCCGGGTGCTATATGGAGGTAATAGAGGGGGAGGGGCTGTTTGCTCCCTCTTTTGGTCAGCCGAAAATTATTTAAGCCAGAAAAGGCCATTACTTCCATAGATTTGGTTATTAAATTTATGTCCGCATCTGCGGGAAGCCCTCTGATAACAACCCTGACTGGTTGGTCCACTCCGAGGTTGTACATTTTAAACTGAAACCCAGTTTTCTTTATATAGTTAGTACAATTACAAAATTCTTCTTCATTTTTTACGTCCTTGACCGGCGTCTTCTTCATTTCTTACGTCCCGGTCCTTGACCGGCGTTGAAAAACTGCCGGTCAAGGACCGGGACATATTTCAGTGCAAAATTTTTGAAATTGAATAAGATTGAGGGCCAGCCAGGTTGTGAAGCGCTGATAAACAGCGGCGACGTGGTCGGAAGCGGGGGTTTCCGCACTGTTGCCATGGGTCCGTCCATTCCGGGTCTGGTCTTTGCGGTATCGTCTGCTGATTTTCGATTGGCCTATTAAGAATCCGAATTCGGCACTTTATCGATAGCAGGTCTAGAGACGTTGGTGGCCTTGTGGATGAATCTATCGGTAATAGTGAAAGTCCGAGTAGTTATCCTCCACTGAATGCCCTTTTCTTGGATTATTTAATATTCTTGTAAGTTTTAAAGTTATTTTCAGTGGAAGTTGGGCTATTTATGTTATGATTTTCTATTTGCTTAGTGGCTTCAAGGGCGACCTAATCAATTTTGTTAAGCTCTTTAGCTTTTTAGCTTTTAGTTCAGAAATTTCCTCATTAGTAGGAATAGTATTGATTATAGAATTAGTTTACTTCATCGTATGTAGTTGAATTTAAGCAAGCATCGGTGACTTTAGGAGCCGGTTCCTCAACAGTTAGGGGAAGGAGTATGGTTAAATTATATTTACCACATCCTAGTAAGTATGTCATTTTATCTAGGTCCTTATTCATAGTGGCCAGGCGCATCCTCACGTCAGCGAATTCCAACTTTTCAGCTTGGCTTTTGCCTCTGCACATCTGCCTAACTATTGGCACATTTTCAAGTTCAATTACTTTATTTTTCAATTCTAAAGCTTCTAATACACTCGGTATGTTTTCGACAATAACGGATTCAGTTCTAGCCGATACTGACACATCTACTGACACATCTAGCCGATACTGACACATCTATATCCACAATCTCCGGCACGACCGAAGAATCACTCTCAGCCATTTTTACTGAGGAGCTCGCTACAACACAACCTTCACTCTTGGAATCCATGCTCCAAATCCAGGAACAGAATGATCTCTACTCAGAAATACATCTCTTAACACACTATCACATTTATAAAAGTGTCGAAACAAAAAGATAACTCGCTGAATTTGGCGCGGCTGTCTGAAACAAAATTTTATAGTTAAAATAAATGTTTAATTAAATTTATATATTAATTTTTATTGTAATGTTTTTAATATAATTATTGTGATTGCGTCTAAATAATGTTTCTTGTATTGAAATACTAAAATTCTGAGACTGGTTCTTTAATAACTGGATTAGACTAACGGTTGTATTTGAGAGAAATTGATAACTTTAACTGCGCTATGGATTTTAATTGTACTGAAATTGTTTGCATTAACATAGATAAGACAATTTCATCCAACTGTGTCTGTAATCTGTTTTGTCACCAACTGGTGAAGCTGATCATCTAATATTTTTTTAAAAATATTTGAAAATTATAATTTAAGAAATGAAAACTGATAAAAATGTTCTTTTTTCTTGCACTTTGATAGGTATTTGAATACTAGTAGACATAAGCATAAACTATAGTGTATGAATAAGTCAATATAAGTCCTGGTTCAAAAATACAATTTACAATATATTTCAATTATAATATTTTTTTTTAATTTTTAATTTTATTAAATAAAATAATAGAGAACAAAGAGCAAAGTTGTAATGTATAATAAGGACACATATGTATATCTAAGCATATACCTAGTAATATAATACATATTTTTTATTTTATTTTGAGTACAATATCTTTTTTCAGTTCAATTTTAATGACTTTTAGTTTACAGCAAAGTTATCACTATTATTTATTTTTCAACTATTGACTTTTTAGATCATTATAACACTAGAATTTTAATAATGTTCTGAAGTCAATTTTTCAAACTCTGAGTCTGTTGAAAAAGTTTCAGAAGACATTAATTTTTTCTGTACTGTACTAAGATAAATAAATGGACAAAGTCTTAATACATGTCTTAAACATCCTCTAACATGCTAATTATATCAGAATTTTTATTTATGGAAAAATATTAATATTAGTTTTACATTGCCATCATTATCTACAAAGCAATGTCGTTGGAAAGCAGTTACAATTATATGTATTTAACAAAGAAATTATTTTCCTTTCAGATACCATATTTTTGTGTTAAAATTTAACGAAGCAATTTTCCAATACTGGACTAACTAACTAAATAAATAAATAAATTCCATTACTGTACTAAATAAATTTTATATTTAGAAGAAATATTCAATCAGGAATATAGTTAAATTCCTTGAAATTCCAATTAGCTATCAATGCGAATAAGTTGAAAAAATATATATATATTTCTATATATACCTTACTTTCTATATTTATTACTTTATCATATTTCTATGTCAAAACAATTGTTTTATTGGTCATTTTTTGTTTAGGTGTTTTGAAATTTGTGCAATAATAATTTTGCGCTTCGAATCTTGCATACTGTTAAAAAGTACTACATTTGAACAAAATCGAGTGTGCTTAGAAAAACATTTATATATACCAAAAGAGTAACATTAGAAATACATATGAGCAAAAACTTTAAATCAATGGTACATGTCGCATATTATTAGTTTTAGCATTTCTTGAATTAGTATATTTTCAAATTAGTAGTGTCTGGTACATAAAACTTTAATTAACTTAAAATAGCAGATAATTTTTTTTATGTTAAAGCATTTTTATTTGCGTTTAAATATTTATGTTTATACAAAAAGTATTCATTTAATTATAGAGTCCAAAGTTTTCTTTCACAAATCATCTGAATTTAAGAATATTCATAAACATATTACTTTGAAGTGTGACGTGCGTTACATTAGTTAAATGCCAAGGTACAATTATTAAAATTCAAGCTGAATCCAGTGCAAAATTGCAATTGTTTTACCACGGGTGTGAAGGTAATTTAATTATTCTAATCCTTTGTGAAAGAAACGATTTAAAATGTGCCAAGAAAATTCCGTATGTATATTTTTCGTTTGCATATTCTTTGAACTTCGCTAATCTATATTCTTATAAGCAACGTAAAAGTTTTTATGATTCTTTACAGTTTTTATGTACTATTATGTTTAATAAGTATTTTTTGTGCATAAATTTATTTTTCTTTCAAATTAGTAATGCAGAAAATAAAATATGCATCAGTGAAAAATTTAATTTTTATAAAATATTTTCATTGAAAATATATTATTTTTTAAATTTTTATAGTTTATGATGGAATATGGAAGAAACAAAAATATGTAAATATATGAATGTATTACATACTGAAATTACTAATAGCCCAACTTTTGTATACTTGGAAATAAATTGTATCAATCTAGGCAACTTGCCTGTAATAAATTAACAAAGGAAATTATTTTAAGAAGTAACTTATGAAACAGAGAGATAAAGTATGAAATCTATCATTCAAGTTAACAATTGAATATGGGAATTCTACCATTAATGACATTTCATTCAAAACGAAAAAGAAACCACACATATCAAAAACATGTTAAAAATAATTTCAAAATAAATGTGGGGACGAGGCAAGATATGGAAAGTTGATTAAGAAAAATTACTGAAAAGTGGGCAAAGGAAATTATATACATGAGAAAATATACCTATTAAGCGATATCCCAACAAGGTTTATCAACAGAGCTTGTTTAGGATAAGTATAATAGAAATAAAAATAAAATTATAAAAGCTATAACACTAAGCACGAGCTATTTATCATTAAATTACATAGTGACTAACAGGTGACACCAAATAAAGGTAAAAAGCAGCCAAACCAAAATACTAAGAAAGAACATGGCTAAGAATGGAGACCAATTTAGGAATGGACGCATCCGCACAGGTGACTATTTTAAACTAATTCGACTGAATCAAAATGATTTTGTTTGACTAAATCAAAATAATTGTATTAAATTGTTCGATTTAATCAGAATGGTTTTGCTAAATTGTTTGACAGAATCAACATGATTTTGCCAGACAATTTGCTGTCAAAATTTATTAGAATTTTGCTGACTTTTATATGACAGGGTTTTTTTTTTTTACAAAATATTTCTTTTAACGCATTATAATAATCCTCGAACCATTGTGGTATTAGAGTTTTAGTTTTTTTATCTCTATCGGGATTCCATTTGCAATTTTGACTCTGTTCAGAAACTAAGACTTTCCTGGACTTAGACTTCTTCTTCTGCGACCTAGACCGTCCGACCTACCAGAAAGGTATAGGGTATCTGTTTGGACGGCCGGAGTGTGTCACACAATTTGACCGGAACCGAGTGGGGGAGGCATCCACAGAGACTGTACCCTCCTTTTTCTACCACCAACCTCTCGGAAGGACTTACGGATACACATGTTTAACGTGATCGCACTCCACGTGAACACGGCGGCAGTTTTGAAAGTAGCGGGAATCGAACCTGAGCCGAACGAGTGCAATTTCCGCGCAGTAGCCACTGGACTGTCGCTCCCCGTACTTAGACTTCTGGATTCCATAGAAGTGTATTCACCCTTTGACCGTTGCGAACGCATATAGTGAGTTTAGTGAAAACTTCTAATGTACGTTAGTAACGCACTAGAAGTGTATAAACATTTTCCCTTCTTATAAATGTTTCAAACGCTTTTAACTCGTTTTACAGCTTTTATTGCTGTGTTTTGCCCTAGATGGCAGTACTAATCAGCAGTTCTATGTTTTCTACTGCCTTTTTTCTACTTTTTTTAGAATTTTTGCTCCTTTTGACGTTTGTCTTACATTTGAAAGTGCGCGATGACTTCAACATCCGGATATGGTTTAAAGAAAAAAAAATTAGAGGAACACTAAACTATTTTTTTTCTGATGACAGTAACAAAGAATATTCATTTGTGCAAAAAAGTACGAAATGAAACAATATTTTAATGTAAAGTCGGTGATATAGAACTTGCATTGCACTTTGTTTTAAAATATATTACAATATGAAAAATTAAGAAATTAAATTAAATGATGCATTTACAGGAAATGTCAGCACATTTTATATATATAATTACGATTTATTTACTTATTGTTTCACTTAATGTTCAATTACATTCATCCATATCGATAACTGGAAGCTCCTTCACTCTACAGATAAAACAACATTATTCGCGCCGGAAAATAGCTAACGGTGAGGAAAAGTTTTCGCCGAAAACACATAACGACCAAAGGGTTAATATGAGTATTTACATTGTCTACATACCTAAATAGTTCGGCTTTTCAAATCCCGTTTTTTCTGCATTGTATTTTTTTGTTTTTACTTTGTTTTTGTACTTTATTGCGTTACATGAAAATAAAATTTACATAACAATTTTATGCCTCTTATAAATTTACTTTTAGTCAATCGACTATTTGTAATATACAAATATAATTTATGAGATGTCTGTATGTAAGACTCTAGTGTACTAGTACCCCATCATATGTGTCTGATGAACAGCATAAAAACAACCGAAAACGCTCAGGCAAAATGTAAATTACTTCTTGTTAATCTAATGTAAATTACAATCTGTGTGACAACACATTTTTATCTATTTAAAAATTCTTCTAATGGTATAAACCAACACGTGTCGCCATTTTAGTTGTGTATTTATCTATATTGATATTTGAATTAAAGCATTGAACTACAGGGCACTGTTGTTATTATATGCATAAAGTGTTAAAATCAATCCTAGAATTCTTCTGTGTTTCATATTAAATTATTATATTAATTATCGTATCTTTTTAAAATTAATATATTTTCAATTCAAGTACATTCAATCACAATACAAAAAAAATTATTAATAAATTCATTGCTAAATCAACAAACAATTTTAATAGCATTACAAGGGATTAATTTTAAAGGAATATATCATAACACACGCAAAAAGTGCTGAAGATTTCAAATAACTAAATTTTTAAATGCATGATGATATTTTATTTGTGTAAAAAACTTCTACTTAACAATAATGACAATAAAGATTAAATGTTTGGTATTCGCTACATATTATTGCCAATTTGTATTCATTCTAATTTCTTGTCTTTGATATACGATAATACATGTTGAAGTTCCTGCAATGCCTATTTCTCTACTAATATTTTTAGTTACAATATTTTATTTAACAACACATGTATATGTAAAAAACAAACTGCGTTCTTTATTTTAATAAAAATACTCATAGAAACAAATTCGAAGTTACGATATTTTAAAAATATTTTTTTCGTTTACTGAAAGAATTATTCATTGGATATAAAAAAAAAGATTCGTTAAGTCTTTATGCTCTCTATATACATACGGGAAGTGAATTTGGTACCTGTGTGTTTTCAGATTTTTTTTTTTTCAATTCAAGAGGAAAAATGTTTTAAATCGAGAACACTGCTACAATGAGAAGGATTAAATCTTAAATAATCAATTCTTGCTACTCAAGCCATTAATTATCGAAAATGGCTTCTGAAGAAAAGACATGAGAATAATTATTTTGTAGATACGAATTTATTTTCCATTGTTATGTAATAAGTGAACCACTAAACTGATTTAGAAATAAGTATTTTTTTCCAGTATTATTTTCTGATTGAACATTTTATAAAAACATAATGCTAATTGGTAATTACGAATTGCTTAATTGATTATCGTTTCTAATCCTGTTTATATAAAAAATATACGTATCTCATCTTGCAAAAGGCATTTTCTATTTATATTTTAATTTATATTTATCTATTCACTTATATGAAAGAAATATTCCATTGGTTATATTCGTTAGTATGAAATAAAATTTTCTAATGCCAAGACGGGATTTAATTAGTACGGAATAACAGTTTTAATCTCAAGGCGGTATGGTAGAGAGTATGCAGCAGTTTGTAACAGACATACATTTACGTGTTTTGTAACGCCGGTATTTTTGAGAAAAATGCAAAGGAGGAAAAATCAGTATTAATTTTACCACTTAAGGAAATATTAATAGCTGCATGAGATGTTATTATAACTTTTGAAATAAGTTTTGGGCTAAGAATAATTCATTTATTCTTGCAAAGTTGCGAAGACTGGAGTAAATTTTATAGCTCATATTCTGTAAAATAACTTAAAAGCTAAAACATATCGTGCGTAGCAGTAATTTCTATGCACGGAGAATTTAGGAATGGAAATGTATTTTACCAACAAAGACCAGAAAAGTACGAGTTTTGGAACTTACGGAGAACGTAAGACTTACTTTTAGAACGTAAATTGGAGGAAATCATAACCAAATGTTATATAGGTTTCTATTTGGATCATATTTCCGTTTTTTGAAAATACGAGCTACAAAAATATGTGAAAGTGTTGCGCCTTTGATAGTAACAAATTTTCAAATGAAAGCTATAACCAATTGCGGAAGCTCTATAAACAAAGTCATTTTTGGGCAAACTCTTGCGTAAATGGGACAATACTAATCTTAAATAATAAAAGGCAATGTCTGTGTGTGTGTGTGTGTGTGTCTGTCTGTCTGTCTGTCTTATACACTATACGTTTCGCGACCGCGCGTCGGAGAGCTACGAAATTTGGCAATCGGAGACCCGGGGGGGAGGGAAGGGGACACGTGAAAACCGATTTTCAAAATTCTAATTATTTTTTTATTTATTTAATGTTTTATGCGATTTCGACCTTTTTTTGCCCTTTTTGCCCTTTTTTCTCCACGATCCAGACGTCGTAGAAAAAAACAACTCACACCATCGGAAAGAGCAGACAATTGCGAGTAAAAATATATCAATTTCAAATCTGAATTTCGATTTCTAATATTTTTTAAAGATTTTAAAACAAAAGTCACTTTTTGCTCAAGAAAACGATTTTTGGTTTTTAAATTCTCGCATCGTGAAAAGTACTCATAATTTCGACTAATAATTTACATTTTCAGAAAGGTCAAAGATCTGGCATTCTTACAAGTCCAATCTGGTCAGGAAATATTCCGTATTGCCCACAGGATCGGGATTTTAAAAGTTTCCGAATTTCGATTTCTCGGCGTTCCGCTCGGCGTGCCGCTTCATTTCTCCACCGCTGAAGGAAGGAAGGTGGTGGGTGGGGACGTCAAGGTGGAGGTGACGTCACGGTTCTGTATATGCATAGCGATGGGTGGGACAATAAGAAACCGAATTAGTTTTTACTTTCCGTTTCCCGCGCTTCCGATTTTAAATGAAATAAGAGCTTAACATATGCACTGTAGAAATTATTATATTTATATTTTAAATGATGGAACGATATGGATTTTTTAAATGGATATTTTAATTTTATGGATATTTTAAATGATGGAACGATGGATATTTTAATTTTATGGATATTTTAAATGATGGAACGATGGATATTTAAATTTTATGGATATTTTAAATGATGGAACAATGGAATGAGGATGATGGAATTAAGAGCTTAGAGAGCATATGGTCATTTTAAATTGTAAATTAGCGCGCGGGAAGTTAGCGGTAGGCCCGGGTACGATTCCCGCCACTGCCAAAACTGCCGAAGTGTTCACGCGGAATACGATCACGTTAAACATGTGGGCCCGTAAGTCCTTCCGAGAGGTTGGTGGTAGGGGAAGGAGGGTACGGCCTAAATTGGGTGAATAAAAAGAAAGTTATGGAGATTGTCGCGGAGGGCGAAGTAGCCCAGTGGTTAGCTCGCGGGAATTGCACGCGGTAGGCCCGGGTTCGATTTCCAAAATTGCCGCCGTGTTCACGCGGAGTACGATCACGCGGAATAAACATGTGTGTCTGTAAGTCCTTTCGAGAGGTTGGTGGTTGGGGAAGGAGGGTACGGTCCCCGTGGGTGCCTCTCCCACAGGGTTCCGGTCTAAATTCGGTGAATAAAAAGAAAGTTATGGAAAATGTCGCGGAGGGCGAAGTACACCAGTGGTTAGCGCGCGGGAATTTCACTGGGTAGGCCCGGGTTCGATTCCCGCCACTGCCAAAACTGCAGCCGCGTTCACGCGGAGTACGATCACGTTAAGCATGCGGGATCGTAAGTCCTTCCGAAAGGTTGGTGGTAGGGGAAGGAGGGTACGGTCCCTGTGGATGTCTCCCCCACTGAGTTCCGGTCTAAATTGGGTGGCACTTCCTGGCCGTCCAAACAGTTACCTTACACCTTCTGGTAAGGTCGCGCCAGCGAGTGTGCCACGGTTACAATTTGCCACGGTCAGAATTTTCAAGGGTAGCGAACAGGCTGGTCGCCAAAGGCGGCTAGTAATAGAAATAAAACATTACCTTCATATTAGACGAATTGCTAACAGGCGCGCGTCTTGCTATTTTCTTTTGCACCAGTATTTAAAACCATTAAAATAAGCAACACAACACAGCAATGGCACTTGGTAGCTACAAATGGAATATTTGTTGCTGTTTATCCATATAAAAGTTAATAGAAATTGATAAATGTTTCTAAAATGATAATAAAAGTATATTTATATACGGCTTATATATAATTTTCTCCTTTTTAGATATTTTATGTTAAATATAAAACTTAGCCATCGATCTCTTTCACAAATAAAACTTATTACGGAAAACTAAAACATCGAAACACACTAAATCGTCGTTTATATCTTCGTTAAAATAAGACTTATCAGTCATTAGTTATAATTTCTAGTGATTAGAAAGTAGGTAATAAATGTTCTACTCTAAAACATTTTCGCAATTGAAAAACAAAAATTATTCTAAGATATTTCCTGACTTAGCATTAATTTTAATAAACGAAAGATTTTATTAGTAATCTATACTAATGAATAATCGCAAAGGGTTTTCAGAAGAAAATAGAGTATGCTTATGCTACAGAAGCAAATTGTACTTAATAGCTATTTATCGTTAAATAAATGCGCATTTTGTTATTAAATAACGACAGGTGTATCAGAAAATGGCAAGATGGTAAAATATATATTACTTATTCAAATTAATGACATGAAATTAAATCTTTATTGGGAGTTTAAAGAAATTAATAATTATTCACACCATGTGTGTACTAATTCCCCCGTGGTGAAGGGGCGTCTACGCATTACGTCCACAAGATCCCCCCTAAGGTGTCGCATGGCGAAGGAGAGGATATTTGCAGCTTCACACTTTTATATAAGTCCCCCGAAGGGTGGAAGTCTGACTTGGCTTCGACATGACAACATCCATGCCCGCTGGCGGGATTCGAACCGGCAACCCGGCAATCCAGGGATCAGACGGAAAAGCATGGCCCTGACCGCTCGACCACCGGACGGCATTCACACCATAATCATATTGACTAATTTTTAGTTTAAACAAAACTTTAAAAAATTGTGTAACACTCGAATGCTGGATGACATATTAATTGATGATAAATTAATTAAGGATAACACTCGAATAAAAGTCTAGTATCGACACTGGTGTTATGACGTATATATTATATCTACTAATAAACATATATATATGCACTATACATTAACCCTTTGCTTACGGGTGGGGCAGCGTCCATCCCAAACGAAGAACGTCTCAAATTGGCAGGTATTTGACATACCCTACCCCAAACAGTTTGATCCCCCGATAGAAACATTGTATCTGCTGCATCAGATGCAATGTTTCTATCGACGATTTCACCAAACGGTATGGGCACCAATGTCTGCAAAGGGGAATAGAACTGTGGGAGGGAGGCTGTCCACCCGTAAGCAAAAGGTTAATATACATGTACTATACATTAATATACTATACAAGTACTATACATCAATATATTCCATTAATATACCGTGTAGTATATGATAATTGCAGAGAACAGTGACATATGGAAAGTGAAAATATTAATCGATATACTTTTTTTTTATTTCATCATTTCTTTTGATATATTTGATTATGCTTATGTTAGAATTCTAACACGAGTGTCGTTTGATTTCTAAACATGAATTACGAATAAAATGTGTATTTATATAACATGTTTTAATGAGATGATTTGTTTTTACGTTATAAAATATCTCATCCACAGAGCCGGATATACATTCATACATACACACACATACATAAACTCGTACACACAACATTTTAAAATTATTTGATTCCTATTCAAGGATGTTCAAAATGTGTAAATTTGTTATAAACTCGTATTTGAATTTTCGAACCGATCACAATACGTTCCCCATATGTTATACTATATTTAGAAGAAAATTAATAACCTAAACGATGTTTTTGTGGTCCACGGTTTTGGGATCCTCAGCTCTCTGAATTTCCATTATCTCAACTAGAATCATGTTCTCAACAACTGCGCCATTGAGTTCTCTTTTTTACGTGCTGAAATCTGAAGAAGTGCTTTTTCTAGGTTTTTCATATCAGAAGGTTGGTAGTAAATGGCGTCGCTGTGGAGTTTGAATTTTGTTTTTCATTTTTCCTTTGTTGACTGACTGAATTGATATCTTGGTTAGGAACGTTTAATAAACTAAATGAGTAGTTTTAACGTTTTAACTTTTCCTCGATGTAGTTCCAATTTTTTCTCTATTTCAATATTCGGCTAAGAAGAGTATTTAAGTCTGCCAAAGAGAGGATAAGAATTGTTTTGTTTAACAGTGTATGGTACTCAGCTTCAAAAATAGCCATCTTAGTTGAAAATTGACTCAGGTTCTCTCTCCCATGGTCGATTCTGATAAGTGGGCAGGCAGATTTCCTTCTAGGTGTTTCTGGAGGATCAAGAAATAATTTTCGAAAACGACTCTTTTATCTTCTCTCTGAAGTATTCAAAATGTGTACCTAGTGGCCTATAACACAATTATGCAAAAATTCAGTCTTCTAGGTAATCTGGAATTTGTTTACCTTTCCAGACTTTGGAGTGACTGGAAAGACAAAAACCCATTGGATAATTATTATACATATTCTTTCAAAAAAATTTTAGGAATTATAAAATAAATAATAATATTCACTATGTACAAAATTCCAATTATTATAGTTTCAATTAATATCATTATATGCGTAAAGAGGACATATTGTATTATCAATAAGTTTAATTATAAAATTTAATTTTCGAAGTTTAGTAACCTATTTACGAAGTACGGTTATATTCCTTCTTTGAGATTTATCGTTCGTTTTAATGTTTCACACCAAATTTAAGATAATGTAAGCACAGCAAATTACTTGGGTCTAAAGATGGGAATATTTGTGGTAATAACTTGTATATCTTTAATTGAGCTCGCAGTCGTTATTCTCTATCGTGATTCTTAGTCTATTTTTAATCCCGCAGATTCATGTCCCAAAATGCTCACATTATTGATAAATATTAAATAATCAAAATATCGTAGTGGATTTTACGACACCACCAAGGGACATTTTCCAGACATTATACCATTCCTTATGCATGTAATGTAATTGAAAAAAATGTCTGAGTATTTTATTTGTATTCTAAGTATTAGTTCTTTAATATTTAACTTTCACTGACAAAAATATCAATGTGAACTCCACTGCAGTCAAATCAGTTTCATTACAATTCTTTTATCATGAAAAGCTTATCTAGATAACATTTCGTTCGGAGCGAAATTAAATGACTCAACCATCTAGACTAGATATTTTTGTATCTTTTATTTTCATTTCTTTTAGCATTAACCTTTGGTCACTATCTCAACTTACATTATATTTCTTAATAGCTGAGCCATTGACTTCATTTTTTGTGATGGAGTCAATGACGCAAAGGAGTTATTTTATTATTGGTGTTTTATCTATGAAGGCTGGTACTTGATAGTATTGCCATTATTCAGAGCCTGGATTTCATATTTTCTACTACGTTTTCTGATTGAATTAAATATTTCAGGTAGGAGCTTTTGACAACAGTAGTGAATACTTTCATTATTTTTATTTTTCTCTTTGAAATATTTGTTATTCAGTACCTCACTTTTTAAAACAATTTTTATCAAGCATGTAATACATAATTAGAAACGAAAATTTGTCTTTAGACATTTAGGACATTTCCCTTTTCATTTTTAGAATTGAAACTTATATTTGTCTTGTAAAATAAAATAAAATAAACTGAATCCATTGTTTCAAAGATATTTACTTACATGCTTATGTACTTATCATTTATATTAAGTGGATACGATAGGTATAACCCAATTACAGTTAGCACTAAATATAAAAAGTATAATAAAGATAAGATGGGAGAGTCCACTTTGACCATAGGAGAGTGTAATTTCGTCCCAGTAGCTTAACGGTAGAGAGTCAAGTTCGGAAATCAAGGGTTCGATTCCCGGTTGGGGCAGCAAGGCTCTTAACAATGGCGACCGAACAAATCAACCGTGTAAGTTAGTGCAAAGATGTCGGAGGTCTGAGGATCCCAGACCGTGCGACTCACAAAGTGGGTTTATAGTAACTAGTTCCAAGGCCGGGAAAGGATACCTCCTCCACTCAGGAGGCACCCAAGGTCCACCATCCCGCCAAACGAACATTTATTTAGGTCTAGAAAGATAACAATTGATGAAAAATATTGTGGTTAAACAGACAGTTTTACATTATATTCGAATTTGACAAATACGTCCATTTTTCAAAAATGGGAAAAGGGTTATTGGGAATATATATAAAAGATCATTGCAAAATAAAATTTAGAGTGAGGTATATTAACATAATTAAAAATAGATGATTAGAAATTTAAAAAATAATAAAATTTTAAAAGTGAAATTTAGAAAATATATATAAAAAAATAAAATATATGGGAAAGGAAAGGAATTTAGGCACATGGAAAACAAAAAGAGAAATTTAAGAAATTTAGGATAAAATTTAGAAAAGAAAATTCAGAAAAAATACAAATAGAAAGGGCCAAAAGTGAAAAAAAACGACAAAATAGAAACAGTCCAACATAGTTTTTTTTATTATTTTATATTTTATTTAAACAGAAAATATGAAGGGGAAACAATAAGTCCATATAATGTCTAAATGTCGAAGGTATGAAAACCGTGCTTCTCACATAGTGGGTTTAGAGTAGCTAGCTGCACATGTCGGAGGTCTGATGACCGCAGATCGTGTGACTCACATAGTGTATTTAGAGTAGCTAGCTGCACGGCCGGGAAAGGATATCTCCTGCACTCAGGAGGCACCCAAGGTCTACCATCCCGCAAAACGAACATTTGATTTAAATTTATAGTTGATTTTTGATAAACATTTAGGTCTAAACAGATAACAATTGATGAAAAATATTGTGGGTAAACAGACAGTTTTACATTATATTTGAACATGACAAGTACGTCCATTTTTCAAAAATGGGAAAATGGTTATTGCGAATATCGATAAAAGTATCATTGAGAAATGAAATTTTGAGTGAGGTATAGTAACATAATAAAATATAGATTAAAAGTAAAGAAAATAATAAAATTTTACATGTCGGAGTTCTGAAGACCCCAGACCGTGTGACTCATATAGTGGGTTTAGAGTAGATAGCTGCATGGCCGGGAAAGTATACCTCCTGCACTCACGAGGCACCAAAGTTTTACCATCCCGCCAAACGAACTTTTTTTTAGGTCTAAAAATATATCAATTGATGAAAAGTATTGTGATTAAACAGACACTTTTACATTACATTTGAACTTGGCAAGTACGTCCATTTTACAGAAATGAAAAAAGGGTTATTGCGAATATAGATAAAAAGTTCAGTGAAAAATTGAATTTAGAGTGAGGTATAATAACATAATGCAAAATAGATTGAAATTAAAGAAAATAATAAAATTTTAAAAGTGAAATTTAGAAAATATATAAAAAGAAAATATATGGAAAGGAAAAAAATTAGGCATATGAATAACAAAAACAGAAATTTAGAATAAAATTTAGAAAAGAAATATAAGAAAAATTACAAATAAAAAGGGTCAAAAGAAAAAGAAAAATCCGAGAAAATAAGAACAGTTAACATAGTTTTTTTTTAAAGGAAAAATCGGGGGACACAATAAGTTTACATAAGTTAATAAGAATGAAATAAAGGGCTTCATTGCTCAAAATTAATTGAGAGCAGAATCTACTCATAAGCTTAGGTCACTTCATTAGAAATTTCCATGGCAAGAGAAATACAGTTTTTAATTTTATCTACTGAAGAGGGATTTGAACGAACTTTGGAGAACCAAATTGGTTTATTAGAGGGGGAGTGTTTGCAGAGATGAAAATTTTTAGAAAAAGGACAATCGAAAATGTAATGGTCAGCGTCATCGAATTTATTGCAAATACAGTTAGATGTGGACTTAATTTTGAAAAAAGTATAAGAAATCTAGAAAAGAAAGGGGCCATGACCAGTAAGAAAGTAAATAAAGTATTTATTAAAAATTTGTAAATTAGGATTCAAGATAGGGAGGTCAGCTAGGATTCTAGCCGGATCACCAGTCCTGGTGGAAATATAATCATTAAGATAATTTTGCCAAAGTTTAAGGATATGAGATTCACAAAATTTTGAGAGGAGCGAGTAAGGAAAGGGAATAGTAAGAGAGTAAGAGGGGAACCAGAGATAGCAGCAATTTTGGCATGGTAATCAGTAATTTCATTTCCAGATCTATTATTGTGAGCTGTTACCCAATAAATACTGGCTATGTTTTTGTCAAGGAGAGCTTTGGATTTAATGGAATTAAGATAATTAGATTTATTTTTATTAAGAGCTTGATCGAAAGCAAAATCGGGCAATATATAGAGCAAAATCGGGATCATCATTAATGCATGAGATCATCATGTCGGAGGTCTGAAGACCCCAGACCGTGCGACTCACATAGTGGGTTTAGAATAACTATCTGCAGGGCCGGGAAAGGATACCTCCTGCATTCAGGAGGCACCCAAGTTCTACATTCCCGCCAAACGAACTTTTATTTAGGTCTAAAAATATAACAATTCACGAAAAATATTGTGATTAAACAGAGAGTTTTACATTATATTTGAACTTGACAAGTACGTCCATTTTACAAAAATGGGAAAATGGTTCTTGCGAATACATGTCGGAGGTCTGAAAGTGAATCTAGTACGATTTGTACGGATTCAGTGGACTCTGGAATATTGAACGCTGATTTCAAATTGAGAGAATGACGACCACACAGGATATTTACCTGGGTAAAAATTGTAGTTGAAGGAAACTAGTCTGTGGTAAAAAAGCTGGAGGTAGTCAGTCAGATTGTCAGTCGTTCGCCAATCTGGCATTAGAGAGAGGAGAATGCAGAGTTCACTTCGACCATAAGAGCTTGCAATTTTGTCCCAGTAGCTCAACGGTAGAGCGTTTGCTGGCCAGTTCGGAGATCTAGGGTTCGATTCCCGGTTTTGACAGCATGGATCTTTACAAGATATAGACATATGGGGTGCGTAACGTGAAGTATCAGCTCTTCTCAGCTTCCTTGTTCTGGGCTCCCTCAACCTGATGTATATGTACTAGTTATATACCTGTACCGTCTGTACCATTTCGCCACTTAAGATAGAACTGAAAAATGGTCCTCATTACAAAGAGTCAGAAAACCAGCAACATAAAGCAATGCTCCTAGTTTATCAAAAGATTTTGCTCTTTCATTTTCTAATATTTCAACAAAAGAAGGAATAAACGATGTACCACCGTAATAAATTATGAATGTTGTTATCAAGGTGGACCGGGAGGGAACCTCTCTGAATTAGCAGGTAGTCAGTGATATTCTAACACCTTTTTGTTGCTTCAATATCAGACCTAGAATGGGAAATATAACATAATTCAGAGAAGAATATTTCGGCAGACGTTTGAAAGCCTCGAGAATATCAATAACTTCAGCCCTATAAGAGGGGGTGACAGAAACATTCCATTTAGTGTTTATTCACTGACTTGTGTATTATTTTACATAGCATTTAAAAATATTTGTATTACATACTCAATGATGAATATTTTGGAATATTAAAAATCGGAATAATGCTAGTTTTACTCCAGATTGTTTTATCATCTATTTACTTAATCAGAATCGGAAAGTCTTATTCCGATCGCAGACGCATTAGCAACTCCACAGCCAGAATGGATACTTGATCTTTGATTGTGAAATCTAAGTGTTGTAGACGGTACAATCCTGCCATATGTACTGTTGTCAAAGAAACACGATAGCTGTTATAAACTTCATACATGTCTGTGTGGAGTTGCTGGAAATTTCAGCTGCAGCTGCTTATAAACTGCGAATAATGTTCTCAGGAAAATC
Source organism: Amaurobius ferox (assembly GCA_951213105.1). NCBI lineage: Eukaryota > Metazoa > Arthropoda > Arachnida > Araneae > Amaurobiidae > Amaurobius > Amaurobius ferox. The sequence goes on from OX578148.1 coordinate 131,845,478, forward strand.
AAGCTGTGTCCAGAACATGCGTTTTAAGTAGTTCACCACTATTATTTGACAAGTGTCGTGACGGAATTCGTCACTCTTTTGTAAATTATATAATTACAGTACCTTTTAAACTTTTATATTTATTTATATTAATCTGTGTCCTGGAACCCTCATGTCATTGTATATATTTTACCATATTTAAATTTATTTGAATCTGTATTGAATTGTGGCCATTTTTATTTCATAATAATTCTTTCACACTCGAGGAACAACATCCGTTGCTCAAGGTCGCACTTGTTTGCTGGCGGAGACCGCTGTCTCCATGTTTTTTCGCTATGTTGGGTGATGCAATCTTGTTCTGGATTTCGTGTAGTTCTGCACGTGCCTTGGGAGCCTTGCTGTTGTAGGGGCGGATCCCTGGATATATTTGAAATGGAAGCATTTTTGGATTGGCTGAGAAGAAAAGGTGTGAGCCCCTTGTAAATTTCAATTGGCCGGGTTCTGGATCCACCTGGAATGTTTAAAAGCTGAATGATTCTTGATTCTGGGCTCTCTCCCTGGAAAACATCGTCGAACCCACGAACGGCTCGGAACTTATCCTTCAGGCTAAGTTCTGTCGCTGTGGGGCTTTGGGGGAGATGCCTCTGCCGCTACCATCGCCACTACATTGACTGGGACTTCGCTGATGCCGAGCCTCGTCGTTTGCTGTCGCCGTTGACCTTCCGGGAACCTCCTGTTCCGGATGCCTGCAGACCGCTTCGGATGAAGTACGTGATGAAGCCTAAGCCCTGTGCGGGTCGTCGCTCGTATACTACGTGCCTGCCTGCCGCCTCTCCTTGGTCGGGGAAGATTTCTCCCCGAGGGAACTCGGGCAGATGTGTGGACTTCATGTGTGGAATTCCCTTTTCGGTAATTGGAGGCTGCTGCCTCGACTGTCTGGTGTTCCGGCGAACTGAACCTCCTGATGTATTCTCAAGATCTTCTGAGTTAAATTGTAATTAAATTAATTCCATGAAGTAAAATATTTGAATTTAAGTAAATTAACAGTCAAGCCTTAAGCGTTCCTCGGGTGTGTCTTTCTCTCCATGACCATACCATTGTTAATATGATTGAATATGTGAAAGTAATATGTAATTAATGATTTATTGAATTGATATTAAATTCCGGCAAAGAGCCGATGATTTTTGGTAGAAGTGGTCCAGTGGTTTAGAGCTGATTATAAATCAGCATTTTTGTTATAAGTGCTCTAACTCCATTAAGTAATTAATAAATATAGGATTTGAATTTAAATTGTGTTTTATTTGTGTAGAAATTGTGTTGATTTATGTTTTTCAGCTTTGGATGAGTTCTTAAAGGTAAAGGTATTTTTCCTGTTTATTTTGGATTTTGGTTGGGTTTCTCCGCAGGTCATCAATTGGAATCTTTCCAATTGACGGGATGTCTGTTTAGAACCTGGGTATAAGAAATTTCTCTGAGAAAGTTAGACTTTCTCGGTCAGCCGTGTCTGGCGGGAATCCGTTGCGACGTTTGATGCCCTCGGAATTCCCGTCTTGACACAAGCAATATCATTGGTAATATATTTTCTTTACAACTTGATTAAGATAAATCATGCTGCATGTCCTTATTCATAAAACTGTCGCGTACTATGGCAGTATGTACTTTTATGGGAATTTCTTGTTAGATATATTTCCGTGCTATAACATTTATGGGTAATTTTTCTGCCGATTGAACGATATTGGTTTTTAGATTAACGTAGAATTCCATTGATCTGTAATCCCCGGAAAAGCAACCTTCCGCTTTTTTTCTCAATTAGAATTTCTGAAAATTCCCTTGAAACTGTACCCTCACCTCTAAACATTGAAGAATTCGGTAGAAAATTTCGACGTCGAATAAAATAAATAATATTTAGTAATAAAAATATTAACTCTTTATGGTATACTCGGCACTCATTTAATAAAGCAGGAAATTCCAAGTAAATGTCACCTCTCTCTTATACACTTCACAATTTCCGGTCGCATTTGAGGAGGCGATTCTTAAATTCTAAGGTAGTATTATCTATGTATTAAAAATGAATAGAAATACAACTTAATTACTATATAACGTTACTGTTAAATATGTAATGTAAACCATTGTATTTAGAAAAACTACAAATGCTAAACGTTACTACAGCTACAAATGTTGAACTTTTCTTTATTTTTAAATATAGCTGAAACATTGTGTTAATTATTTTGAAGCCGATAGTGTGAGGAAGTTTTCAAAAACATATTTCAAATTTATATGTTGCTCTTAAGATAACATGCTATACCAAATGTGTTACTATGACCGTAAGAAATCCTCATGTTCTATTCTTATCACCCGGAGCGTTAAAGTATTGCACGTTTAAATATCCTTTGATCCATTGGTCACAGACCCATGGCTCTAAATTAAAAGATTCTTTAAATATTGTAGACTTTCAGACTACGACATTTTTGGTCGCCAGATTTTAGTAGAATATTGACAAACATGACAAGTTTTATTAAATAAAAAGTACAAAAATGGAATTTTTTTGCGAATCTCCACAAAGTCCGATTAGCAAATAGTTTCTTATTTTCTAAAGAGCTTTTGATAGAATCCCGGTTTTCTAATATACAAAAAATTGTGAGAAAATGTGTGCCTTGAAAAAATTGTTAAAATTATAAGACGTAAACCACTTTTCTCCATGTGAAAGAAACGGCATAAATGGAATCCTGGACCGAATGAAAATTTCTTAGATACAATTTGTTTTCAAAAATTTACTTGCATACTTATCATTAGCAAAAGTTGAATACAATACCCGATTGCAAGTTAATAAATGTTAATTAATTATATCTTGCGTAATTTTGACCTTATGATTATAAAACATTTTTGTTTGACTACTTGGACTATGGACAATATTTTTTTAAATGAAATATTTTATAAGTGTTCCTTATAGAAAATTACACTTGTATATTTGTTCTGAAAGGTGTCGCACGTTTAAAATTTCCATGTAATTTTTTTCTACCTTAATTAAAGCATTCCTGAAATTGGAACAAGTGGTAACAATATCACATCAGAAACCGTTGCATCATCTTGTATTTCAATATACCGAAGTGTTGCATCTAGGTCCTTTGAAGCCTCTTTGTGTGCAATTCTAATATTAATTGCAATACAAAAAGCAAATACTAATAGCACATACTAATATGTGCATACTGATGTTAAATATAATTCATTAATAAAATATTTACGATAATTTTACATTAATATTTCAAATAGTATCTGCCAAGTTGTATGACAATAGAAACAAAAACGTGGGAGTAAAAAAGCACCATTTATAAATATTTCCTTATGATAAAACATAAATTATATGTCAAGATATAAATTGATTTTATTTTAAGTAGACGTTCATTTTAAATTATTTCATGTACGAAGAAATATAATGATACTCCTTTTCAAAGTTATTCAATTCTTTTCAATTATCACTTTTATTATTTTTCCCACAGAATTATATACCACTTTTCTAAGTCAAAATTATTATTAAGAAAATAATTTTTTATTCATAAGATATGTATTATCTCCATTTTGTTACATAAAAATGTAAAAGAAAAATTATATGAGGCATTTAAATCTAACTCCTCAGAAGTGTCAAACAAAAGATTCAAAAATCAAATATAAAAGTAAAGTTCAATTTATCACCATTATTTTTGTTAACATTTCTACTAGTCTTTAGCCATTTGTTTAGAAAAAAGAATAAGAAACAAATTTTCCAGCCATTATTTATATCAAGACACAAATCATAAACGCTATTTTTTATTTTTAAGAATTATATTTTTTAGGCAAATCAAATAATAATAGTTTAAATATAGCTTGAATAATTTTTGTTAACTTGTATTACTTGAATTGAAGTTCAACTCTTGGTTTTTTTAATTGCTGCAATTAATTACTTATTAAACTTTTTGTGGTATTTTGCAATTTTTTATTATTTTATTCAAGACTGAAATGTTAAATGAAAAATAAAAAATATTTCATGATTTAATAGTTGTTTTGTGAAATAATAATGATATTCCACTTGAATTTTCATTTCCACACATGGAAGATCGATATTTTAATTTTGGGAAACCTTTATTTTGGTGTCTTAATGGGTAATATTTTATTAGTTCTCGTTTTTATTTTCTTCTTTTAAAGTTGCAGTACTATTTTGATCATCCAGCTTAAGTACAAAATCAAAACACACCATATTCAATTTGTTTTGTGAAAGAATAATAAAATTACATTTGAATATTCATTTCCACACATAGAAGATCGATATTTTAATTTTGGTAAACTTTTATTTTGGTATCTTAATGGGTAATATTTTATTAGTTCTCGTTTTCCTTATCTTCATTTACAGTTGCAGTACTATTTTGATCTTCCAGCTTAAGTAGAAAATCAAAACACACCATAATCAAGTCCACTTTATTTTACAAAATATTACATTATCAAACATTCGAAAGTTATCGTAAACTCCCGAAAACGAAAACAAAAATTTATTTTTTCCCTTAAACTGCCAATAATGAATTAATCAAAAATAATGATGTCTTTTCAATTCTTTATTCCTAACAAATTAATATTGATTTTTCCGTTTAAGCATTATTTCCAAAAACTCTTGCCGTTAAGTAGCACTTGAACGTGTGTTTACTTAACGAAAAATGGTTTTTCTCTGCAATTTTATACTGTCGCACGATAGGAATATTTTTCCTGGTGAGACCCATGCCGATTCTTCATTAGTATAAATTACGAACAAAATCTTTCGTTTATGTAAATTAATGTTAAGTCAGGAAATTTTGCAGGATATTTCCTTTTTGATTGGGAAAATATATCAGTGACGAAACTATTTTCCATGCCTTTTAATCACTGGGATTTACAATTAATGGGTTACAACGGCGTGTTTTAATGAAGATATACAGAGATGGCCCTTTAGTATACTTATACGTATTTTTGTTCCAGTAAATGGTTTTATTTACTTCGCTAATTTTCCTATTTAAACATTTTTTTGTAAAATAATTGAAAAAGAAAATAATACATAAATTCTGTATATATACAAAAATATACTGGGTGTCGTAAAATATTAACCATTTAGCTAATTTGTAATTTTCGGAATAATATTATTTCTGCAATTTATTGAAATTAATTTGAGCACATTTAACTTTATTACCAATATTAAGACAAATTTGTTTTCAGACATTATCGCTCAGAAATCAGGAAATTAGCAATGCATCTAATTCTGCAAACTAAATAACATATTTATAAATAATTTAAATCTTCAAATAACGTATTTATAAATAATTAAATGTTTAATTAATAATTTAAGTTTTAATAAAAAATTGAATTCGTAATTAATACTTTAAATTTTATATAAATTTATATTCAATAATTTAAATTTAAATTTTTGAATTTTTATTTTTATTATATCTGAAGTAAAACTTTGGATAAATAAATATATATATAACCCTCTGTCTCTGCTCTGCAAAAAATGCTGCTGTATAGATCACGTAATATTGTGCAGGTAATCCCCGCCCTGATGTATTCAAGTAAAGACTACCTCATATTCATGTCACTTCCACAGTTTGTTACAATTTTATTTTATTACGGCACTTTTGTAAATTCATTTAATCTAGTACAGAGGTGACATAACATCAACAATTCAAATTTTGAATAATATCCATACTAATTTCCTAAGTTTCACAAATTTTTCTTGAAGGGTTTTTGTGAGGTGTAAAACTCAGTTGAGATTCAAAAGTATTTTGAGAAGGCGATGTATTTATTCACATTGATTTACTAATTAATTTGGTGAAAAATGCAAGACGTGAAAAAATGAAGTTATTTTAAAAATCAAGAACGAAACATATTGTAAAACAAAAGGTAATCTCTGATAAAAACTTGTAAATCGAGTTAAGCCGACTTTCTTCAGAAACTTTAAAAAACTTTCGTCTCACATATTGAGCACTGTTTAGAAAAAAGAAAAAAGTATATATTAGAGGAACAGTACAAATAGAATCATGGCTATAGAATATATATCACCTGCTATTTTTTCTAATTTTATCTAATATAATTAAATCTAATTTTTCATACTATAACACTCCAGACAATGAATTATCAGTATCATAGAGTGAAAACCTTTACACTCATAACCAATGGGAACATGTGGATAGCCTTGTTTTGGAACCATAAATTCCTACATTTTTCCTTTCAATCACATTGGCATATATGTGCAGATCACATTTTATTTAGAAATATCAACAAGAAAAGTAAACAACAATTATCTAGCACATGTATGGATTATCACCCGAATATGAAATTTCAATTATTGACTATACTACCTTAATTATTCCGAAAATTATTTTGCTTCTGGTTCGATAAATCTCCGACAACGAACACAATCGCAAGAAAGCCCGTCCTATTTTACTGTAACTAAGAAAACTGGCTTATTCTCTATTTGAAAGTCAAGTGTCGTCCTTCCTCATCCATTTGGCATCTAGATGTAGACGTTGCCATGTTACAGTCAGGAAAATAAAGTCATTGCCCCTGTATTCATTCCATTCTAAAAGTAAAACCAGCATTTAAATGAATTAACATAAAATTATTATTTAGTTTTAAGAGTATCATTGTTGTTTTTATGTTGTATTAAACTTATTAACAAATTGTTAAATCAGAATTTTATAATAACAATTAGTCGGAGTGTAATTCACCTCATACACGACTTTCTCATACAAGAATCCAATTTTAGTAGCTTTTTTATTTCAAATTTTATAAGAAAGATCTTGAAAAATCAGTATCACGAGTCCAAATGATTACAACTATAGAGTATTATCTTGCACTTTAAAGTTCTTGAAAATATCTTTCGATTGATACTATATTCAGCAATATACCATCGAGGGTGTTTATTTTGCCTTTCTCCCCGCGAAGGGTCTAATGGCGCTATGAACAAAAAATTGCATCGCAGCTATTTTTCACTACAATGATTGAAACTATGAAGTATAGTAATCACTGAGCCATAAAGAAAGTTTTCCTTCGAATTTGTAAAAAATTCTATCTAGTTCTAGATTTTTGGAAAAAAAAAGCGGGATATAAAATTTCTTGAAAATCCATTAATATTTGTTTCTGCTATCGTGTAATTGTAATGTCTTGCCTGGAGCACATTTGAAAAACAACCCAGTTTCGTCAACGTTGAAAATGTCTTTAGATGGTGTTCTCTCAATAATTTGTAAAACATCGTTTTTCCAAACAGTTGCTGCTTCTTGATTCACACTTCCACTTTCACCACACATAAGCCTAAAGGAGATTTCATTTCTTTCCTTAAATCCATCCAACCAACCAGTGTTAGCCTTGAAATCACTTTTTCCGAAACCGGCAGAAAATTCTTCCGCTTTTGCTCGAATGAGGGGGCCCAGCAGAGAAATGTTTTTTGTCCCGTGCTTGTTTAAACCACTTCAACATGCACTCATCGACTTCAGGATTATCCGGTTCTCTAGCTCTTTTGCCATCCTTTATATTTCCACGCGTAGCAGTAACGGTACTCAGAATTTTGTCTTTATTTTTAAAAAAATTAGACAATGTTTTCGGCTTTATCTGGTATTCTTTGGCGATTTGGCATTTCCTCTTCACACCCTTTTCTACATCGCGAATGACGGCGACCTTTTCAGCAAACGTTAAAGTATTGTATTGAACACGTGGTTTACTCAAAGACATCGTGAATGCTCACTAGCGAAACTCTCACAACACTACAGTACTGACACACTGACAGTAGGAAGCTCAAATGACGTCTGAATCCGGTTGAACCAACACGCTCTGTAGGTTGAACGCTCGCACCGTTCGAACAGGTAGCAAAGAGGGGGGTTTCAGTTGTCACGTGTCGAACCGGTGAGGGTATTCCAGCGATTCTTTCTTAACGATGAAAAGTCGAAAAGTTGTTATGGTTCGAAAGTTTTTATAAAAACTTCGAATTATCCACTATTTCTTAACATTGTTTTAATACAATGCTCATGGGACCAAGAGAAATCTTCGAATTAACGACGATTTCGAATTTGAGACGTTCGTTTTATCCAAGTTGCAATATATATATATATATATATATATATATAGTTTCTAAATATTTTGTAAGTGATTTATCTAATTATATTATAGATCAGAACAAAAATAAAAAATAAACATTTCAATCTCTAAAGCAAGGCATAACCACTTATGTTCCGATCTATAAAAAATATCGAAAATAAAAACATTTCTACAAATATTGTACATGAGACAAAAAAAAAATGTCAACGTCGCTGCGATTTAGACACACGTATAATGTAAAGAGTGGAGATAGTGCTGAAAAGGTCACAGAAGCAAAACTAAAGGTTATAAAAATATATACTCTAAGTCATCGAACTATTTAATTTTCGTATCTACAAAGTTTTATCTGGAAAGGTTTTGTAAATGGAAAGTGGTACGAAGATTTTTTTTTTTTTTTTGCGCTTTTCCAGTGTCATAACCATAATTCATTGCCTCTGACATTTGATAATTGTATAGAAATTAAAAGCTTGAATAAAAAGTAATAATTCAGATATCTTATTTTTTCCCCATTTTAGGAATCAATTTGTGATAAAATATGTTCATAAAACAGAAAAATATTTCAGTGTACATTTTTACATATTCACTATAAATTATTCCCCTTATAAATACTGATGAATAAGAAAAAAATATTAACTGTTGTTTTTAATTTTGCATATAATAAATATTATAATTTTTTTATAAGATTTTTATGTTGGTATACATTAAAGTGAATTATAGTAAAACTCGGTTATAATGGTATTCAAAGGTCTGCCAATGTTGTGACGTTATAACCAACTGTCGTTTTCACCGGTGCACGTTTTAAAATGATGATACATAGTATTAATTTTGTAAATGACATTTTTAGTGAAATACACTTTTTTGTAACATAGAAAAATGATTCTGTTCATTGCATCCGAAACCGATTGTCTCTTTTAATAAACTTCATTTGTCGTTAAACTAACGAAGTGTATATTTTGAAGATTAACTTGATTGAGCTTATGTCTGTAAAATTAATGAAGTTTACAATAAATAATCTATGTGATAGGAAAATTGATAAAAGATTAAAATGCTAGTATTTAAAAAATATATTATGTATGAGTATTTTTTCATAATTTTGTAATTTTGGAACTTTATTTTACATTATGTTCTTATTAACTTTATTTTACTTTATTGACTTATTAACTTTATTTTAATGACATCACATGTTTGGTCTTTTACTTCATTTTTCTCTCGATAGAGTCAGTTTTTAGAAAGCTTGTAACAGTATAATCTAGATCAAGGTATCCTAATTATGTTCTGTGTTTATAAGCTTTGTTATTTATAAAATATTTTGATGTCTTATTAGCATTTTAGTATTTTTTTTATAAAATTGCAACGCAAAATTTTGGTTAATTATTGAATTTGAATTATAGTATTTCCATTTTTTTCATTGTTCACGTTTCATATCATAAGTAGAACGATTAACTTCGTCAAAGTATATTATAAATAAAGGTTATTATGTAGATTTAAAGATGAACTGATCAACTGGGCCTAATTGTATAAATGTTCTTTAAAATAACTATAAGAATTATAATCATTACATTATTATTTAAAATAAATTATTAAAAAAGATAAAACGTAGAAAATGATGTCTGAAAAACAACAAAGACATTGAAGTAATGTTGTGAAAAAGTTACTAACCGAGATTCTATTCAGTCACAGGACAGGTGGGAAATGGGGATTTTTGGGTCTTAAAAATGTTCCAGCATTTAGTACCTTCCTGTGGATAAGAAAACAGGGAAACATATACTTTTTTGGACATAAAATCCTGAAAAGGGAATTCACGAGGAAGCTTTTGAGATACGTGCTGTAAGAAGTTGAGATTGGTTAGAGCTCAAAAGATCCCTAATTCTCTTGTTCAGTGTGTCGGAACATTTAATTTCTGAACGTTGCAATATGACATATATAAATATATATTATGCTAATATTTTATTGTAATTTGATTGGTTTTATTGTATCAGAGTCACGATTTTTAATCTATTAAATTTTGTTACAAATAGAAAATATATTAAAATGGTATTGGTTTAAAACACACTTTAGTAGAATGTTATATTCGAGGTCTATAAATAATATTTGATTACTTTACGTCTATCAAATAATTTAATTATATGTATTAGGCAATATTTACTAAGCAGTGTTTCCTTTTATTTTCGAATGTTATACATATCTTAATTTTTAAATTTTTCTTTCAAAAAATGGATAAAACAGTTGACATCAGATTCAATGTTTTACTTTCCTTATATACATAATGTATAAGTAAAGTATTGTGACGGTGTCGAAAATTCGAATTCGAGTTTTCATCAACGGGAGAGCCCGTTTCAAGCACCTCTGATCACGAATCAAACATTTTTGACGTGATGTCTGTGTGTGTGTGTGTGTGTGAGAGAGAGAGAGAGAGAGAGATAGAGAGAGTGCATATGTGTTGTGTGTGTGTGTGTGTGTCAGTGAGCCTGCGGAGATGATAACTGACGAACGAATTCATCGATTCGAACGAAATTAGGTACAAAAATCACAATCCGTAAACACTGAAAGTCTATTGTTTTTATACGCAATCGAAGGTTCAGAACCTCCTAAATTATCGAGTGAAACTTTGAAAAAATCGTCAAAAAATCAAAACCGCTAATATAGTTACGTGAATAGACATTTCTTATGTAATTTTTCATTAGAAAACACGATTGATATAAATTTTAGAACTTTAACATAAACCGTTCTTGAGATATTGCACATATTTCAAAAAATTATCAAAAAGTCATATAAAATAAAAAAAAATATTTCCTATTGAGAAACATGTTTACTCTTCATATGTAATACCATGCGATAAATGTGGTGACATCCTTCTCGTGGATCTAGCTCGTTCCATTCATGAGAAAATATACTTTGAGTAATACTTTTGTATTTGAAAGCTAATAGTCATTTATCTGCTATAAGAATAACTTATTTCTTCGTCCATAACGCTTGGTGAGATTTTCAAAAAGTCATAAATTATCAAAAAGTCATATAAAATAAAAAAAAATATTTCCTATTGAGAAACATGTTTACTCTTCATATGTAATACCATGCGATAAATGTGGTGACATCCTTCTCGTGGATCTAGCTCGTTCCATTCATGAGAAAATATACTTTGAGTAATACTTTTGTATTTGAAAGCTAATAGTCATTTATCTGCTATAAGAATAACTTATTTCTTCGTCCATAACGCTTGGTGAGATTTTGGAGACGAATTTGGTGGAATGTCGCCAACTTGGCGACTTTTTTAAATATTGCTAAATTAACGAAAAACTCGCCAAATGGATAAAAATGACGCGATGACGACATGGAAAATGACGACTCATTGACGAAAATTCAATATCTTGGAAAGAATATAAGTAACTACTATAAAAATAATCTATTTTCTTTTACTGTAAAAGTAGTAAATTAATTGCATTATATGTAAGGAAAGTCATGTGCTGCTCACATCAGATTTTTTATTTACATAACTCCTATTATGCACATGAAGCCAATACTTTTAGCACGTAAACACATTTCACTTTGGCGAAATGTACCAAGAGCAATGACTTTGTAGATATTTGAAACATTTTTCAGATAAGGAGGGATTGAACATGTTCTCTCTAACTGCTTGGCGTCTTGGATTGTTTATTAAGTTTTATAAGGAGCTAAAATTGTTTATAACTAGCAGATGTACCATGTTGTTGTTGTTGAGACCCAGACCATCTGACATACCAGAAAGGTGTAAGGTAACTGTTTGGACGGCGGGGAAGTAACAGATGTACCATGTGGTTCATAGTTAAAAATTTTATTTATATATATGGTTTTGTGTATTGAACACACTTTTTGCACATTCCATGTGTATGAATGACTGCAAAACATAATACTTTTTATTTTACTCCATTCTGCTTCATTTTTCATGAACTCTAAAAATAACTTAATTATCAAAACTTTTTCAAAAAAAAAAATTTCCCTGTTCTTCGGCTTAACGTACGTTTAATATAGTATAATAAAATGATGTTCTTTCTTTTCATTTATTTAACCAGAATAATTAATAATGATTTTCCCTTCTTAACATTTTCTTAAGAAAAAAAAAGTCCTGTTACTAAACACTTAATGCATGTTTGTTTAACGATCAAACTACTTTTCTTCCTCACACACAGTACCGTCTTGTGGAGAAAAGAAACCACTTCTTTGAAGCCAACTCCAATTCTGTGTTATTGAAATTAATTAAACTTTTCGCTTGTGAAAGTGAAGTCACGATAATTTTTGTATGATGTGTAAATTTTTATAAGAGATTTTTTTATCTTAATGTATGCATGTGTAGTTTCTCACGTGTTTTAACAGTGAAGATTTTCTTTATGCCTTAGTCATTTAAAATTTCAATCATCTGATTATCACAGTGCTGTATAGAATACATAGATAACTCCTGTAAAATGTTACACTGTTTTTCTGTTGGAATAATAACTTTTTTGTGTGTGGAATTAAGGAGACGTGTTTTTACATTATCATTTCCTTTTGAAGCTATTACATATAAACGATCCAAGATGACTCGGAAACATCATTCACGAAAATCAATTGCACTACGACTAAAATCATTTATCATGAATAGTATTTATATAGCTTAAATATATGAATACATTGGTTGTCTTCTTTATTGTAGATATATTTTACAAAATTCTGATTTCGGTTTCATTATTACCATTAAATTACCAGTTTAAAAATATATTACTATGAAAAGTGAGATATGTCAAAATATAGTTTTTTTTTTATTTAAGGGCAAAAGGTACTTGTTTGCTTCTTAGAAAATCTAAAATTATGAGCTTTATAAAACCTAAAATTATAACTTTATGAAATCTAAAATTATAACTTTATGAAATCTAAAATTATAACTTTATAAAATCTAAAATTATATCTTTATAAAATTGATCCATGATATAATAACAAAATACTTTGCATGTGTACTTAATGCAGTAAATCATATTTTTACTAATTCTGCTTTGTTGCAGCCGTTTATTTGCAGCTGTTAATACAAATTAATTTTATTACAGGGAATTACAACATTCTCACGCGAAGAGGAATTAGAGTGCTATTTATTGTACTGTGAAACATATTGTATAATGGTTATCTTATCCTTGTATAACATTAAATTTTTACAATATGATCTCTAAATCTATTTATAAAATTAACATATTTTACGATCGAATCCGTAAATCCATTTATAGCGTTAAAATATTTTATAATATAATCCGTAAAACAATTTTATAAATACTCTGAAAATAAAAATCCAAATTCGATGAAAACACTGATACCAACTTAAGTCTATCAAAAGTTTAATTTAAGCATTGATTAAGAGAAAAATGCAGATTTCAGAAGTCTGCTATAGAATCACTTCATATCTTCTACAAAGAACATTTTGATATCTACTATAAAGGAGCATCTAATATCTACGATAATGAAACACTTGCTATCTACATCAGACGTATTTGATATCTATTATACAGAATCATTTGTTATCGACATCACAGTAATTCGATATCTGTTATCAGAAGCATTGGATAACTGATAAAGTGAAACATTTGATATCTATCTATATATATATATATATACATATATATATATATATATATATATACATACATACTAAATGCCTCTGATATATTTATATATATATATATATATATATATATATATATATATATATATATATATATATATATCAGAAGCATTTGGTATATATATTAGAAGCATTTGATATCTAACATCAGAAGCATTTGATATCTAACATCAGAAGCATTTGATATCTAACATCAGAAACATTTGATATCTATATCAGAAATATTTGATTTCTATGTTAGAAGCATTTGGTATCTATATCCGAAGCATTTGATATCTATATCCTAAGCATTTGATATCTATATCATAAGCATTTGATATCTATATCATAAGCATTTGATATCTATATCATAAGTATGTGATATCTATATCAGAAGCATTTGATATTTATATCAGAAGCATTTGATATCTATTTCAATAGCATGTGATATCTATATCAGAAGCATTTGATATCTATATCAAAAGCATTTAATATATTTTATACAGATGCTTGTCATAACTGCATAAGTCGTGTTTGATATCTACTTTAAAGAAGTATTTGCTATATATATCAGAAAAACTTGTTATCTACATCAGAAGCATTTGATATCTACTTTAAAGAAGTATTTGCTATATATATCAGAAAAACTTGTTACCTACATCAGAAGCATTTGATATCTACTTTAAAGAAGTATTTGCTATATATATCAGAAAAACTTGTTATCTACATCAGAAGCATTTGATATCTACTTTAAAGAAGTATTTGCTATATATATAAAAAAAACTTGTTATCTACATCAGAAGCATTTGATAACTACATCAGTATTATTTTGCTATCAACTATACAGAAGCATTTGATATCTGCATCTGAAGTATTTGATATCTGCATCTGAAGTATTTGATATCTGCATTAGAATATTTTGATATAGCCTAAAGATATTTAAAAGTACCATATAATAGTATATAACTTCAAATTAAATGAATCATGCGGAGAATCTGTTAACAAACATGGATGTATGAAGTTAAGCTAAAGCTGGTGATTACAGATCTAAACCAAAAATAGAAATCTCGCAAGAAATATCTTCTAGTTTGATAAGTCATTCCATTATTTTCTTAATGGTACATCATCTTGGAAGTTTTTCCACGAAAAGAATGTTTCCAATGAAACAGACTATTTTATGTAAGTCTTAATTATTTTTCCAAAATCGTAACTAAAATTTAAAATAAGAAATAAGTAATTTTGTCTATCAGAAAAACATTTAGTACGAATACTGTGGTCTAACTTTTAATTTTTTATTTGTAATAAAATGTGAATGTAATAATTCCTCGTGAATGTAATAATGTGAATAATTTCCTCGATAGAATAATTTTGTTATCCAGCCATGGGAAATATATAATATAAAAAGCATAGATATACGTAAACTATTAATCAAAATATATGTATTTATACGCCATTTGCAGGACTCCACATTTTATTTGTTTTGTATCACTGGGAGGTTCTTCCTCCTGTTCGTTATCGCTCGCTAACCTTCGAGAGCCCATAATTCGCTCACGCTCATCATATTTTGATTTGCGAGTTCGGATTTTAACTCGTATTTTAAATCAGGTGATAACTCGCGTTTCAAGTCACTATAATGACTTCAATTTATTTTAGGGTCATGTTTATCCATTTAATTAAACATATATTTTTCTAACACTAACGGAAGTCTCAACGATATATTTAGAAATAGTGCTCTGATAAATATTATTTTTTATTATATAAATAAATTTATTAGTACATTTATGAAATGGTAACTATAAAACATTTTCAACAATCAGAATTTAAATTTTGAATAAAATAAACATTTCGCTTCAACATTGCAAAAAATTGAATGACTTATAAAGTAAATAGATATTAAAAATACCTCAGTTATTCAACAATTCTACTATATACGAACATGCTTCCAGAAATTCGTGTTAGTTTATCCAGGACGCGAACTCGCAGTTCAATTATCGATTTGACATTAAGTAAATTATAAACTAAGGTCTAAATCGAAAAACTTTTTATTTGAGCGTTCTCTTTTAACATTTCTCTTGAACTGTATCAATATTCATGTTTTTGCATAGTTTCTGCATAGTTTTCAATACATTTTTTGTTATATATCATATTATATATAACTTATCATTTATACATTTTGTTATATACAATGCTATATATAATTATTATTTGTATATTGTGTTAAATATAATCATGTATATAATTTATTATTTATATATTTCGTTATAGACAGTGGTATCTATAATTTATTATTTATATGTTTTGTTATATATAATGTTATATATAATTTTTCAAAGTATTTAAGGTGCGAGACACAAAATCGTGAAGGGCACGGAATTTCTTAACCAGTAGTTGCGTCAGCTAGTATTTTTAATTACAGAGATAACTTCTGAATATATGTCAAATTAAACTCGATGTATGTATAAATTGCGAGATATGTCAATCAATTAGATTTTACTTTACTGAATAAACAATTAAAAATAGACGATAATTTTAATGAGCGTTTATAAATGGGATTGCCATATTAATTTTTTTCCTTATTTAAATATATAACATATTATTTTTTATAATTTATATGATAATATTGGATTTTTATAATTTTAATCCACACAGTACATATTTTTTAAAAGTGTAACCTTTTTATAATGGTTTATAAAAATTATATACTAAAGAATAAATGAATAGGGTGTGCTTCCAGTACATATTAAAACTTCGCATATTTCATCCAGATATTATAGTGAAATTCATTTCAGCACTACTCATATCTTATATTAAAATATTTTATAACGTAACACTTAAAAAGTATAAAATACTGAATATACAAATATGGTTTTGACATACCCAGTAATGTTGAGGTCATCTATTAAATTTACTAAAAGTTCCCAACCGAGATGTACAATTCAATCAGAGAAGAAGAAAAATAGGGATTTCATACTCCAAAGCATAGCGAAGCCATTTAGTATCCCCCTAGAGATATAAAGACATCAACAAAAATACTTTTTCGGATATAACATGAAAATAAGAAAGCTCACGGGGCAGCTATTGAGACACATAATGCAAGAAGTTGAGATAGAGAGCGGGACTTTATCGATCAAAGACACAAAAGAAATGTCGCTAAAATATTTCTAACTTCTGAAACCATTTAATTTTTCTCGTAACGATATGTTATCTGTAAAGTGTTTTCTTATATTAAATATTATTTATACTAAAATTGGTTCCATTGTATCAAAGTCATCATTTTTTTTTCATTATAGTTTTGAATTTCAAAGAATATAAAACTTAAAGCAACATTTCAGTGGTTTTCTACTTTTTAAAAATCCATTAAAGAGAAAGAAAAATACCTTATACAGAATTCAAACTCTTTCAATAAATAACATATTTGTAAATATGGCATAAATAAAAAATAAACTGGTCTACCAGTTTCAAAAACAAATAACACTATTCTTCATGACCGACAAGAAACTTGCCGTCCCAAGACTTGCTTAATGTTGCGTTTCTTGTCGGTTCTAATGAAGAAGGCTGTTATTTGCTTTCGAAACCTGTAGATTAGTTTATTTTGTACATATCCTGTATTTACGAAGTTTTTATGTATTATTATGTTATCATTGCAATGCTTTTGACCTTTCATTTGATTCACGCTTTTATTTTTATCTTATTACTATGGATAGATAAGAATTTTACGTCTTTTCTCTGCAGAACCAAAAACACATCTCGTATTTAACTGGGATTGCTGTTTAACTACAGTGATAGAAATTTCATGTTTTATATCTTGTTCCTTTTGCCTTGCAACATGTTTTACTCTTTTTTTCGCTAGCACTTACTAACCCTACGGGAAATTTTTCTTCCCACTTGTGAAGTGTAAGTGTTTAACTTGCTGTTACAAATTTCAGTCACGTATTAAGTTTAACATATAACACTTTCCATTAATACTGTTAAAGTCAGTTAAATAAAAACATGTAATATCTGATATTTTAAATTTATTCACAGGCTTGCGCTTTGCCAATAACTTATTCCTCAAAATATTAAATAATTTCCGTATATTTGTAAACAGAAAATTTTAGCGTGTCGGAATCCTACGCAATGAAAGCACTCAAGTCACGACATTGATGACTTTTGCTGTGATAAAATATTTCAATCTACTTAAACGGCATCACGTCAATATAAAAATAATTCTACGCTCGTTAAAATCCAGCTTGCTCCTGTGATCATCTCCATCATTCCAGATACTGGACATAAAACTTTTCTTGCTGGACTACAATATCGACGTGGCGACATCCGGAGAAAAAAGTCACACGTCCTTCTGCCATTCCCGGCCACTCAAACAGCTACTGTAAGCTCAAGGGCCAGTCGAGTGGTCTGGGTTTTCGACACACGCCCTTCTGCGATGAGTAGAGTATATTTTGATTTAAAATATAGACTACGGAATAAATTTTAGTATTTAATTTTGACCTGTCCACAATTGAACATACAACCATGAAATAAACTGTATTAGTCTCTGCAAAGATTAAAATATTTAGATATTATTTTGAGAGCCCTGCAAACCTGCGCGTTATCGTCCATAAAAATGTTATAAGGACCTTTGACCGGAAGAAATGGACGAATATATTGAGCAAGGATGTCTGTACTGCACTGCAGTCACAGTACTGCGAGGAAAGTGTAGGCGCCGCCAGCAATCTCTGCCCAAACAGTCAAAGCACCGCCTCTGTATGAGTGCATTTCGAGGATGTTACTGGGGAGATAGCGATTTCCTGGCGTTTTTCAGACCATTAATTGTCGAGAATCATTCTATACACCAAACCGCGGCCCATCCTTAAAGAGCACAGTACCCCATTGTTGTGGAGTGCAGTTGAGATGATCTCGAGCCCAGTTTAACGGGCTTCATTTTTGTAAAGGCGTCCGTGAGATGCAAACCACTGGTCGTTATACATACATCTGGCCTGCATGTAGCCGTCTGTAAACAGTTTTCCAAGATACCGTTCTTCCTGTCGACGCTGCAATGTCGGAAGCAAGCTGATGTGCAATGATTGGCATGTGACTTTGGGCTTGCACACACAGAAAACGGTCATACCGAGCGGTTGTGAACTTTGGACTTCCACTTACTGGTCTTCAAGACACTTTTCTTTCACTTTGATACGGGTTTCACAAGCGAAAAATAACGGAACGATTTATATTTGGGAGTCGGACTACTTATTACTGTCTCTGTCCCCTTTCAAGACTCTCTATTACCCCACATTGCCTGGCATTACTCAGATGATGCCGTCTACTCATTTTTCAAAATATAATTAATTCGATTTTCCGTCAGGAATCCGTAATGCGGAGTACAGGCTATGCACAAAATGGCTCGTTTTTTTAGCTAATACGTTTCCTTGTTAAAATATGTTTGCAAAATATTTTATATGGGTGCGTGCGTCTGTCATGTATGCACACTTTGCGACTACTTGTTATTTTTTCTCCGCATATGCTAATTTTTTCGTTTATTATTTAACTTTTGGACGTGAGTCCATGTGGCATTTTAACGTTCACCCATTATATTATTCTACCCTTTGCTTCTTCCTCCTTGGGGTTTTACCTTTTTTTCTTTTCCCGGCATTGGCAAATTCCTTTTCCGTAATTTACCGTTCATTCATTATGTCCCACCTCTTGTTTCCTTTTCCTTGGTTTTTTGGAGATTCTTTCTTCTCTCTTCGTTAACAAACCTTTGCTTCATTTACGTTTGCTGGTCGCATCAATTTCCGATCTAGCTGTCACAGATGAAGGGTGTGATACTTATCTGTCTTGACTAATAAGGCTATTTCTTGTCTTCAAAACATGTTGACACTCATCATTTTGTATTAAATGCTGTTATATTAGTTTATTATTTTGTATTAAATAAGTTATATAAGTTTTATTACTTTAAGAGCATTTTCAACTGTATATAAAATAATTTACAAAAAAAAAAAATACATTTTAACAAAAGTTCTATACTAAACACAACACTTCATTTATGTGAATAATTTTAATACATTCACTGGATCTAACACACATAATATTTCATTAAGAAATTGTTTTACGACCTCAGAAGAAGTATGTCACTTGCCTTTAAAATTAAAAATATCAATTAGCTAATGATTCCAAAGAGTTTAAATGAAGACATAGACGACGCTTTAGTGCATTACGTTGATCCTTGATTTTAGTAACAACCGTTTTTATGCGAAAAGCGGATGCTGGTTAAATAATCCTTAAGTTGTCTTCTACAAAATATTTCCAATAAAAACGTGCAGAAGTTGGATTGAGGAAGTTTTTCTCGCTTATGATTTCTATTCAACTTAAACGATTATAATAGTTAATGTAGAATTGGAACATATGAATATATATCAAAATGTGTTGATTCTTTGCTTTTCATTCATTGAATAAATGGTGGTAATCTCTATTTAAATGTAACTGTTGAATTAGATTTATAATTCAGCAATATATTTAAATACCTTAAATATTGCGTTAACTCAAACCAATATTTTCAAAGACCCACATGAAGATTTTATGCAATATATTTTAGATTTTAAAATTTTCTCTTGAGAAAGCTAATTAAATCACACAATTTGAAACGATGCTATTATTGAATTCAACTACATCTGGAATGATGCATTATTTTTAAATATGTATCAAAATAATTCTTGTAAATTGGTTTTATAAAGTACAGAAAAATATTATTTGTATTCAAGAAACATTAGAAAAGTTGGAAATATCTGACTTAATTTCCCAAAGTTCCTAATATCTGAAATACTTACTGATACTTTTGTAATGTTTTTCGACATTCAAATTCTAAAGAATTTTAGGGTTGTTCTCAAGCGTAAAAACCTTAGAAAGCAACAAGCAGTTTAGATTTACCAATTGTAAAAAATACATGAAGTTATAAAGTTATTCGAAAAACTTCATTAATTAGAGAAATAAATTTCTCTCACATACACATACACGCGTACACAAAGATAATAAAATGGTAAATAGCGATTTTTAAAATGTTTAAATTAATCAAATTTCACCTGTCAAAATTTTGGCCCCAATACATTACTTTCCATTAGCATATTTCTTTGCATGATGTATTGCAGTACACGTTTAATTGAAATATTTTAATAGGTTATTTCACGATAAAGATAAAATACCGATATGTTATGTCCATATGTTTTCTAAAAGAAATATTTAAAGAATAAAATAAATAGACAGGATATAAACTTAACCTTGGAAAACACCGGACGCGTTAACGTCATCTATTGAGTTTTAGAAAGGTCTCAAGCAAGATATCAAATGCAATCAGAGTGAAAGAAAAACATGGGGATTTTAGGTTCTGAAGCATGATTCCGTTATGTAATACCTTTCTATAAATACCAAGAAAGAAATCACTTTTCCAGATACACACACAAAAAAAGAAAAGTTTGAGGCGTCGGCTTTTGTGGCAAGGTCTTTTTAGTTTTAACAACTAAAAAGACCAAAAATTAAGACCACAAAATATATGGTGTATACTGTAGAACCATTTAATATTTCTTCTTAAAAAATGTTAGCTGGGATTTTCTTTCTTCCAATAGAATTGTTCTGTTGAAATTGATTTTTATAAATTTATTATTTAATATCCCAATTGTATTTTTTAACCACTGGAATAGGAGGTATTTAGGGCATTCATCGCTCCACAACAGTTTTCAATTCCATATCCATTAAGGCAGACGTCCTTCACAGTAGTTCCCGATAAACTACATCTTAAATGTTAGATGCAGTAAGGTTTGAAATACTTAAACAATACTTAGATTTCTGCATGATCCTATCGTTTCTGACGTTGGCTTCAATTCACGCAGAGTTAGAACGAACATGATGGTATCTTGTATATAATAATGTCTAGAATTAGGCGGCCGTATTGGTTAGAAGTTGCAATTTGATTTGACATTTGATGAGGAGACATCTAAGGTTTACTTCAAGTAGAAAAGGAAAAATAATAATCGCAATAGCCGTGGTTAAAATAGTCATATGACCAGATAAATTTTAGTTCCGTGGTTCTATTTCCCGCTCAAAAAAGTACTTTTAAATTGAATTATATATTTATAAAATAACTGAAATAATTTTGGCATAATATTTAATACGTCTCAGGAGTCTTGCCGTAATTAAAGTGAACTCCCATGCTTCACTTTAGTTTTCTTTACGTTTCATCCTATACAATATTAACACCAAAAATAACAATAAGTGAATACCTGTAGCATATATAATAATTTTTTCAATAAGGTGGATCAGACAATATTATTTTTTAAAATTGAATATTTTTTATGAATTTATTAAAATTTTATTTTGTTAAATGTTTCTTGCATCTAGGATTGCATCAAAACTATTGCTTCCAGAAACAAAAATATTATGATTATGATACAAAAGTATCCATTCAAGAAGTTATGCATCAAAATATAAACATATGCGTAATTAAAGTTTTTCAAAATTCAATTTAAAATTTTAATAAATTTACTGAATTAAATGTATTTCAATTTATTGACAAAATTATCATATATGCTACATGTATTAGCTACACAGATTTTAGGTGTCATTGATGTATAGGAGACACGGTACAAAATGAAAGGTTCATGAGAATTCACTTTTTTGTGGCACTTTAAGACTCCTGAGACGTCCTTAGAAATTACTATTTTTTAATATACTAGGGGGCCCCAGTATATATCCCTCCTTGCTACGCTTATCAACACCGGTAACTCGCTTTTCGAGTCGAGAAACATTGCCTCCTACTCTCATGCATTGTCGCTAGACATTGTCTCTTAAAACATGATAATTCGTTGTACTTACAGCACTTTAAGACGCCTGAGACCCCTTAGAAAATACGATTTTTTGAAATATAAAGTTTGCTTGATGTATAAGAAAGATACGGAGGATCGGATGAAATATGTTTGGTTCTACGGCACAGAAATATATTATCTAGATATGCAAGTGCAATTCAAAGTTCTTACTGCTGAACGAGCGCCTTAAATTTCATAAAGAAAGTGAATACTAAGTTGTGGGCTAAATGGAATAAAAATCGTTAAATTTAAACCTTATACATTGATACATTTATATTAGTTTGAAAATTAATTGAAATGGCCCATTTAGGTACCGTATGCATAAAATTGTAGCCAGGCGCAAAATAAAATTAAACTGTTCAAGAATATATGTCCGGACTGCGTACTTGAATATTTTTTGGCGCTTTGTCACTTTTAAATTTTAATATCCCATTTTATAACAAACAAAACTTTATATATGTCGTAGTAGTGGCTAAAGATAACTGTAGGTCATCGCACAGGTTTTTTTAATTAGAATGATATAAGACAATGCAATTGAGTTCCTTGGCTTTCAGAAGTAGTGTGGATGGTTGTATAGTTGTACATCAACCGACATTTCAAGTTCAAATCCCCGTTTCAGCTGATTGTATATGTAATGAGAAATAAGTTTGATATGCATTTGAAACTCGATCTAAAATATGTATAAGGCATGGCAGGAGATATCTGAAATCGCGTTTCTATTAGTGTTGTTTTGAAGGGGTAGAATGTCAGGTGATTGATTGCAATGCCTCCTGCGTGGCCGAATAAATGTAGATGGTAAAATAACTGGGCAAGGCACAATCTAGATGTCAAGTTGTGTACGATAGCGGTTTTTCAATCATATAAACTACAAGTTTTACAAGCATAAATGTATTCTCACTAGGGTTTTTCAGTAGTAGTATTCTTTAATTATTCTCAGTAGTATACTTCTTTATTCATTCATTTTCAGTGGTATTATTTTTATTTATTGTCAGCAGCATTCTTTATTTATTCTATGTAGTATTATTTTTTTATTATATATATTATTATTCGTTATTTAGTTATTCTTGGTAGTATATTTCTTTATATATTCTCAGTAGTAATTTTCTTTATTTATTCTCAGTAGAATTATTTTTTATGTATTTTCAGTAGTATCTTTTATTTATTTTCATTAGCAATATTCTTTAATTACGCAGTTTTTAAGTATGATAATTGCTGTGTGTTAAAAGCAGACTGAGTTAAATAATTCATTGGACATTTTTTCTTCAGTTCTTTTCCAACAGAATAATCCCGTAAACTTCCATGCATTTATAAATACTTTCTTATTTATAACCTCTCTATAACCGAAATTTTTCATAATGGTTAGCGTCTAATTTGGTCTTTTATATTCAAGATGTGAAAATGTGTTGCCTCTTTGTTATGCATTAATTAAACAAATGAGAAGTACTCTTTGAACGTGACCTTTAAATTAGAATTTTTAATACTCAATTTATTAGTTTGATAAAAGTCCGGTTCGTTCTGTTTTAATCTTTTAACGTGCTGTAAACCTGGGAGGATACTTACTCGTTAAATGAAATCACTTGCAATGTATCTGGGTATTATGAAACGTAGAAAAAAAAACCACTTCAAAAGATAACATTGTAATGATGGGCATTCATCTTAATAAAAGTAATTAAAGTAAAATATGTTTTTTTTTTTAAATAAATTCTGTAAGTTCGTGTAATTATTTATTTGAATAATGTATGAATGATAATGGATGACATTATTTAAACTATTGTTTGAGCTTTCTTTCATATATATGTGTATTATTATATTGAAATGGTTTTAGAAAAATACTCTCCTGTTTATTAATTTTACTTCTTCAGATATAATAGTACATAAAGTACAGGATTGTGATAGACAGTACATTATTCTGATATGGTAAAATTCGAATTTGGGATTTCTCTAAATTTGGATGTTCCGAGAATATCTGAACTCGAATTGAAAAGTATTCCACTTTGAGTCGACGCAAGATATGCAATGCGGGAATACCAAGGAAATGATTATAAATGTGTTGTATATTGGAATAATTTTCAAATAACGGAGAAAAATAATAATCAAATATATGGAAGAAAAATAATTTACAATCTAACTTTTCACTAACAAAAGGATAAAATAAATATACTGTGAGACAATATAGGCATTTTTAATTCAAGCAATCTAAACAAAGGACTCAGATAAGTGGCTCTAAGTTTGTCAATTTATTCCAAGGAGATTTACGTCCATGTCGTAACCAATACAGTCTCAATCTGATACAGTCACAGCAAATTCTGAATTTATGGGTCGTTAGATAGTAAATTATTTTTTACAAAGTTATTGGGGTGTGCTTGGGAACTCTGTATTATGCAGGACACTTATACTTTATCGAGAAAAGTATTTTACTAAACTGTTGTTTCCTGTTTCATTACATTTTATTGATTAAATAACGAATAATTTTAATTTAATTTAGTAGTGAAAATCGATAAAAAAATTAAAAAGACTATTATTTACAAAAAATGTATGTTAATATTTTAAAATATTATTTATTTCGCATCTTGAAAACCTATTTTGCATTTTAAGTGCATAAGAATTACAGCGAAGCAAAATATTTTTGTCCCTATGGTGCTATTCTTATTGCCTAAGCATACATTCAAAGTGAATTTCTTATAATAAAACTTAATTTGAAACGTATAGTGAAATTCAAAATTTCCATAAGTAAAATAACTGTATTTTTCCTTTTACAATCCTCCAGTAAAACTTTTAATCGTATGTATTATCGTCTCAAAGCAAGAACTTTCACAAGAAGGATTGATATTTATTTCACCGTCGCAAATAGTGCTTAAAGCCTTTAGCTATTATATAACTCTTAATGTTTTGTTATCGGAAAATCCAATTTTTGCATTTCCTACACATATTTGCAGTAAAATATTTATTTGATATATATTATATGAGGAAGAAAAACCAGAGGTACATTTTTTGTCCTCTGTGGAACAAAGTTTTCAAGTTAAGAAACCTCTTGGCGAGAATCTCAAGTGCATTCATTCTATATGGAAGGGTATTCCCGTTCCAGAAATCTGAATGATAGCCAAAGGGTTTACTCTCTGACCTTTCAGTTCATGTTAATGTTTTTACTTTCCTTATATACATAATGTATAAGGAAAGTATTGTGACGGGCTCGAAAATTCGAATTCGAGTTTTCGACGGGAGAGCACGTTTCAAGCATCCCTGATCACGAATCGAGCATTTTTAAAGTGATGTGTGTGTGTGTGTGTGTGTGTGTGTGAGAGAGAGATAGAGAGAGTCTGTGGAGACGATAACTGACGAACGAATGGACCGATTCGAAGAAAATTTGGTACAAAATTACAATCTGTAAACACTGAAAGCCTATTGTTTTTATAAGCAATCGAATATTCAGAATCCCCCTAAATTTTCGAGTGAAATTTTGAAAAAATCGTCGAAAAATCAAAACCTCTAATAAAGTTACGCAAATAGACATTTGTTATGTAAATTTTCATTAGAAAAAGATTGACATAAATTTTAGAACGCTAATATGAACCGTTCTCGAGATATTGTACATTTTTCAAAAAAATTATCTAAAAATCATATAAAATAAAAAAATATATATTTCCTATTGAGAAAAATGTTCACTTTTCATATGTAATACCATGCGATAAATTGGGTGACATCATTCTCGTGGATCTAGCGCGTTCCATTCATGAAATATGAACACTTTGAGTAATACTTTTGTATTTGAACGCTAATAGTCATTTATCTGCTGTAAGAATAACTATTTTTTCGTCCGTAACGCTTGGCGAGATTTTGGCGAAAATTTTGGTAGAATATCGCCAACTTGGAGACTTTTATAAATGTTGCTAGATTAACGAAAAACTCGCTAAATGGATAAAAATGAAGCTAAATCAATGAAAATGAGGATTCATTGACGAAAATTCAATATCTTGGAAAGAATATAAGTATCTACTATTAGAATAATATTTTTTAACTGTAAAATTAGTAAATTCATTTCATTATATACCGAAAGTCTTGTGCTGCCCACATCAGATTTTTTTCTTGTTTGTGAAGAGCAGTTTATCCCATCTCTTTGAGGTTTTAAATCCACGTTAAACTGTTAATTAGGGTCAAAACGGTTCTCGTTTTTACAAAAAGAACAGTGGAATCGCAATACAATAATGTCCAATCTATTTTAACAGATATGTGTAGATACTGAAGACAAATTTCTTCTGGATCATTATTATTATTATTATCAGAAAATACTCATCTGCATCTTGTAGATTTGCTGCGATATTTATCTTCTGGCATGCACGCTTTTCTACAATATAAATTATACGAAACATATAATATGACAGAATCATAAATTCGTTTCCATACGTTTCAATATTGAAATACAGGGTATCTTGGAATTTTCTTACACGATCTTTCACGCAGCAACTGTTAGTAGTTAAATATTTACTTCCAATTATGGAAATGTATCAAATAAAATAATATATTTTATAACAGCTTTAAATCAAGAACCATATTGTCCAGAAAATATGAAATCTTACATTTCTTACGGTTCTTAAAATTCAAAATATTCAATTACTAAAGATATATTCATACTTTAATTTATAACACTCAAAATAGTCTGATTCTTTAACTATTGATTCCGTTGTTTAGCTGTAAAGTTTAATACGGTTGCAGGATCACCAAAGAATTAATGTTGTTAGAAAGATTATGGAAATTATTATAAAAAGTGTAAAGATTCCCGGGGTTGGTGATCGTAGCGAACAGATTCTGTGTCTCTTCTTCTGAAGAACTCTGGGGAACATTCTAAAGCGTCAATACGCACTTTGTTAGAAGAAACGTTTATTTAGGCTTTAATATGGTATTATGACTGGAAATGTAGATAGTTTTTGATTGCCATAAACAGATTATGGAAAAAATTGAGAAACATTACAAAAAATGAAATAAAAAAGTTAAATAAATCAAATTTTAAAAGATATATCCGTAGTGTTCCTCTGCTTATCTTGGCGTGCCCAACTCCGTTGCCATACGTTGTTAAATTTTCGCACTAAAGCACAAGTGCTGATATTGCATTTTATTATTGCAGAAGTAGTGCTTGTTTCCTTTATAGCTGTCTCTTTAAATAATTAAAAACTCTTATTTTGCGGTAAAAACGACTTTTTCTCCGAAAAAAAAGGACCATATCTCTGTTCAATATAGCGATGAAAAACAGAAATCAATTTCTTTGCCGATATAGAAACTTCTAAATTACTGACACTATCGGGAAAATCCTGCTCTTCTCACCCGTAAATAATTTTAATCGAGTGCTTCACGAACGACGCGGAGGGGTTATTTTCATCAAAATCGAACTTTTTTTTCTATCCCTCACCCTCGCAGCTTGTTATTTAGCCCACCCTCCTCACGTGCACTGCAGTGAAGCATCATGATCATTTGTCTCCCAGTGCGCACTTCAATTACTGCGACAACATACATAATTGCCATGTATACACTTCCCCTGAACGTTGCAGACATTATTAAAATGTCGTTTATCTAAATTACAGATTTTGTGCCTGCTGAGACGGAAGTGCAAATGTTCGTCAAAAGAATGTGCTAAAACTGTTTACAGGGGAGGAAAAAGAAACGCAGTTCCATTTTTCATGAAAATGAAAATTGTACGTTATAATATAAGGTTTACTTCATAATTCAAAATGAATAATTGATTCGAAATATAAGTTAGAGGTTTTGGGTGAAATAAAATGATACAAATAACAACATTGCTTGAAATAGACGCATATAGCCGACCAAGTAAGAAACAACAAATATATATATATATATATATATATATATATATATATATATATATATATATATATATATATATATATATATATATATATATATATATATATATATATATATATATATATATATAATAAATCCTCATCGGACATATATAATCACAGAATATGCAAATACATATTTGTCTTATGCATATAATCATTATATACATACATGATAACTATAGGCATGTGGAAATACATAGTTCTTAGGAAAGTCCTTATGCATTCAAAATACGTAATAAAATATTACTGAGAATGCAGATTAGGACTATCTATTATAAAGTAGCCATGTCCGATCATAAAAAGGGTATTGTAGCAGCGTTGAGGAAAATACAAGAAATTAGAATCACTACACCGGCAAGATACCGAGATAGAAAAAATGTCTAATTATATGCATTGTTGCAAGAATAGGAATCGAGACTGAAACGGTATCAGAAGACTTTCATTTAAGACCGTACATAATAAGCGATTTCCTGTCATATTCAGCAATGATGAAATAAACAATATTTAAATGCACTGGCATCTATTGTAGATATGTTTAAAATGGCCTCAGTCAGTAACACTTTAATTTAAGGAATAACATTATTGATTACTTTGAAAACCGTTGTAGGTGTATCTATGATTAGCAACCAATAATAGCCATTTTTTGCGTTTCATGCGTCCATGATACATTTTCCTGCATATCGTGACATGTTCCTAATGTCCAAGCCTACATATTTTGGCATGTTCCTGATGTATATTAATATATGTCTTGAAATGTTCTTGATATCTATTCCTACATGCAATGATATGTTTCGGATGTATATTTCAACATGTGCTGACATGTTCCCGATGTCTATTCCTACCTGCCCTGATATGTTCGTGGTGCCTATTCCTACACGTCCTGACATACTCCAGATGTGTATTCCTATATGTTCTGATATGTTCCTGATATTTATTCCTAATTAGACAGTCATCTACAGCTTTGCAATTGACACGTTTTTCTATCTCGCTTTGTATCAAAATTCCTGTCACCAATTTATTAAATTATTTACTAAGGATGCTGCAATCAATTTTATGCCGTGGGGTATAGTCATTTTACTATCAATATGCTTAACGTGTACACTTAAGTGCCTTTCATTTTGAAGATATTTCGGTGCTTCAAGACTTTCCTGAGAACCTTGTATAACCCTCTGTTTCGTATTTTACTTTTTATTAAACTGGTAATCCTTTCATATATCTCTATTTCTTTAGTTTTAACTATGCATATTTTCACAATCAAGCATGATACTGAACCCATAGTTCCTACCTACTTTGACCAATGTATAAGGAAAAAACAGTGACAGAGACAGGAATTCGAATTCGAGTATTTGACGGAAGATAATGTTTTAGGCACATCCGAAATCGAATAGAACGTTTTTGAAGTGATGTACGTGTGTGCTTGTATGTTAGTGAGTGTGTGCGTGGGTGAATATATGTTTATATCTGCGTCTGTGTGTCTGTGAATGCGGTATCTCATGAACGAATGAAGCGGTTTCTTGCGTAATTTTGAATGATTATTAGAGTCAGTGAATACTAGAAACTTATTAATGTCAAAGGTAGTTGAATGTTCGGAAGAACCTAGATTTTCGAGTGATTTTTATCATTAAAAGTCAAGGACTTTTAATAATGATAAATAAATAATTCTTTCAAGCACGATTTTTCATTAGAATAAGAGGTATAAATATTCAAACGCTAGCTTGAACCGTTCCAGACATATAAATTTCGAATGTATTTAAAAAACAAGCTTGTAAATATCAAGATCATCAACTCAATTAAATAAATAATCATTTCGTACGTAAATTAGAAACGATAATTAGAAAATGAGTAGCACAACTTTTGAATATGAACTTGAACCTGTCTTGAAAAAAAAAATACATATAGAACATCTTTAAATATTTAATCGACATTTTAAAGAAATTACATAAAATTGAAAAAGTAAAGTATAATCCACCTTTCATATATTGTATTACTCAGCTACTTGGTGAACATCATTAAAATGGATCACGTTCATTCTCTATCACGAGAGAAATCGCTTATTGTACAAGTTTCCCATTTTGAAGAATTCAACAATAGTGATTTATTTCACTTATTTTAATTAAATGACCATCGCATTTTGATGAGAAATTTTCACGTGACTATGAATAAGTCATTCACTCGTACGTTGTCAAAAGTAAATGTACGTGGTGTTCAATCAATGACACAAACATTGTGCTGGGTACTTTGTACATCATTATTTTGCTAGGAAATTAGAAAAGTCACTGATATGTGTAGGGAAAATTATTTGCTTCTCACATTTCATTTTTATTTCATTTTCTTTTGATTATTCGTAAATACTACAATAATCTCATGCACTATTTGCAATAGCATTGGCCTCGACGCGGACAACTGTTAATTAGTACATATCATGGTCATTTGTTATTCTGAGATATTTTGAATAGCTAGTTGTTTAATTCTATTTATCTCTAAACATTTGTACAAGATTAATTTATATTTTATTATTTTATTTTTATTATTGTAATGAGGCACTCCTGCACTCATAAAGTTAAATAAATATATATATATATATTAGATACGTTTTGTATCAAATTTCTTATGTTTGAAGAAACTAATTTACTTTATAACTCAAATATACGTATTTCTATTAAGATAAATAAAGATAAATTATATGCTAAGCTATGGTGTACACCTACACCTATGTTTATTAACTTCATTATTAGATCTCATTGTCTGTATCTTTGAAGGGCTCTTTCTGAACTTCCAGAGTACGTAGAGAGCTGAAACTTGGTACCTATTTTTACTTCGCAAAACAGTTTTACTTGTAAAATTTCCATGCCATTACATTACGTCACTATGTGATTAACGTAGTAAACTTTGAAGCACCCATTCTCTACACCCAGAACATATAGTAGAAAGCTGAAACTGGTTACACAGATTCATCTGTAAAAACATTTTCTTCCATCAGCATGTTACGTCATTACTTTACGTTATTACGTAAGTCATGATTATGTGTTTGCAAAATACCTGCATTATATTGGTGAATGATATTTCAGTATCTTCAGATCACATGTTCTAAATCTGAAGCATATATCCATGTGTAATACTACATAGGATATAAAAAACTTTGCTGCCGTATCCGGGAATCGAACAACGGAGTTTCGTATTGGGCAGTTACATCTTTATCATTCAGTTACTGGTAAGAATTTGCAAGCTCTAATTGTCGAAATGAATGTATTTTTTCCTCTAATGTCAGTTTGATATGCAACTGCCAATGTGACTGACCGCCTTATGCTATTTTGACCTCAGGTTACGCTCCTGCAGCTATTTTCCCCTCCAGGTTAGATTCTTGCTTGCCCGTTTACCTCCCGATTACAAATCGGCACACAATATACCAGAATCCATTGAATCCATGCTAGTCGTAATGGGTGGTCACTTTCAGACCCCCACATTTATGCACTAACCTACAGGGCTGATTTGTTCGAGCGCCTTTGTGAAGCAACTTGCTAACCTCAACTGGAACTCGAACCATGTATTTTCTTACTAGATAGCTTTACCGTTGAGTTCCTGAGACGAAATTGCAAGATTTCATTGTCAAAGAGAAATCTGCGAAGTCTGTACGTCAACTACAGTAGAATATTAATTAGAGAGCGGATTAAAAAAACCCATTGTGATATTGGAGACAAAACAAAGCAACCTAACTCTGATTTTAATCGGGAATATTCCAAGACCTTTCCAAAACTCAGTACTTAGGGAGGATTTTAATATCTCAACCACTAAAACTTTTATCGAAAAGGACGCTTCTACATTCTTTAGTAACATTCTTACCACACTTAAAGAACTTTTGGTCATTCTTCCGGGTTATGATCACAGTTCAGAAAGAGACCCAGGTCAATATTTAATCTTTTTTAACATTTTTTATTTCAAACTGTGATACAATTTAACTATTTAACAATTTAACGTGAACATCCTGCAATTTTGAACACGTTCGCCAATCTATGCCAATCTTATCAGACATGCATATCTGCAGATGGCGGGAATTTTGAACACATATTTTAACACTATGATAAACAATTGTAATCGATACTTGTAATTGCCTTGTCTAATAAACTTGTGATGTATTGTGCTTCTTATTTCACCTGTAACACCCCACGGTGGAGTTTGCGGCCACATGTTCCTGTGCAAAACGGGTTTCTTTTTTGTATAACTTGACCTAACCTTGAAGATCGTCTAAGACCTTTTTGAGCAATCTGTATAAATATCATCAAAGTTGTAATGTTGCAAAATTGTCGAAATTATTTACATTGCGTACGCCCTTAATTCAACTATTTTTCACGTATGATTAAAATATATTTTTTATTTTTCTATGCATCACTGTTTTGAAAGGGAGAACATTAAAAAAACATGTTTTTCGCATAGTTTATTCTTCAAATTGACACAATACTCACGTATGCATGAGCTTTCTTTAAGTGAGAAATCATGCTCTCCGATTTACAGCACATTAAAAGATTACAACGAGAAGTGCGGAACTTTGTCCAGCTAATAAATTGCTGATTAAAAATTCTAATTTAACGATCCCATTCACAGCGAAATCTTTATTTGCCCCATTAATGCATAACAAAGAAGCCACTTACTCGAACAACTTGAATCCAAACGACCTAATTAGACGCTAACTATCATAAATGTTTACGGTCGTAGAAAAGTTATAAATAAGAAAGTATTTGTAAATGCTGCTTGTCCGTGTGTTTCCCTTTGTAGGTGCTGTTCGGGAAGAATATTTAATGGGCGTTTAACCCTTATCCTCTTTTCTCAAAATGCAGTTATTACCACAGCTAAGAAATAAGGTACTAAGGAGTCATCTATATCTTCGTTACAACTCTCTGTGATCATCAGCTAATTGGAATTCCTAATGAAAGGCCAAAGAAAGGAAAATAATTGAACTTTTTAAGTTTCAAAACTGTATTTTAAATATAACAAGTATTCACATTTTAATATAATACAGCAGTTAAGAATTGAAAAAGACCTTGAATAAAAGACTGACGAATTTTATTGTTGTTACTAATTTTTTATCTAAAATTATTTGTATTTTTTACTTGTACTGTATGTTTCGGTTTAGTGAATTGAAAAACCCTGTCAGGAGATTAATTAGTTTCCCTATGTATATATAATTATAAGATATAGAGAAAATATTGTGAAGTGGTCAAAAATTCAAAAGGGAGTTTTCGATGGAAGATTATGTTTCATGTATCCCCCAATTAAAATCCGTCGTTTTTAAAATGATGTTTGTGGGAGTCTAGGCTCATTTGGAGACGATATCTTACGAACGCATGGAGCGTCTCGAATGAAATTCGGTTCAAAAATTACAATCAGTGAATACTGACCTCCTTTTAATTTTAAACGCAATCGAATGTTCAGAGGACTCTCAAATTTTTTAATAAGATATTGCAAAAATCATCAAAATAGTAGAACATTCAATAATGCTACTTAATTAATCCCCTCTTATTTAATTTTTTATTAGAAAACGATTGAAATAAATTTTTGAACGCTACCCTTAACTATTCTCGAAATATTGCACTTTACAAATAATTTTATAAGAAAATCAGATAAATAAAAAAATATTAACTATAAAATGTGTTCTCTTTTCATATATAATTTTATGCGATAAATTTGTGCAATACTTTGATAAATAATAATACTTTGTAATATACTTGTAATACACTTTGTGCAATAGTTTTGCATTTTGACGCCTAACAGTCGTTTATATGTAAGATATACTCTTCTTTCCGTTTACGTGTAACGTTTGGTGAAACATTTTGGCCAATTTACAACAATATCGCCAAATTGGCGACATGTCGTCTTAGATCATTCACAAAATGACGCCAAATTGATTAATCAATTTTTAAAATATTTTAATATATGGGCTATATTGCTTATTGAGGTTGCTATCAATATTAATAATTGTCAATTTAGAGTTGCGTGAAATCGATATTGCGATATCTGTTTTAGTGATTACCAAATTATGAAGTGGCCTCACGGCATCAATTTTAATATCAATCCTCAAATTGTGAAAAAGGTTTTTCATAAATAAAAACTAGCCGAGAATAGCAAGATATCGGCAAACTACCGTCTATCACAGAAAAATTAAAAGGTAATATTCTAGAAGAGTACTAGTGATCGTATAGTATTTTTGATATCACCTCATAACATTATGCGTCTTGTTTACCAGGTCCTATTCCTTGGCCGATTCTAGGAATCGGTTGGTCAGCCATAGATCGATGTTAGTGGAAAGGAGCAACACATAAATTATGCAAGTTGTGGAAAGTAGAACAAATTAATTAAATGATAAATATTTATTCAAACATAAATTAACTATATTATCAAGCAATTACATATAATCATCTCCTTTTCTACACGTAATTAATCTTGTCCGAAAATAAATAACCTCGATGCTAATCATATCAATACTAAAATGCACTCACAATTATTATTGTACTCGGCTATCCAGTAGGGTTATCCGAGGAGAGAGAAGGTTGAAACGCACAACTCCAACAGCTACTTTGCACACACGAAGGAACTTGGATGGCCAAAGTTTAAAGTCTGGCATTATTATACTGGAACGCAATTATTTCCTCGGAACCTTTTGTCACTCCACCAGGCACACCGGAGATTTCATTCTCTGTAGCACTTCATATTCTCGAATACTGCACCACTGCGTCATTCCACCTTTTGCGGTCCAAACCGAAAGTCGTTGAACCCTCGCAAAATTATTACTTTTATAAGCTTACAAGCAGGCACTACTGTTCATCCAATACTCTATGTTCAACACACACACATATATATTACGATTTTTTAATTTCTTCATTTTAATATCAATCCACGCGAACTTAACACTTTATCGGAAAACACGCAGTGACGTCACGGGCGTCCACACTCCACGAAATTCAGGGTCAAATGCCACGAACGTTATCCAAACAGCACATGCGTCATCCATCAATCAATCCCTCATTGGCTAAACGAAACCTGCATTAGTCACGTATCGTATTTAAAACCGCAACAAACATCACTTTCAGACGAACGCTGGCGACAATAAAAGCAAAACTACGTTTCTGCACATTAGTCTACGAGAACAGAAAATATTTCGGCAAATGGCTTCGAAATGAAGGAAATTGAGATGGTGTTCCAAAAGTTGATACGAGAATATTAAGAAAAGGTATGAATTAGATAAAAAGTCTTACTGCCCCTGTCAATTAGAAAGATACAAAGGTTACGTAAATTTATACCATGGGCATGTTATAACGGGAAATGAAGGTATTATTAATTGTGATACATAGGTATCACCTATGTTACATGGTACTAAGTACTGTATACCTACTAACTTTAGACGAAATAATTTGTTAAAATTTATATCTTAAATAAGTGTATCTATAAAATTAGCTATAAATATCAAATTCCCGTAGAAGCCCTCAAACCACATGGAGCGTTGTAATACTTTAATCAATATATATATAATATGTTATAAGAACATTAATAAATTATTTAATCTAAGTTTAGTCAAAAAGGATATTAAACACACAATAATAATTACGCAATACTAATTTTAAAATCTTCTCTAAGAGAATTTCAGCCAAATATATGCAAATTCATCTAAAAATAGTTGTTATAGCATACTATATCTTATATTAGTATCCAAGTTTCATGTAACACCTATAGCTTTTCGAACAATTGCTAGTGGGCACTTACTTTACTAATGCTGATAAATTATTACTACATATTTTAAGTGGAATTGCTTTGTTAGATGACATTTCAAATAATAGTCATATTATGAAAAACAGTTTTGAATCAGATAAGAAATTTAAAACTCTTACTAATATCCATAGTATATATACCTATGATTCTAAAGATGTGTTTAATAATATTGATATATGGATGATCTTCATAAAACTATATGAAAAATTTTTGAAAAATATAATATTACCCTAAAATGTTCACCATTCCTCTTTGAAAAATTATTTAATTTTACTCACTTTTAGAATTACATTCAGCACGGAAGGTTTATTAAGAAACAGTTTGGTGTCCCATAAGGGGGATGTGCCTCATCATTAATAGGTAATCTATATTTATATTTCTATGAAAAAAACAATAATCACAGTTTGCATAATATACTCATGTATAGATATTTAGAATATATATTATGTGTATCCCATAATAATAATCCTATTGTATTTAGCTTTTATCCTAATAATTTACAATTACATGCTCGTAACAATGATTCTGACATTGCAAACTTTTTAAATTTAACTTTAGATTTACAAAATTATAATCTGGTTATAAACTTATGATAAAAGACTAGATTTTAATTTAGATACTTCTAAAATTGAACATTTTAAATATATCAGTTTGCATATATCAGTGTTTAGAAGTAATATATTAAATCAAATTCTTAGAATGAATAAATTTGTGATGACAATTATAAATGCCCACTTTATAGAATTATTAAATAATGCAACTAATAATGCACATCCTCCCAAATTCGTAATTAATATCATCAACTCAGTGTATTAACTACCACTCGATATCATCCAAGACAGTATTCCCAATTATAGTACCTACTAATTTTTTTAAATTATAACTAAAATATAAAAAAAACACTAATTATTATTATTAATTATGTGATTTTAAACAAATGAAAAGTAATAAAATAAACAAAAATATTGAAAAATAAAAAATAGAAAATATGTTCGAAAGTATTTAATAGTTCGAAAAATGCTAAATTTGCTAAATTTATTTAAATTGAACCAGTTTGTAGCAACAATTTGAGCCCCATTTTTAATGGTGTTAGTGGCATCCTCGTTTATTTATTTCTCCTGCGTCTCCCATTAATATTAAGATTTTTCGTCAATGGTTCCTCTTGATTCTGTTTAACTTATCTTAAATACGGTTGTTCTGTCGCCAACTCTAACTACCGTTTCAGTTGTGGTCCCTTCAACTATTTGTTCTCTTCTGATTCCATGGTTTCATTTTCTCATCCTTCTCTTAACTGCTCACCTGCACAGCAAATTTATACAGGATTCCTGTCTCATGATTAATGATAATAGCGTTTCTTAAAATTTTCCTCGATTCATGCTTGTATGCGCTATGGTATTTATAGTAACTTAGTATTGCTATATGAGCCAACGGATCTACCGTGCTGAAAACACCGGTTCTCGTTAGATCACCGAAGTTAAGCAGCATCGGGCGCGGTTAGTACTTGGGTGGGTGACCACCTGGGAACACCGCGTACTGTTGGCTCATTTCAGTCGACGTGGTAGCCGAACGGTCAAGGCGAGCGTTTCCAGCGATTGATCGGTCGCCACGTTGTGGGTTCATGGATGTTTGTGTTGTTGGGCGCAATGTATTCCCACCCCCACTGGTGCGCTGGGGCAACGTCTTTGACGGATAAGAGGTTTACTGTTCTGGCCGATGTATAGGCGAAGTTGAAAGAGTGAATGCCTGGCCATTGGAGGGGAAAAAACTATTGCTATATCTGAAACATGCATTTATTTGGATTTATTAAGGTTATATGCTCGGACCTGATGAAGAATCCAGTCTAATTAACATCCAAATGAAGTCAGTGCTATTCGCTTCTTTTTTCGGCAATGTTTCGTAATTACTTGGTATTGGTTATTATTACATATTTCAAATATATATATATATATATATATATATATATATATATAACCTATGTTGACAGTGACTGTGGTGTCTCATATTAGAGATTACAATGCAAATTTTTGTTTAGGATTGTTACTTGTATTCTGAAAATTAAGTTGTTGTTTACAGACTTCGAATTTAAATTTAAGTATGATGCGTGCATGGCCTTTTACAACAAAACTATCTACTCAATATTTAGCTATTAGTGCTAAACTACGAATATACATTATATCATTTTCTTTATAAACAATGATTCTGGCTTCCGTCGCACTAGATAAAATCTCATTTTTAGCTGCTACGAAAAAATAAATTTCGTCACAAATTATACAGAAAAATGGGAAAAAACTTCGCTGCGTTTTCACTTTTCCCCGAACATTCTTTTCCCCGAGATGATGTCAAAAATAAAATATATTACTTTTAACGGAAATCGAAGAGATTGTTTCTGGTTTGTCTGATAACGGTAAGCCCTTTCTTCCTCTCTTACTATATTTCCTTTTCTTTTCTTATCTTGCCATTCTTTTCCCTTTCTTTTCATAGTGTGGGGAATAAATAGGGAAAAAATGGACTATCATTTCTCTGAGAGGTAAAGTAGCTCAGCGGCAGATGGCAGAATCTCAGTTTAAATCTGAAGCATCTTTGGAATAGGCAATGTTTGAAAACAATTGGTTTATTTATGTATCAGCGAAGTTTTTCCTTCTTTTCTTCCATTCAAGTGCCGAAAAATCAATTTTAATTTCCGGAATCTTCATGTAGAATGTTTATATATATAAAATTATAGGACAATTTATATTTTTAAGATTGATAATGAGATTGTTATTGAAGGTAAAATAATTTGAAATGATAGGAACGCATACGGGATTGTCATCATCGTGCATTTTTGTTGTACAGCAAAAGTTTATGATAAATTTTGTTCAAAAAATATTGTAGTATATGATTGCAACGTATTTTTTCTAACTGTATAAAGTTTAAATAACGTAACAATCGATTACGATACTATATTTTACGGTGTTAAATTTTAAAGTTACCTACATAACGCTTTTTAAATATAATATCAAATTTCATTTAAAAATTAAAATAGTAGGTTTTCGAAAAATCTCATTTAAAAACACATTCGCTTTAAGTTAAATGTAATTTTATAACCATTATTAGATATTTTTACTCATTAATAAAATAATGAGGGATACGTGGAATGGATGATGTAATGACACGCCATTGTAAAACAGAAGGCTAAGAATTTAAAAAATGAATTTTTAAGATATTTGTGAGATCAGGAGATATTTAGGCAGTTTTATTAGTGCGAAGATTTACGATATATAACTGCGAAACAAAAGCGGAGACTCGTAAGCACTAATTTACGACAGCCCTGGCCCGGGAGGTTATGATTGCAATAAATTCAGTGCACATAAATTACAGGTGTGGTTAGGTTAAAAATATCCTTAAGGCCAATGCAGAGCAGACTGGATAGTAAGATGACCAATGAAGAAGTGTTGCTCCATCGCACTGAGAACAAACAATCAGATAAGGAAAGCGTATGTTGACCTCAGGCAAAATGATGTGGCAACAAGCAAAGAACGTTCAACAAGAAATATGCAGTTGTGTAGTATGTTATTTATCAATTATATTTCAGGAACTCGCCCAAATAATTAATGGTGGGTTATAATGCGGCATGGATGCAATGTACGACTACTAGGCCAATTCAACCATGCGCTTAATGGTTGCTTCTTAGCTTCTATGCTTCTTTGCTTCACTTACTAACTATCCTTTTATTTACCACAATATTATATAAAATAATTATTCCTCGGTAATATGCTGAATTTGAGCCCTCGGGGAATAAGATCTCGGGACTAAGCAAGGACTGTGCCGCAGAATCGATCAGGATGGTGACACAAGCTGAAGGCCTTATGTACCACTAGACACGATGAGCTATGATGATGATGATGATGCTGAATATGATCACAATATCCTTTGAACTTACAGGCTTTGTGTTTAAAGTTGTAGGGAAATAATATCATCCTTTAGCACTTTGTAAAAATAAACATATAGAAAAATCTGCATAAACTTTATCTAAATTCAGCTCTGAAAATTGTATAAAATTATACTAATTATGAAGTGTTCCCAAAGTGCATCTGGATAAGAGCATATTCAAGACTGATGCTCCAGTGAGGGTTTATTTTTAGTCATTGAAAAAATGTAATTCGTCAGCCTAAATAGCAGAATAGTTCCCTTTTCTCTCTTTAAAGACATCTGCATCATCACATTTCTCTACCGAATGGGACCAGTGAGATTTTGAGATGGGATTCATTAATTTTAAAGTGATTAGGTGATTGGCTTTTTATGACTTCAGAAATTTTCGCGAATTCATCTGTCACTTTATTAGAACTTACCTCAAAGTATCGAACCGGAATAGAATATTTACAACAACTCGTAATGCAATGTTCTATATACGTTCAAAAACTTCTGCATTAAATATTAGAAACAGACTTTTTTTTAATATATAGATTTTAAACTAATTATATTAATTAATACTTGCGAACTCATTCATTTCACGAATATAAAAATGTACGAGGTATATCCACCTATGCATACACACAGCAACGTTTACTGTTTCCGGATAAAATGACAGATCAGCTACCTCAACCGCTGAAAATGAGTTTTCTGTTACCAGAAGCTAACACAAGTGACTCATGAAGTACGGCGTTGCCATATAGTGTAAATGCAATTAAAAGGAAAAATCAAGGTTTGTGGTTATTGTAAAAATAAATGGTGAAAGGTAGTTAAAGATAAATATAGATTCGATAATAACGAGAAAACATGGAATATAGACCAATATATGGTTTTAATTGGATGTTATGTTATAATACAGCTAATAATACTTTGAATTTAAGGTATTAATTTTTTAACTACGGGGGTACAGCTTTTGTACCACAGAAAAAATACCCTCATCGATCGGCTCTGGTACAACGTCTGGTACAACGTCTGGTACATCGGCTCTGGTACAACGGTACCTGTGTGTTTCACCCCATATTTAGAAATAGTGAACTTTTTTCAGCCAAAATATAAAGGTCAGTGAATTAAAAATAGGAACATTAAAATTAAAATATACACTCATTGGAATAAAAATTTGCGCACCAAAAATTAATTGTTGGATCGTAACGAAACTTGGCATGAGGTATATGTCAGTCAAA